>CM064329.1:76292050-76702050 GCA_032595735.1 Pelochelys cantorii
CTGTTTATAGAGATACTTCACTACAGCATCAAAGGCATCTCATCATTAGCATCTTCTCTTGTTGTAGCCATCATCCGTGCAGGAAAAGAACAAAACTCAGCACAAACTGGATTTTTTTTAAAAATCTTGATTTGTGTCAGTTCCCTATATAAGAGTTTAGGTTATATATCTCAAGTAATATCCCGATGTTGTGCTGCAGAGTTCTGGAAAAGAAATGGTGAAATGTTTAATTCACTTGCTAGTACAGACGAACTCACCAATGATAAAAAAGCAGCCCATCACAGTTGTGCTTTTGGGTCATTACAAACTTTTTTGTACTTTCCATCCTGTTGGATCTTCTATGAGTAGATATGAGGTCCATAATGGGGGCTGTGATTAAGGCAAAACCAGGGATCGTCTTCTGGTAATGCCTTGCTAGACTTAAAAAGTGCTTCATTCAGGGAATCTTGGCTTGTACTTTATCATATTGGTTTCAGGGGACCACCCCCTACAGAGTATCCCAAATAGGAAATGTTGGAAGGGGTTCAGAAAGGAGTTTTATCTTGCAGTTTTGGGAATGAAGGGATTTACAAATAAGCCTGCAGCAAATCGTTAGCATCAGTTATTTTGCATTTCTCTGCCACTTTAATTATTCATGTACCTGGCCATCAGAAAGGCATCAGTTTTTGAGGAGTTAATTTTCCTCAAGTGAATGCAAAAATGAACCAAGCCATTCAGTTTGGGAACCAGAACTATGGGGTTCCTCCATTCACTTCTGTACTCCCTGATTACTCCCATCACCTTCATTGCTTGTACTTCTCAGACTGTCCCCCACATCCTCCATGGTAAGAGGGACATTCTAGCACCTCACATTCCCTATAGTAATAAGATTATGGTATGACTATGAAATAGTTATGTGGCATCTTGTACCTAGTATGCCTTGTAAGATATCTTTCTAAAAGCCTTGATTTTTAACATTAATAGCCTGTCAGACTGCATGTGTTATTGTGGTATGTGAAACTGTATGTGTTACTGAATGATATTGTGAAGTTGAAAACACTCACAGCTAATCTTTCAGGTACAACAATGAAGATGCCAGACAGTGCTAATTGCCCCCCAGCAAAGACAATGGACCGTGGAAAAGGGTTGTCCTCGCTAGAGAGCATTTCATCCAGCCTATGAATGCTATGACTCAGCAAGGCATGCAAGGGCTTGTGACTAGACCACATGACACTGGACTCCATGAATTTTTCCACAAACTGGGCTGGAAACTTAGCTTGAAACAAAGGGTTCCTGCCATATGGACAAACTATACTATGTGGGGATGGACATTGTGATTTGTCTTCACTCCTCCACAATTTGACAGCTGAAAGGACCTCCGGAAGACAAAGGACTTGGAAGGGGGGAGGGAGAACCAAGCTGCAAAACTGATGCAGCTTGTGCCTCAGAAATCTGTATCATCAGTCAGAGAAATGTATTGCTAATTCAAATTCTATCTATCTAGTATATTTAGACTTAGTTGGTGGTTTTGTTTATTTTTTAGGTAATCGGCTTTGATCTGTTTGTTATCACTTATAATCACATAAATTCTGTCTTTCTGTAGTTAATTAGCTTGTTTTATGTTTTATCTTTAAGTGAAGTGTTTGAAAAATCTCATCTTGATAAACAAAGGCTGTTGAATATCTTCCCCACATCGAGGGGGAAGCAAATTAATTAATAAGCTTGCATTGTACAGATCCCTGTGCAGTGCAAGATAGTATAATTCTGGTTTTACACTCCAGTAGGAATGCAAGGCTGAGGAGTTGGGAAGCTGGCCAGGTACCTCCTTTTTGTTCATGAGTGGCTTAGGGATAAAGCACTCAGGTAACTCAGCCTGGTGTGTGACACCACCTGCTGTTGTATTGGGTGACGACAGGTTTTGGAGAGGCTGGCTGAGTCACCTGCAAAACTGTGTGAGAGAGGCAGACCCGGTTGAATAGTGAGGGGGCACTGTGGTTCAAATGGCCCCCTGGATGCACCCCAGGGATACAACCCATCACACTAAGGTCAAGGATTCTCCCCAACCACTGGCATAGGGTATCTCTAGATGATAATTAATGGATTTCATTCTCCCTGGGTGGGGGGAAAATACAGTAGCAAAATCCCCAGTCAATTGGAATTTGCTGAGCGAAAGGGGACAGCTTACCTCGTCATCTGGTACCAGATGCAATCCTTTCCAACCATGCCTATTCTTATTCTTTCATATGGTGTCTCAATCAAGGTCAGAGAGACCAAGGGAGCCTTGGGATCCATTTGTCATTGGGCATTTGGCATTCTGGGAAAAAATGCTAGTATTCCCTCAGCTCCTGATGCAAGCCCGGCCAGTACAATGGAGCTAATCTCCATGACCCTGCTTCCTCTTTTCCAGTTGTCCCATGAATGTTATGTCATGTGTGAACTGTGACACCATCTGGCAATAATTGTCTGGCATCAGAATTAACTTGATCAGGTAGTTTCAGGCGAAGCAGGACGCATGACTGTCACCCTCTTTGCTGGTCTAACCCTACAACCAGCTGTCTGCAAGGCACAGCTGTTTCCCCCAGTTCTCATTCTTTCCTATGGCAGGCTTTCCCTTTTTATGCTTCCTCCCTTCAGGCAGTGCAAACTTTGCAGGGATGCCTGGTTAGTGCTGGCGGACCCAGAAGAGTTCATTAGCTTCCTCCTTAATAGAATGAGGGTGCGCCCTTTTACAGGGGCTCATGCCACTGACAGTCACTCAAAATAAGAGTTGGGGCAATGGTGCAGAGATGGCATCTTGGCAGCAAAGCCAGCACCCCTAGACTTGCCTTACTTCATTCTGTTTTGCAGAATTTCAGTCTAGATGTGTTATCAATCCCATTTCATTTGTTAAACTTGATTTTTAATTGCTGTGTTTAGCATATCATGTTTTGCTGCAATCTGTTTGCTTGTAGAATAGTCATTGTCCAAAAGCCTGAGACCCATGAGTTATCTATTAAAGAATCAAAATTAAACTAAACATAACATAGGCAATATCAAAGAGCTGCCCTTGCAAATGCTCCCACAAAATAAAGATTTTAACCCTTTCCCAAGAGCAAACTCCCCAGATGAGCACATGCAAACAGAACTTTACACACACAACATGCATGTCTGTCTTTAATTACCCAATCTGTATATGCAAATATTATTTTGCAAATATAAATGTAACAATTTGCACATGTAAACAGGTGCACACACAAAAATTTGCTTGTGAATTTTTAGAAGCCTGTTGAAACTGTGGACAGAAAGATCTGACCTATGCATCTCCCTTCTTTCACACCTTTCTGAGATGTTCTATCCCATCTTATTTTTATTTGCTTCCCTCTATGCCTATCAGTAAAGGAGAACATAGAAGCCATAGATTTGTCTAGTACTACTAAATAAATACTAGTTTGTGCATTCATTTAGCATAAGGATAAAAGAGTTGTCATTTGTTTATTGTTTATATAAATGATCTTATTAATCATCAAAGAAAGTTTTTATGCTTCAAGTAAATCTTTAATACAGGATCCCACGTCCTGGTTTCAATTTGCCATCAGTGGGAAGGATATTAGAATTTATAAAGTGATCTATGATTATATTTATCTGAAGGTCTGGAATCTTGACAGGCTTGTGACTTGCACATGCGGCATCAAGGTACCAAGTAGCTGAAAGAGTAATACCTGTCTTGAACATTGCCACATTGACTTATAGAATTGTGCCCTTGAGAAAAAGACTGGGAGAAAAACAGAGAGCCATGCCGTGACAAAAATGAAATAGGACTGTCATCTGGCAGCTCTTCATAGTTCATCAAGTTAACTATTAAAGATATAAGAAGAGCCACAGAATGCTTGGACAAAGGTTGTTAAACGACTACTCCAAGGGCAGTCACTGTACATTGCTAAAGATCGTTAGTAAAAGATAAACCAGTTTCCTCTATGAAACCTGACATTGCCAGTTTTCAGCCTAACCTTTAATGCAGTATGCTTGCAGTCAAGGTCCCGGTTGGATAAACTAATAATCTATGAGGTTTAAAAGAACAGTTCTTACTGAAGTTTAGGGCACTATGTATGGAAGAAGCAGAGCTTTTTGTCAGATAGCAGGATTCAGCTTTTCACATGCCTTTGTCTGCATTCCTAACTGTCAAATATCTTTCACATTCTCTTGCTTTAGTTTAAAAAAAAATTCATTTGAACTTGTCACAGTGAAGTTATTTCTCTTTGAGTGTAAAAAACCCCTAAGGTTGGACTGCAGCATTTTTTACCCCAAATGTAAAAAAATCTTGAGTCAGGCTGCAAAAAATCATGAAATTGGTTTCAAAATCATGATTTTTTTTTAAATGTGGGGTTTCTCCCTCTCTTTTTTTTTCCTTCTGGTTTTCAAGCCTTTAAATACTGTTATTTCCCATTTTTGTGGGGTTTTTTTTTACAATAATGAGTATTAGAAAGCTAGTTGAAAAGAAAAGAAAAGAAAAGAAAGCTTTTCCTTTATTCACATGACTCCAGGAGCTAGGCCTCTTGGGAGAACATCAGTTAATATGAGACTTGTAATTACAACTATGAAAGTTGACAAACCTGCTGTTTAGACCCTGATTTTCAGAGTTTTGAGTGCTGCAATTTCAGTCAACATCACTGGGACCTGTGGGTGTTAGGCAACCCTAAAAATCAAGCCCTTGAAGTTTTATATCTTTGCTGATGTATATTACTATAAATTATTATAAATGATCCATTTGCATAATATGGAATCAAGTACGGGAAACCGTTTTTGGCTTACAAAACACCATACCATACACAAAGTGTTAGTTATTTTAACCACTGTGTAGTATAAACATAAATGCACATGTTGTTATTTTTGTTAGTCCTTTAATATGCAGAAATAGTTTATGAAATCAAATAAACTATGTCCAATGTTCTATTCTACTTCTATACTATGGAAGTCAATAAAGGTCAGATTCTGTTCACTTTTTATGATGAACTTCAATGGGAGAAGGCTTAGAATCGAAACACTGAAAAATACAATGTTCAGTTGATTTGATCATGGAGTCTGACATCCCTGTCTGCATCAGGGAAGAGCGTAAGGTTAGTAAAAAGTTAATTTGCCTATTGCCATACAGCAGAGCCATAAACACACATAGTGAATCTTTGTTTTCTGGTGTTTGGGGTGAATATAATGAAGCCATTAAGCAAGATATATCTGATAGAGGAAGTGATTTTAGGAAACACGAATGTTTACCTAATGGCGATATTGGTTAAATAAAACAAAGAGGTGACAAAAAAAAGAACTGAGAATGAAAAACGTCTGATCTGTCATTCTGTCACCCAAATGTCTGTGCATTAACCCAGAGTACCATTGATTAGATATTTTGCACACAAATTTACTACCAAAAAAGAAATGCAATTAGCTGGATGACTATAAGGAAGACTTAATAATGTTCGTTCCAATTGTGTTTGTGAATGGTCACACCTTTATTTGGAGGGAGCAGATACTATCATCTACTGGTTGTGAACTGGTCTGGTTGTAAACCACATCCAGCCCCCTGAACATAGCCCCCTCATTGATGTGGCTCCTAACTGAGAAGGAGAAAGACACTCCCCACATTCCGCTCACACACCAGAACCTAGTTGGGTTCAGGCTAGTAGATTTTGTGTGCCCCAGTCCTGCAGTAGGCTCTGCAATGCTTCAGGGGTCAGATCCAGGCAAGCCAGGGGCCACATCTGGCCCCCAGGCCTGAGGTTCCCCACCCCTGATTTAGATAATCCAATCTTTCAGATTCTTAATAAAAACAAACCTTTTAGGTCAGGTAAAAAGTGGTCCGCAGGCTGGATGTGGTTTGCCAGGTGGTGGTCCCTGGTGGGCCGATGGTAGTTTATTTACCTGCACATCTGCCATATGGCTGCTTGCAGCTCCCATTGGCCACAGATCACCATTCCCAGCCAATGGGAGTTGCAGACCAGGACACCAGTTCCCGCAGCTCTCATTGTCTGGGAAAGGCAATCCACATCTAACAGGAGTTGCAAGTTTTGATACCTGTGGACGCATAGAAAAATAAAGCACTGACAGCCCACCAGCTTATTGCCCACCCCTGTTTTAGAGTCACCTATAATATGTACTAATGTACTTTATCAGAGCATATATTTAAGCCATGTAATTAAGTATAGACAGATAATACTGCAGAGAGTTATAGTCTTATGAGCTCAGCATATGTCTAGGAGCCAGAAACTCACAAATTCTAATCTTGGTTCTGAAATGATGTAAGTTGTGCTATGGGAAACTTACAAAATGCCTCACCCTCAGTTTCCTCCTTGCGAAAAGAACATAACATCTACCTCATGTGGGTTTTGTAAAGATTAATTGGCCACTGTGTGTGCAGCGCTTTGGAGATTCTCATCTCAGCTGTTGGCTGCCTCCAGGGAATAAACAGCACAACTCATGAGGGAAGATACTGAGGATGCTTTAAGATTTGTGCTCTCCCCACAGCATAAATCAGAGCAAGTCCTCTAATTTATATCTACTGCCAGCATCCCAAGAAGCTATCACAGCTACTTTCTTCTCACCACACCTTAATGTAGAAGCTCATAAAGTGGCCCTAAGCTATTACATCTATGGTTAGATGACTGTCTCCCGGTTGGATAGGATAGCCTGTTATTATTATTTGTATCAACATAGAGATGCCAAGCCAAGCCAGGATTGAGGCTAAGAGTTTGCTATTCTTAGGACAGTTTGGTTTTTTTTGAGGAGGTGGACAACTGAGCCCTGGTAGCTGATGTGAGATGATCAATTCATTTCACATGTACCACTCATCAGACTTCATATGGTAACACCTTTTAGTCTACATCCTAATAAAATTTTCAATCTTTTAGCTGTTGTGCCTCTAATTTTTTATTTAAACCTATCAAGCGTGTTTTGACAGAAATTTATTTCCCATCTACTATAAATCAGAAATCTGAATCTCCTGTCAAAGCAAATCACTAAGCCTCTAAGGAAGTCTAATAGAAAGCTTTCCTGGATCACTCATTTTCTTTCATTAATTACCTGTATGTTTCTAAAGTGAACTGACCCATTGCTGTAGAACTTCATTGCTTATTTTCCTTGTGTTTCTTCAATTGTTGCACCATGCCAGAAGGTGACTACAGTAGTGAAGCACAGCAAAGAGAAACATGGGGCCCAATTCTCAGCAGCACTAAGTGCAGCTGTAGAGAGAAGCAAAGACAGATGATGGCTTTAATCCACCTTTTCTGCCTTATGGCATAACTTATAGCAACCTCACAGCTGCTCAGCTCCACTGCCTGAAGCTAATGGCTGGCCATTAAGGATCTGGCAAGGCACAAGGGACTTTAGCACACTCCCTCCTCCCCTGGCACACCACTTCCTAGACTTCCATTTGGCTCCATACACTGGTGATTGGGGAACAAGTGGTGAACAGGCAGCTATGACAGCTTTAAACTATCTGAGAATTCCCCTGCTTCAGATGTAAACCAAAGCAGCATCTTTTAAGTCAACATTTCATCTGTTGGCAGCCAATTGAATCCATTGTCTCTAGGTAATTGTTGCACTAAAGTGGTAGAGGCACAAAGTAAATGGGGAAGGATACATTGTTTTGAGTTAGGGTATGAAAGATGGTGTTCTAGCAAAACAGAAGTGAGATGATACTGTGATGCACATATGAAAATCTTCCTGAATTTCTATCCCGCTTTGCTGAGATAAAGAATAGCACCATTATTTCATGACCCAGACCACTCTCATTGATGTCATTTAGGAGCACTCCTTCTAGCTGGGGTGCTATACACACGACTATTGAAGGTGGATACTGTTATGTCAGAGCCCTTTCAGTGCTGCTCTCATTCCCATTTGCACTGCTAGGATGGTGCTGAGTGCCCAACTCTGGTCCTTTGATCTGCATTTTTCTAAACACTACTGGGGAAACTATAGCACACACTGATGTTATTATCCAGACCACTCCACCCAATATATCAAGTGTTTGAATTTCATTGCCATGCCTACTAAGATTAGCCAGCAGACATATTGATTATATCACAGAGGAAAAAATGCCCAGTTCAAAGTCTATAATTAATTTGCTTGGATGGTTCTTAGGGATCAGGTTAACGGCTTACAAGACAACGAGATTTCTCCTATGGATAAAGAAAAACATTTAAGTTGTAGTCACTTTTAAACAGATTAAAATGTTCATGTGGGTGCCTCTGAGTTTTCCATATGCATGTGTGAAAGTTAGGCATTTGTACTATTTAAAATTTGGCCCCAGTTTAAGCTAAAATGTTTATGCAAATCAGTTTGCATACTGGAAAAAAAGTTTAGCTCTTTATTTAAGAAAAAGCAGGAAAGGCATAATTTTCCTTCTGAATGTATTTTGCCAGTTCGGAAACATCTGTGGCATGACCATATCTCTTGGCATGATCGGCTACTGCACAGTAAGCCACATTATCTTGTTAGGACAGTTATATTCTCTCATATGACAATGACTTGCAATATGTAGTCACTGCCTTCTGGGGGGAAAAAAACAGCAATTACCGTGCAGTACTCGAATCTGCCTGCCAAGAGCAGAACAGTGATTTGTGAGACACATCAAGAGCTTCTGGCAAGATCAATCTACCGAGATCCTTCTGATAGAGGAATAATGAGTTGACAAAGACCAATGTTGGGTTGGGCCCAAGCCCAATAAGATTACTGTACAGCATCATCAATATTGTTGGTGTTTGGAACTGACACAATCAGAATGGAATCAATTGTATTTTCCACAGCACTGTCACACATGATTTTTAACTTTGGCTCACAGCGGTGTAGAGAAGCTTGCAGATGTTGGCAGATTTTTTTGCTAACGTATGGGATGTCATTATTAAGTAGGAACTGCGCAGTACGGTAATTTGTGGTTCTGCTGTGTTCCCTCATATAGGCTTTGTGTTGAGGAGGAGGAGAAGATGCAATAGCCGGAGGGATTTGTCTGTTATCACCTTCATTTTACTGTGATGGTTGGAAATGCCATGTGATATGTAAAGGTGCAGCCTGTTTTCTAGTGTAGGCTTAATTTGGGCTGTGTATCAAAACAATTTTACATAAGCATGTGCAAATTCTACTTTGAAAAGAGACCATAAAAACATTTTGATTCTCTGTCAAAAGACAGAGTATGTAGATGGCCCCATCTGCCAGATAATAGACATCATTCAAGGAGTTAGGAATGTAATAAGCTAATTGATTTTTTAAACAATTCCTTCAGCCTCCTTCTAGTGTGTTTTATAACCCGTTTTCTGCCTCAGAAAGTGATCGACTATATGTTCCCTGCAGTCCATTTGTGCACTCAGTCCTTCTTTATGTGGATAACATAACAATCTCATTTGCCATATGTTATGTTACAAACATCGTATATTACAATAAGGCAAATTTGAATGTAATTAAAAATCAAAATATACAGAATGAGAGAGAGATAGTCTCTGTGAATATACAGTTATTATGGGATGAAAGATTCTTCCCTTTTTTTTTTGCTATTTTCATTTCATTCTACGTCCTCTGTTTGTGCATGCATGTGTGTGTGTGTATGAATTTAGCAATGGTGAGTTTTGAAGTTTGCAATTGAAACTTTACCTGTCCTAGAAGGGCTACATGTAGGGGTGGTTGGGTTCATTAGTCTGCCACTGACACTGCAGACAAGGGTTCCAGTCTGAGAAGAAGGTGATCATGGTGTGAATTGTTGATCAATAGGCACTGAGGAGCAAACAACTTCATAGAAACCCCTAAAAAACAATCAGATAGTAAGAGCTTTCAGTCACTGTCAACCTAGTTGTATTTTAACCAACAAAATAGTAGTTACATTTGGTAATCTGTTAATTCCCAAAACCATCCGTGTCCCTCAAGTTCATCATATTTTTTAATCTACTCAGAGTCACAGTAACTGGAGGTATTTACTTTATGGACTTGTTTGTGTTGAGAAGGCACATTTCTGTGGTATGAGGGATGTTACCCCAGTAGAAGCTTCAACAAGCAGAGCACCTGATAAAAGTAAAACACCTGAAAAAATATGGGAAGCATGAGCCAGCTATTCTGTTTGTTTGAAGGGAGCAGGATCATGGCCTAAGCTTTTCCCTCTGTACCTGCCTTATTTGACTGTATTAGTTCCAACATCCCATCTAACCTCTAGTGAAATCCTGGCTTCACTGACATCAGCAGGAATTTTGCCATTTGCTTTAACCAGGCAAGCAGCTGTTCCCTGAAAAGGTTGGGAATATCTGTATCACCTGTAGAGTGAATGGGAAATGGAAAGGGAAGACTTCTTGAATTCTCCTGTTCTTCTACTCCAGTTGAAGTTCCAACAGAATTAGAAGGGGTCAAAAGTTTTTGACACAAATCTTTGAACATTTGTGCTTATTTTCAAGCAGCTTAAAGTGGTTAGCCTTTTTCGAAAATTTAAAATTGATGACAAATTTTCAATTCAGAGAAAATATGGACTTGCAGTTAGAATGCTGGATTGCAGTTCTATTGATCTTGATTCCACTCCTAGCTCTACCACAGAATCCTGTGTGACAATAGATGAGTCGGTACATGCTAGCCTGAGCAGAATGTGGCCACCACTCCCAAAGAGGAAACAAAAGCTAGTGGTGGTTGGTGAATTTTTTGTTGGGGTATGGAGGCATCCACCCTGGTGGCCTAACCTGGCATCACAGAAGATGTGCTGCCTGCCAGGGGCCCATACATGAATCATTATGGAAGAACTGCTGAGTATCATCCAACCTACTACTACCCTATGTGTCTCATCCATGTGGGCACTAATGATTCTGTGAGCGCTGACCCTGATCAGATCAGAAGGGATCACAGGGCTGTAAGAGTGAGGGTGAAGAAGTTGTAGGCACAAGTGATGTTCCTGCCAATACTTCTGATCAAGGGTAGATGCTCAGGCAGAGACAGACACTTCCTGGAAGTGAATGAATGTGTCACTGAACAGTTATAGCTTCCTTGACCATGGAATGGGGGAAACATAAAGAGGGGAACTGGCTGAGAATTTGAAAGTGGGAGACAGTTGGGGTGAACGAGATCGTGAAATGACAAGAGTTCATGATTTCAAGGAATGGCAGGAGGGAAACCAGCAGAATAAAAAGTATAGACGTCGAGAAGGCATATTTTAGTGGGCAAGATCCTGTGGCAAGCCCAAGTAAGGGGGAAAAGGGTTCAGGAGAGTTGGCAGCTTTTTAAAAAGACATTATTAAGATTAAAAAACCAAACTACCCATTGCAAAGATAACAAAAATGGCAATAGACCACCATGGCTTAATAAGGAGATCTTCTGAAACTCAAAAAAAGTCCTACAAAAAGTTGAAACTATGTCAAATGAAAAATTATGAATATAAAACCATAAGTAGGTAGGGACAAAATTAGAAAGGCCAATGCTAAAAATGAGATTAAGCTAACTAGGAACATAAAGGACAGGAAGAAAACATTACACATTCTTTAGAAGCAAAAGAAAGCCCCAGGACAGGATAGGCCTGTTACTCAAAGAGGACAATACAGGAGTCTTCCTAGATCCACAACTACTCCTGAAATCCAAATAGCAGCAATCACCAAAAGAAGGTTTTTGCACCTACATCTGGCTATGGCATTATGAGCATTTCTCCCTCATGTGTACCTCACCACAGATATGCTTGACACTGTCATCTCCAGACTTGATTATTGTAGTGCACACTCTACACTGTGCTACCTCAGTTCATCTGGACCTCAGTTCAACAAGGTACTTTAAGCATATGCCTAACTTCAAGCAAATGAGGGTATGTCTACACTTCAGAGTTTTTTTCGGAAAAATGGCCATTTTTCAAAAAAAAAACCCTCACTTACATCCACACTGCAACTGTGTTCTTTCAAAAGAAAATCAAAAGAACAGAGGGGGTTTTCTGACATTGGTAAACCTCTTTCTACGAGGAAAAACACCTTTTCTGAAAGAGCTCTTTCGGAAAAATGTGTGTGTTGACGGGGAAGAGGGAGTTCTTTCAAAAGAAGAGGAAAGAGGAAAAAGCACAGGTGCTCTGGTGGCCATTCCACCCATAGTAATCCCAGCTTACATGCAAGATAGCATCCATTCAATGTGGACGCTATCTTTCAGAAAAGCAGGTGGCTTTTTCTATGTGCTTTGGCAGTGTGGACGCTCTCATTCGGAAGTTTTTTCGGAAGATCTCTTCTGGAAAAGTTTATTTCAAAAGAAGCCTGTAGTCTAGACATAGCCAGAGTAATTCCATTGCATCTAGGAGAAGTTAGGCAAGGGCAAATGTACCCCTCTGAACTAGGACATAGGTTGAGCAGTTCACTCTTTTAGCTTTTGCAATTTGGAGAGCTTCTCAGCTGAAATTGTGTCATCTTAGATTCATTTATTACCTGTATTTTATTGTAGGTTGTGCATGCACCTAATTAATAGTTAATTATAGTAATTCCTCATTTAACACTATAGATATGTTTTAGAAAATGATCGTGTTAAGTGAAAATGTGTTATGCAGGGTCAATTTTCCCATTGAAAATAATGGAAAAGGTGGGCGTTGTGTTTCAAGCGGTGGTGTCTGTTGGGACCGGGACATAAGGTTGGAGGAGAAAGGGGACTGGGTTACACCAGGTAGGGGAGGTATTTGGCTCTGGGGAAGAGGAGGAGAGGGGAAGGGGATTGGGTTGGGAGTATGCCCCTGTGACAGGTCTGCCGGGACCTGCACTGCGTCCAGTGAGGGGGGGGTCACCGGAGAACGGCGCGGCTAGTGGCAAACCCTCCACAGCTTTGCAGGGAGGTGAGGGAAGCCCCATGCAGCCACCGGTGACGGGTCAACTGGGGAAACCCAGCCACCGGCCTGCAAGCAGGGGTGGAGGAGAGGGGGCAAGGCGTCCGGCAAGGGGGAGTCAGCGGGGAACAGCGCGGCGAGCAGCGAACCCTCTGCCGCTTTGCAGGGAGGCGGGGGAAGCCCTGAGCAGCCGCTGGCGATGGGCCAACTGGGGATATCATGTTATTCCGGGGACAGTCATGTAATCCAAAAAATGTTCCCTAAAAAAACAAAAATTGTGCTATCGCAAAAATGTGTTAAGCGGGCACGTGTTAAATGAGGCATTACTGTACTACTAATTCCATGATACAAATAATCCTTTTCTTTCTTAAAATAATGCTGAGATTCATGAGCTAATTGCCTTTCATATCTAAAAGCCCATACTTCTAATAATAAACAATAATGTTTAAATCCATACATTCACAAAAATCAAGTGGTGTTATTTCCTTAGGTAATTTGTTGGTAATTCAACATTTCTCTCTAGCTCGCTCTCTTTTTTTCATATTTCTCCATAACAGATGGTAAGACATTTTTGTTGTGTAGGACGGCTGTGTCTTCTTATTGCTATGGCATTCGTATCCTTTATTTCCTTTTGTTGTTCATCAGTCTTTCCCCCTCCCTTTTTTATATGACACCTCTGAGATGGTCCCCATAGCAACACCCACTAGTAGGGGTGAGTCTGTGAAGCTTTTGCAGTCATCCCCATAGTTCAATGCTGACAATGCTATCATTAATGTAGCATCATCTACCTACTCAGATCTCTACAGTTCTTCCTCTGGTCTTCACTCCCTCTAGCAGGAACCACTCACTGCACAGAGATGCAGAAACTTGCTGTTAATGATTTCTCACTTATTTAGAACAGCAGAGGTTGGCAGCTCTGAGTAATATGCCCTCAGTGGCAGTGCCACATTGCATTATGGAACAATTTCCTGGTATGTGACTTGCAAAGTAAGTGCTTGACTCTCCCAATTAAATGCAGATATTTCTGAGGTTACTACAACACCTCTATTTAATAACAAAATAAATGAATAAACTTAATATTTGTAAAAGGCACCCATGTAATTCTTTGTGAGAATTTCCTCAATTTCCTCATCCCTTTATAAAGATCTGTTACCATATTCTACACGAAGGGTTCCAAAGAGATCATTATTTCACTCTTTGGGGAAACAGAAGCATTGCCGTATTTATTTAATAGCAAATGATATGTTATAGTATGTATTTTAGCTGTATTAACATGGATAAGTTTCAGCTTGATGTACAAGGGAATTCCACTCCCAATCCAATGCCTAGGCCTAGATGTTGGTCCCCTGCACGGTAGTGAGTTTTATTCAGGGAAAAAAATATGGATGAGCTTTTCAAATGTTGCTAAAGGAGTTAGGACTGCAAATCCCATTTATATTAATTAGAAATTAGGTGCCAAACAGAAGTGGTTTTGTAAACCACACTCCGTCCTCCAGAATTTCTGCCATTCCCATCAAGGCAATGACGTTTCATTGGGCTGTTATTCAGACATTTACATTCCCTTATTAAGTTATTAAGTTAACTGCTTAAGTCCTTGCATAATAAGGCAAATACATATCCTTACTGAAATTTATCCTCATTTAAAGTCATTAACAAGAAACTCATAAAGACATTTAACTTTCTCTGTGGACATCAAAATTGTGTGGTTCTGAAGATGCTGGCGATACAACACATTGCAAAATGTACTTAAAGCCAGGATAATCCTCCCTAAATGCATCCAGGTTCAAAGTTCACCTACCTTCATTCGTATTACCACTTATACTCTTTGGTAGGAATTTTTCAAGTAAAGCATCTGAGTTTTGGGAGGAGGTAGTTTGTATACCTGCATCTCTGCCCAATGACACCAAATTGGCAGATACACTGGCATAACTGATGTATTTACTGAGATTTACTGAGACCTGGGGACTGAAAAATACTGCCAAAGAATCACAGAGGTACAGGAAAACAACACCCTGTCCCACTGATGTCCTGGAAAAGATGCTGTGTCAGGGCAGTCCTAGGGAGTGAACTACAAAAGTCTGTGTTTAGTTTTCATTTAATCAATAAAAGCTTTCAAAAGGTCTGTGCAGGATGTATTGCTGTACTGATAGAAAGGCCAATGTTTCAAAAACAGGAATCTAAAAGTAAACCCCTAATGCATGCTTAGGTCATAAGAATGGAATTTTCAGAAGCACCCTAGCAATTTAGGAGAAAAAGTCACATTAACTTGGGGATTTATCCTCTTATGTCACTTAGGTACGTCTACGCAGTAGAGCTAAAGTTGGAATAAGCTACCCAACTTCAGCTATGTCAATTGCGTAGCTGAAGTCAAAATAGCTTAATTCGGCTTTTGGCACTGTCTACCAGTAGGAAGTTGAAGGAAGACTATCCTTTCTTCTACTTCCCTTATTCCTCATAAAACAAGGGTCACCATGAGTCACAGTAAGAAGTCCTCCAGCTCAACATTGTTTCAAAATAAAGGCTTGTAGTGTAGACACTCACTTTGTTTTTTCAGAATAACATCAGTTATTCTAAAGGAACGCTACTGTGTAGACATACCTTAGCATGATCTCGTCTGTGCGCTAGTTCGAATCACAGCTGATTCGAACCAGGAAGTGTGCGCCGGGACGCGTTAGTTTGAACCAACCCCCTGTTTTCACAGCAGGTTCAAACTAATGTTACTCCTCAAAAAATCCCCACTTCATTAGCAATTTCGAATGCCTGCATTTGCATCCCTAGTTCGAACTAGGGTGAAAGTGTAGATATACCCTAACTGGTATGTGCTTGCGACATTAAGATGGAAACTTTTTGGCATAAGAATCTAGCCTTGGTTGGAGACCCAAAGGGTCAAACTTTTGAATTTCAGCTCTGGGTTACTGCATGGAGTTCCCTTACAACAGCCTATAGAGAGTATCATAAAGGCAAATTCTGCTTATTATTTTTTCAAAGATCCTTGTTAAATAATAAATATGTATTTAATAATGTTTTCTTATTTAAATAAGTATATTACCATTTATTAGTAGCTGTGTAAATTGAAAGGTTTTTTAAATTAATTCTAAAGGCATAGAACCAATTTTTAAAAGAATTTCTTCTTAATGAAATAGGAGTGGACATCAGTCATATATCTTGTGATTTTAGTGGACAATACTTAGTTTCTTGAAATGTATACGTGGTTATGTGGAAGGAGTTTCCTAGTCATTACAATGAAAGCAGTCTAGGCATTACAGGTCATCCTTGCTAGATACGTGCAAGATACGTTCAAAAAAACTTGGACTTACAGAGAAACAATTTAAAGCGGGAAATTCTTTTCCTATGCTGACTTCCATTTGCGCAAATTGGGGGGTTTTTTGTATGATTTAAGAGCGGGGAATGGGAGGACTTATAACGCATCGGTTCCTACAAATGTTAATGACTTCAGTGTGGAACAGATGTATACCAGGGCGACTTACAGCACAAATGCCCTGTACTTTCTCAGGCATCAGACCCTTACTCATAGGTAGTAGCGCCTTTATCTGTGAGGAGCTCTATTGATTAGGGCATTATAAAACATGAGCAAGAATGGCAAACAGTCTCTGCCTTGCTGCTGTCCACAGACATACTATAGACCACTGCTCTATTGAAATTAGTTGTGTTATGCCAGCTTACTCCAGCTGCGGAATTGACCCCCCCCCCCCATGAGTAATGTTAAAAAACTCAAGTCAACTTAAAAAAAATCAGGAACAAGAGAGTGCATTAAGCTTCCATTCCATTTAATTTATCTTTTGCAGTTGAGAACTTTGCTGGTATTTCCTTTGGGTTACAGTGACTTCCACAAGGTGATTTCATTGAGTAAAGAAGCCGAGTTGAAAGTGAGATACAAGCCTTTTGGGTGAGAGGAAGCAATTTTTAATAAAGGAAATAATTCAAAAATAGGCTGGATTCAAATTTCCTGCCTGACAGAACTATTTCAGACATGATCCATTTAATGTTTTATTATAGAGCTGGAGCAATTGATTTAACACAGAAGAACAAATTATTTTGGGATGTTGATGATGAAAAACCAAGTTTCAGTTCCAAACAATAAAACACAAGCCACTGCTGCAAAAAGTTACCAGTGACCAAAAGGAGTCTTTCCCAGAATCAGTGTTAGTTCAGAAAAATACTTCTCAACTTTTAGTTAAAGTTTTCTAAATAAAATAAAAATATGAGGTTACTTTGGAGAATGCTTTCAAACTAGGGGTTTGTAAATTAAAGAAAGCAAGTGGTGGCAATGGGAGTTTTGTTATGGGGCCAAGATTTCATCTCCAAAATAGAAAATGCACTTGTTTTCTGTCCATGTCTGATCTTTCTTCATGGCACATCCTGTCACAAAATATCTAAATCTATATGGTGAGAGCGAAGTACAATATTTACAATACTTTGTGAATATTCAGATTAATGTCTGAATGAATGTGTGTGTGAATATTTAGACTGTCTGATTTTGTGAAACTCTTAGAATGTTCCTAGAAACTACTACTATTTTATAAAATATTGTATAATTTAACATATGAGAATGCTAGTAGTGCTAGGTTCTAAATAGTTCCTGACCTCACTGGAGCCACAATAATTTATACCAGCTAATGATCTAATCAATGAGCAGGTTAAACATGTTGTTTTAATGTAAATTGAATAGATGCCATTTGCAGCTCAGGAAAACATGAGCTAAACCTGTCACATCTCTTGCTGGGATCTTTTGGTGATATTCTACTGTTGCACTCTCTCTTTCACTCCCTATCTCCATTTCTCCATTCTTGTCATGATCTTTGCACTTTTAATCTGTTTACACTCTCTAATCCTATACCCTCTTCTCTCTTCTAAGTACTCTTACAAGTACCTCTCAACAAAATCTCCATTTTACTCATGATTGTGCTATGTATTATATTCTTGACAAAAGCTGTTTATTGAAGACTTCCTTTGGCAAACCCAAACTACATTGGGACTACTCAGATGGATATGTGCTGTTCAATCTGGTACTGAAACTGTAGGGAAAACTGATGAATACTGGGACTTGTATGCTCTGTGACCTTACATTTCAGACTGTGCATTGCCTGTAACTTTTCTTGTGATGACTTGCTAATGATGGAATTCACATGGTGGTCATTTAAGTCTGGGAATCAGTTTGAAGGGCAACAGAGAATCTTTGTATAAGTAACTCTTTGCAATATATGGATATTAGTTTATTTTAAATTCCTATCAAATTACAAGATTACTTCCTCATTAACATAAATTGTCACATATTTAATTAAATTTCAAATACTGATACAATTAACCATAGTGTGACACTTTTATAAAGTGGTGTTGATATAAATATTCTTTAATTTTAGAAGTAAATTATGTGTATTATGTTGAAAAAGTAATCATTATACAGAGAGTGGAAGTATGTTAAAGAAGTCTAACTGTATGATAGAATGAGAAAAATACTGGCTGAATATACTTTTCCCTATTCAGAGAAAGACATAGGCCATTTCTCTGACGAACCTAGAAAAGCAACAGCATGTCCCTTTGTATTAGCTAAAACTTGGGTTCATGTCCATTTTGCTTGTTCATGGTTGCTAACATAATCCCTATTACGTATGATGTTAAATCATGATATAATGAAATAAAGGCTTACTCAAGCTTTTTCAATTTCCACAGAAAATGGACTTTAATTCAAAACTGTGCCTTAGTTAATTAAACTTTCCTATAATATAATTTGCTCTAATTATTTCTATAAATTGAAATATAACCTGGGCTGCATAAAATTATTCATACATAAAAGTGTATTATAGTTACATGTTTTAGCTAAGATGGAAGAAGTTAACAAGCAATGAGTTGTTCTTTAGTATCAACTATAGTGATGCTGGTTGGTCACTGTGACAGACCACCCCCCCCACTCCAAGAAGCACCCTCCAAGGGGTCTTCTGTAACCATACCCCATCACAGTCACCTCAACAGAAAGCACAATACCACTAACAAAATGTTGAGCTTTTAAACACACATCTGAAAATCAGGGTTCATGGAAGTTTTCAGATTGACATTTGGAATGTGAAGTTTTCCATTCATAACTATCTGGAATGCCTGGGCAGCAATAATGCAAGGCCTTTATTCAGGTTCAGACTTCTAGCTTGGGTTTGACCAACAGGACTTGTGGGGAGGGGAGATAGTGGTCAGGGTAGATGCTTGGGTTCCCTTGCACCCCTGCCATCCTGTCCCCTCCTTCTGGGGCTCCCAGATATCTGGGGTCAGGTTTCAGCCCCTTTTGCTGCCAGGTAGTTCTTCACTTGTCCTATAGCTTCTGCCAGCATCGCCAGTCAGTAGCGCTGCACCCATTCTCTCCCACTGACTGTGATGATCTGGATGAACTGCTCTATGACCACAACCTCCACCACTTGGATCATTCCTCTGGCTCCACCCCACAGGCATTTTGCCATCACTCTAGGCTGGATTCCTGGGGGATACCTGTCCTGGCAAAAATAGAGGTGGTAAGTCTTAAGGTTGATCCCTGTCTGGTCCAGAATAGCAGCCTTCATCTTGTCAAATACCAGGACATCCTGTGAGACTAACCTGTGATAAGCTGCCTGTGCTGGCCCAGTCAAATAAGGGCCAACCAGTGCAAGTGGCCACCCTTTTAAATGTTACCAGGAACACCTCGGGATCACCACTGGCTTCACTTCTCCTGCAACAGGAGGCCATCAGGAAGAGTCCCTGGGTCCTGTCCCAAAGGGCTGGGGTTTGGCATTGTGATGGGGTGTATCTACCCCGCACTAAGAAGCAGCGAGTTGCCCTGACCCAGCTGGCTGAGAAAGCCCCACCTCCACAGCCCTGCTGGGCATGCTCCCAGGGGAGACAGGGTATAAAAGCCCTGGGCACCACTCAGTTGTGGCTGACTGCTGGAGGGGAAGGAGCTCAGGCCCAAGCTCCTGAGTAGCCGCAGCAACCGCCCCAGGAGCAGCAGCCCCAGCAGCAGCAACAGCTGCTGCCCCAGTGACAGCCTCAGCCAGGCAGGTCGTCTGGGAGGGTCCAACCCACTGAGTGACACCCCGAGAGTGGAGCAGCGCACTGGGAACGATAGGAAGTAGCCCAGAGCAGAGGATTGTCCTCCAGGAGCTCGGTGTGTTTCAGTAGGAATCCTCCACTGCCAACAGGACCCTGGGCTGGGACCCAGTGGAGCAGGAGGGCCCAGTTCCCCCTACCTTCTCACCCCACAACAGACCTGCTCTCTAGGGGTACATCTACACTAGCCCCATAGTTCGAACTAGGGAGGCTAATGAGGGTGACCGAAATTGCAAATGAAGTGCGGGATTTAAATATCCCGTGCTTCATTAGCATGTTCCCGGGCGGTCGCCATTTTGGAAACTGACTAGCCCGGAATAACTGCCCACATCTACACGTGGCAGTGAAACGGGAGTTCGAAGTAAACCCCTTAACTCGAATTAGCTGTTAAACCTCATTCCATGAGGAGTTTACTCCGAACTCCCATTTCACTGCCGCGTGTAGACGCGGGCAGTTATTCCGGGCTAGTCAGTTTCCAAAATGGCGACCGCCCAGGAACATGCTAATGAAGCACGGGATATTTAAATCCCGCACTTCATTTGCAATTTCGGTCGCCCTCATTAGCCTCCCTAGTGCAAACTAGGGGGCTAGTTTAGATGTACCCTAGCAGTTGGTAGAGGGACTATATACTTTGATAGAGGGACATTTGCTAGGAACTGAGTCTACAGGCTGTGTTTGGCCTGAGAAAAGGGAGCACTGACCCAAACTTTGGGGACTTCTGGACCATTGAGGGGACCTGCCCTCGACAGGCATCCATGGAGAGTGCCTTAGCATGGCCAGCTATTGAATCAGACATTCTTGCTGGGTTTGATGCTGTGCAACCAGCTCCCTTATCAGTTGTTGCTACCGAGTCCTGATTTGTTGAGTCATCTGTGCTTAGTATTGTTGAAGTTAGGCAGCCTGCTGCTGTTGGTTCTCCAACATCCATTTTAATACCTTTTGTCTCCATCTCAGGCAAGGGGATGATTCAGCAGGTGAAGAAGGGTTACTGTTCTAGTGCTCTTTTGCTTCAGGGGTCTTTCAGCAGAGCCCAATTGTTGCCCACATGCTCCACCATGTTTGGCAGTGTATGCATACCATATCCCATTGCAACAGGTGATGTGGGGATTGACATCATGGTCCCTATCTATTGATAGTAGCCGGAGTCCTTATCACTGCCTTTGGGTCCATATTGTGGGGCCTAATAGCCAGAGTCAAGGAAGTTGATTGCTTCCCAAGGGTAAGTGGCAGCAGGGATGATAAGAGGACCTGGACCCTTCCTCTCCATTGGGTCCCAGTCAAGGGCCCTGTCAGTGGTGCATGTAATAACATACCTCTGTTGTTTTCAGTTTCAAGGTACCAGTCATTATTCCTCTCAGGCCACTTCCTACAATGAATCTCATTGTTGACATATATCTGAAAATAGGGCCTGAGTTCCTTGGTGCAGTCAGCTGGTAGGACTCTGACTCTTGTCGACAAGCTGGGGACAACTGGTGTCTGGTCCATGCCCCAGGCACTCTGGTTCCCGCGATCAGGGACTGGATCTTACACCAAGCCCCCTTCTTTCCTAGCAGTCAACCTAGAATGAGTGAGATTTTTCCCCTTTTAAACTAGTGTAGCATTTGGAGCATGCCTAGTAGGTTCCAAGATTTCCACCACCCATCGTGTAATATTAACCCTTTCCTGCCTAGTGCACCATATGCAAACCCTATCGCAAGGCTTAAGGCTTAGTCTACAATAATTCTCCTTCGTTAATGTGAAAAGACATTATGTAGTAATTTATAAGAAGTCATGAAGCCATCCATTGGGTATAATATAAATCTATAGTGTTACAAGGAACTAATATGAAAAATTGAGTCATTTTCATGTGACATTTCATTTCCAGTAGTAATATCCTATTTTCATGTTGAAGAGTTTTTCCTTATTATCTACTGATTTTGTATTTATTTATTTATTTATTTGCATGGAGACAGCACAAACATGGCGTTGAGAGAGTACAAGCAGAAAATAGCCTGTAAAATGAATTTTATCCATTTTACCCCTGGTACACAAGCTCTTCAATGTTGTCCTTCGAATGACCTCCACCTTGACCTAGAGGAACACCATCTCTATGGATGAGAGGTATGTTATTACATGTTATTTCATTACAAGGCCCCTGCTGAGAAGAGACTGCCAAATGGGCTCAATTAAGTGTTCCTTGTGATGCGGATTACTGTCTATTGGGGTGAGTTGATACTGGCAAACGTATTTCATTTTCTTTGACTGGATATGAAAAGCATGTGTCTTATCCATGTATGGGATACTACAGTATATGATTTATATTTAAATTGAAAAATCATAACATATATGTATGTTATGTACTACAGCCCTTTCTTATTCCCTGACCCTCAATAGACGCAAACAAGAAAGCCACAGTATTGGTTTCAAGGACTGTCTACTCCAATTTAGCCATGCACTGTTTCTTTAAAAGAAAATCACATCAAACTGTTGTAGTCTTCTGATCAGCATCAGCCTGTTCTTTGACATGGAGGGTAAAGTCCAACATATTCACAGATCCAACCTAATATGCTTTTTGATTGTGAAAGTGTTATAGTATTTTGTTATATTGAGAGTTTAGAAAGTTAATTAGTACAATGATTATGATAGACTGTATACCTAAACAAGATGTAGGGCTGGCAGTGGAAGGGGAAAATAATACACACCACACACTATTTAACTACACCATCCATGCTTTTTGTCTTTAAATGGTCCTTTGTGCTTGATTCAATGGCCCTTGAAGTCAATGGAAAAACTCCCACTTCATTAAAGGCCCTGAATCAAGCACTTTGTAAACACATGAGCTATGAGGTTCATCAGTGGCAAACTGACAGTTTTGCATTTTGTCTGGTACACAAATAATTGTCATCTTAACTTTTATACTTCTTTAACTAATCAGGGTGTACATGTGTTCAAATTGAGGAATCATGTGATTCTATTGCTAGAAACCTTGTCTTTTCTTCCCAATCCCTTCCTACTGGATTTTCTCCCCCACTTACCCTATTACCTTATTTTAAACCTTTTGTGGTGTGTATCTGTGGAATTCAGTGGGAGTTTTGCAGTTAACTTCAGGGGACCCAGGATTTCATCCACACGTGTGTGTCTTTCTTCTTGGTGAAACAGGGAAAACAAGACAACACTCCTATTGACAATAAAGTAAAGAACAAATAGAAACATTTTTAAAGGGGAAAAATGTACCCACAATGCCTTTTTATACATCAGGAACAAGCAATAATGTATATAAGTCAAAATCCACCAACTTTTCTGCTACTCCTCTATTAAAAGAAAGTGTTTTTTGTGACAACCTTTGGTTTTTAGATGATACAGGAATATAAGAGTGGCCATGCAAGGTCAAACCAATCTAGCTTCATATCCTGTCTTCCAACAGTGACTGACGCAGTTGCTTTAGAGGGAGTGAACAGAACAGGGCAATTTATTGAGTAAGCCATCCTGTCATCCAGGCTCAAATTCTAGCAGTCAGAGATTTAGGGACACCCAGAGGATGTCTCCAACCATAGTTACCTAACACTCATTGATGGACCTATTCTTCATGATTTATCTGATTCTTTTTTAAAGTCTGTTTTTTCTCCTTAGTCGATTACTCAGGACTCTTGGGAAAAGAGGTTTAACTTGAATTAGATGCCAACATAACGACACCTGCTTTAAGCTCTTTAGTTCTTGGATTTATAGCAGTTCTTGCTCTTCTAATAGTTTCTTCAATGTAAGATGAATGAGAAAAGGCTCATTACTGCCTTCCTCAGCCCAGCTAACCAACAAATATAGTAAAGGATACACCGGTAAGTACATGCTTGATTCTCTACTGCCTTGCCTTTACAACCGTGAAAATAGTAATGTAGACAAGGTTTAAAGAGCTATCATTCTGACTGGATATTATTCCATATCTAATCTGCATACCCTTTACATAGATGCACATGACTACATCAGTAGCAAAACAAGACCTGAGTCCAGTTACATTCTTTGTTTCTTTCCATGAAAGCAGGGCCCCAAGCAACGGGGTCTACTGTACTCATTTTCTTTTTTGCAATTTCAGTTATTCACACTATATTAAACATTGAAAAGGAAATCCCAGTGCACATGGAACTCTTCTACACTACTTGTTACAAAATCGAAATTTAGTCCAGGATTTTTGAAAGCTCTGAAAAAAAAAGTTGTGGTATACTGGGCTGTGTGTCTAGTCAATTTGAACTGAGTTTTGAGGTATTTATGATTTTAGTGGAAACATCACAAAGTAAGAGCTGAAGCCTTTCTAAATAAGGAGGCAAAACTTGGTTTTAGCTGAGTTCCACATTCAAATTCAGAAAACATAATGAAAGTCAGGGGATGTTAATTCAGAAGAACTGAACAGATCTTGTATGAATTCCTTGAAAACAAAACTGCTAGTTTTGTGCCATTTGATCCTGGCTGAATGTAAAATATTTTCTGTCCCTTTACAACGCTCAAAATATAATATCAAATAAATCCTCATAGAATTAATAACAGCTTCCATCAGATTCAGAGCTGCAGAGATAATCTTAAATCAGTTAGAAACATATAAAGGGACTGAAGGATAAAGGTTTATCAACTAATTCCTTTCCTTGCCCAACCTACTGTAAATGGAAGCAATTGAAATTGAAGCCATATGATGCTAATGAATGAGGCTTGTTCACTGTTAGCAGTAGCAGCACTCTTCATAACAAATGCTATCTGAAGTGACATGAATGTCCCACTTTGGAATATTTGTGCAGCAGTATTGGATACCTTAAATGGCTCACCACAACACTAGTTTTTCTAACACTCATTTATGTCTGATATGTATAATATCTCAGTTGAATTCTAAGTGTACAGTGTTTCAGTCAGAGATTATTCACTATCAGATACTATTGTAGATGAAAGAGTAGCTACAGCTATTGGAAACAGGTATTTTCTTGTTGCTTATGGGTGGCCCATGAACACATAACAGCCTGGTGTTGGAAATCCACTACAGACCTATCCACAATGTAAATCAACATAAAGTCTTAATCACATAATTTTAAAATCACAGTGGGCTGGTGAACTTTTATATTTGGAAACCTAAAAGCATACCATGACTTAGGTTTCATAGAACTAGAACTCCTTTGTCCACATTATACAATCATTACAGGGATACTTTAGTAAGTTTGGTGGTCTTTGCTGAGTGGAAGCTAGGTGCTGGTGTTGCAGGTCAAAAATGGAAGAGAACTGTCAAAGTTTAATGCAGAACTTTGTAATCACAATGTATGGCCAGATCGTTGCTTTTCCCTTTTAGACATTCTAAATTAATTCAAGAATTTTCAAAGAAAAAAATGTCCCTATCACAATTACATGGGCATTTTGTCAGCAGCAGTAACAGTTGCAGTTACAGAATAACTACAGATAATTACAATCATTTAATTTCAAAGTACTAAGTCACTTCATGCAGAACAAGTCATTTATCATTATTGACCTTAGCAGAAGCAAATTTACCCAAATCAATAAAGGCTCCAAATATCCATTAGAGGAGGCAATGATTGGTTACAAATGTTAGGCACTTCATATATACCTGTATTAGCAGAGGAAAAGCAGGTCTGGATGTTTTTGATTAATGAAGAAGGATGTTTTTTCTTGGTAGAGACAGTTATATAAAATAAAGTTGACCTTAATTCTCCTTTAATTAATGTTATGGAAAACCAGTTGTTTTTGTTAAGTCCTATTAACTACTAAAGGATAATTAAAGAGTGTTAATGTTTATAAACAAAAAAGTTAAATTCTTGTAAAGCTCTTCATTTTGTGTTTTTGAAAGTATATGTTGTTGGAATTAGATAGAAATATGCAAGCTATGATGGGAATTCACCAACTCACTGGATGCATAGTATTTGTCATTTTTAAGAGCTGGCTCACACCAAACTGACAATACAGCTTTGCAGCCAGATGTTCAGAAGGGGCCACTAACTTGTTGTATTTCCTTTTTGGATGTTCAGACTGAGGAACCTACTTTTCAAAAGTGTTGAGTACCACAAGTCAAATCAATAGTAAGAACCATACACATGGTATCTTAAATTGGTCACCTTAAAACTGAGGCACCGAAAATCTTTGAGCTGTTTGTCATTTTGTCACTGACCTCTGACTTAGTGATAGACAATCAAAAATTATGTCCTATTCAAACAAGTTCACAACTCTACTCAAATACTGACATTTCAGGTGCTCTCTTTCTTGTATCATCCAAGACTTATTTATGTATTTGCTTTCTCTCTCCTTCCAACAAAATGGGAGGTTGAAATCCAGATCCTATTGAAAACAATGTGAGTTTCAAATTAAAAATAAGACAAAAAATGTAACAAAGAAGATGATTAACAATTGGAACAAACTACCACAGGAAATAGTGGATTCTCCATTCCTTGAAATGCTTCCATCTGGATGCCTTTCTGTAAGATATCCTGTAATTAAACATAGGCTATTATGCTCTAGACAGGAGTAAATGGATTAAATTATATGGCTGGTGTTATACAAGGGGTCAGACTAGATGATCTAGTGGGATTAGATCCACAAAGGGACTAAGGTGCCTAGAAAATTACTAGAATCCACAAATCCTGATTTAGGTGCTTAAGATCCCTATGCAATGAGAGAGATGGGCACTTAAGAATGAGATACATTTAAGAATGAGATCCACAAAAGCCAACATACTAGATGTAGAGCTACCGAAATAACTAATGGGAGATGCTGACAAGAGAAGTATGTCCTAGCCCCCATCCCTCCCACTGAGTTAAGCTCCAGGTACATAACCCACAGCTGAGAATCCTGCTTCTGGAGTCAGGCAACTAAGTTATTTTTGCAAGAAACATTGGAAAATGTATTTCCTCCCTTATAAATTTCATTTTCGTGGTTAAGGCACTCATCCAGGATGTAAGAGCCCCAGGTTCAATTCCTCTGTCTGCCTGATGAAAGGATTTGAACAGGGTCTTCCACTTCTGTCTCTCCTTTTGAAGCTGTTCCACTTTAAATAACTATTTGAAGTGTCATTTGGCCAGAAGAGAGAATGAGGATGACTCTAAAGTCCAGTGATTAGGCCACTCACCTGGGAGGTGGGAAACCTTAGGTCCATCTCCTTACTGCAATAACTAATGCTCTGATTATAGTTACAAGACTGGGACCCACAGATGAGGTAAGCATGGGGAACATCTAACTCCCCCCTAGGGTATGAGTATACTCTAGGGACTAATGCATGAGATAGGTATCAGAAGTCAAGAACTGTGTGCACACTTAGAGGCACAAACTTAGGTCCTGAGGGAACTTACACCACAGAATGTTAGGAACCAAGTAAGTTTAGGCTCCTACAGGGTTAGGTGGCAGCTACATGGAGTTTTGTGAATTACAGTGATGCCTAAATCTGGGGTATAGGTGTCTAAGTCCTTGTGAATCTCAGCTATGATCCTTTTTGGCTTTAAAATCTATGATGCCACCATTTTAGGATGTCTTCTCTTGCCATCCTTTCCAACTCTTCCCTTCAGTACTTCATGGGAAATATTTCTTAACTTATCCATGCCCCATTATGCTAATTTGTCCTTTACCACGGCTGGTATCAAGACCTAATCTGCTACCTTCACTGATACACTGCCTGAAATCTATCATGCCTAAGTGTCAACAGGTCTGGCAGTTTTATAAGACTGACTGCTGTCTTAATCTAAAGCACACATCAAAGAACCCCAGATTCTATCTGAAGAAAAAACTGGATCCATAATTGGAATAACAGCTATGGGGTGTTTTTGTTTTGTTTTTGTTGTGTGTCATAATTAAGGTAGGTGTATGTGCAGGCTTGCTAGGGAAGTTATGAAGGAAAAGTTTCCCTTCCCCACACTTGTTATCTCAGCTGATAGGAATTAGGACAAATCAAAGCAGAGAGATTTGTCCTGAGATCAGAGAATCTGCTGAGGTCAATTAAGACACAATTGCCCCATTACAATTATCTAGGCATAAATAAAAGGAGGAAAGGGTTGTTTCTTAGTTTCATCCTGTAGCATAGGTAAGACTAAGAATGGGACTACTAAGAAGAGAAGGGTTTAGATGGGGATTAACTGAAACTGGGAATTTACAAAGTGAGACCAAGAAAATACTAACAGAAAAATATGACATTCTTAATTTTCCATGCACATAGCTTGTTTGATTTAACCTAATATCAAACCCTAGCAATCACTCACATCTCTATAGTCTGCATTTCTGAAGGAAGCAGATAGTCATTTTGTTTATCCAGTTTCAGTTTTGCTCTACCTCTTAGGTAGTTTCAGGGCAAGATACATCCAAGATAGTGTAGAGCTAATATACATAATAGGTATGTAGGTTTTTAATAAAAAGGAAACTATAGCCAATTTGAGAAGGTAAAAGAACACTTTAAAAGCAAGTTTCTGTAACCATTGCTAGAGGATAAAGTAGCCACATGCTTTGCATATCTGCAATGTGTTTGTTTAATTTAACAGAGCCATAGATTATAAGGCCAGAAAGCATCATTGTAATCATCTAGTCTGACCTTCTGTGTAACACAGGTCATAAGACTTTCCTTCATTAATTCCTGTTTAAACTTCAGCATCTCTTTTAGAGAAACATCTAATCTTGGTTTTAAAAATTGCAGTGATAAAGAATTCATCATAATTACACTTGTTAACATTTTGCACCATATTTTGAGGTCGAATTTGTCTAACTTCAGCTTCTAGCCTTTGACTCATGTTACATCTGCTAGATTAAAGACACCTTTATTATCTAATATCTGTTAGCCATGCAAATCTTTGAGACCATGGGCTGTTTGTGCTAGGAGCTGTACAAATCTGTATTAAGAGAGAGTTCCTGCAGCACCTACATCTCATGGCAGAACAATCTACATGTCTGACTCTCAAAAGACTGAGTCCTGGAGATTCTTAGCATTGTAGCTACTCACCTAAGACATGCACACACAAAACTCTATTGCTCTCTTTGACCTTGGCAGTATAACAGTTGTGATATTTTTCACAAGGACTAATTCTTTAGAAACTTTTTTTTGTATATTATGCATACGGTGACCATATTTTCTAAACCCAAAATAGAGACACATTAGCCATGCTCCTTCACACCACTAGCCATCCCCCTGACCCGTTAGGCCCCACCCACCTGCCACAGGAAGTCCCTCCCCTGGAGGTAGTACTTCCGGGGTCAAGATGTAAACATGACTGGAAGTAAAGGGTGTCATGTGACCCCTCTAAAAACTCCTCCCACTGTTCTTTATCAATAAGGATGGGTTTGGGAACTATAGGAGCCCTCATGCAACTATACTGCAATTGCATTAACCCTGGCCCCAGACCTAGGGTCTCAGGACAGCACTAGGTGTCCAACCTCAATTCAAAATGAGATCCACCTCAGGGTCAGGTACTGCCTCCCATTGCTCCTATTGGCTGGTTCCAGAGCAGCGGGAAAAATCTCTAGGAAGGTCCCTGTGTTCCCGGGGCAGGGAAAGGGGAAGGGGAAACAGCAGCACACAGCTGTTTCTAGCTGCACTGCTGTTTCCAGGACATTTTCAGTGTTAATGGGGCACTGGGACAAGAGATTGAAATTTGGAACTGTCCCAGATTTTCTGAGGCATATGGTCAGCATAATTATACACCAAGTTTACTTTGTCTCATAGGTGTTAGAAGTGGGAAAGGCCTATAAAACTGTACATTGCTTCCTCTCTTTTATGCAATATTGTTACCTATTTTGTAATTTGATCGAGATCAACATATGGTTTAAACGAATTTTAAATATCTCATGAAAAGGAGCTGTCACTACTTCCCTTTGAGAACTATTTTGATATGATTGTTCTCAAGTTGTTACTTGTGGATCCCAAATTCTCTGCCTACCCCGGTGGCCTTCAGAACAGAATATTTTGAGAATTTTACAGTAAGCTTCTTGTGATTTTAGCAGATGATCCATGATTTGTCAATGCTTGAGATTAACAATAATATATTAGGACCACAGGATTTGGCCTTTCTCAGATTGTACTCACTTCTTACCCAAGTAAATTCAGTGACCTTAGTAGTGATCATTTATCAATGCATGGAAGACTGCTGGAAATTCTAACAATGTGAGCACTCAGTTTGAGACCCATTTCTGTACTGTATCCTCATTTGAAACTTGATTGATTAATCCAAATATTGGAAGAATAAAAATGGTTGCGAGAAATTCAATGTCACTACATTCTCAATAGCCTAAGAAAAGGGAGGTTGGAGTCAGGGTGATAATTGGCTAGAATATCCTCTTATTTACCTTGAAGGGGTTGTTAATGATCTCATTTACCAAGGGGTCACCTGACTTAGCCAACTCGAAAGAAAGGTGTGTTTTCACAGCTAGTAGGTTGGAGTTTTCTTAGAGTCTCTTGGTTCTTTATTAAGGAAGTTTTGTCCTCCTCGAAGTATTATAATTTAGTAGTTCCATAAGCATGAACAGTGAAGAAAAGCTACTGATGGCAAATTGTTAAACCAAAGACATACTTCCATTTACCTAATAAAACTGCTGTTTAAAAGATCCAAATGGTGATGTTCACTGCTAAATTGCTGAACATTTTTTAACATTGGAGTCTGTCCTTTTGCATATATATTCTACAGGCAGCATAGTTTCCCAGACTGAGGATATATATATATTAGACACCACCCCCAAACATATCCCAGTGCATATACATTTAATGCTGTGATCTATGTTGTATAGTTTTGCTTCATTTTTTAAAAGCACCTTAGACCAGCAGCTAGAAAACTATATGCCTTAAGTGTAAAATGACATAAATATGATAGATGGCTTTCTCCCACAAAATGTTTTTTGCTTTGACAGCCCAGGAAAAGCCATCATGATTGTGACACAGCTTAGCAACAACATTCCATATGTATTTAATATATATAAATCTGTCACGTAAAAACAGGATACAACCTGTTTCTCTGTGGCTTGCCAGCGTTAATTAAACCTGTATTAAAGATTTTGTATTGATGATTCTGTCCGTTTCTCTGGGTTTTCTACTGGCAGCTCTTTAACAGAATGCCCTGAATGTGAAGAGTTCGGTTTTGTTGTGTTAATAACATTAAAAAGCCTGGAGTTAAATTAGAAAAAATATAACAAGTTTATTAAGAACTAAGTTCAACTGAACTTAAATTTAAATGACACAAATGGCTGAAGCAGCAATATTATGGCTCATTCCAAGATGCCACCGACATAGTTCTCTGGGGGCATATGAAGTGACAACACATTCAGCCAATGACATGCAAGGTATAATAATCAGTCTAACAGTCATTGGCTGCTTAGACAACCCGAGGGAAGGAATCTATTGCTTAATAATTCTGATATCTGATTTACCTTTCATGGATGGCACACACACTGTAAGGTCCAATAAAAAACATGCAACTAGTACATATTCTAACATTTAGTAGGTTATGAGAAAAGTGACTTGAGAGGAAATGCATACTGTCTGAAGACTGTAGCTGCCCAGAAGGGCTGGTATTTAATTTTGTAATGTCTACAGATGATGTAAAATTTGTCTCCACTTGGTCAAGCCCTCTCCTCCTTTCTACTTTTTTCTTCCAAATTTTATATATATATATATTTGCATTTGTTCCTTGGATATCTGTCTTCATGCTCTCCTTAATAGAAGACAGCATATCTTTGTGTGTCCTCTTAAGAATTAGTTTGGCCAGTAACAAAATGTTATGAATTTTGAAAATATTGTCATTCAGGATTGGTTTCATTTACCAATTTAAAATGAGGGGTTTTTTTCAAAGCACATTGCCTACCGTCTAAGGTAATTGGAAAGCAAGTTTGAAAAATCTTCTAATGTGCTTTTTAAAGTTGACCAAGGCTGAAGAGGAAGCTTCTTAAACAAAATATAATTAATTTTTATCTGTCTAACCTGATCGGTGCTGGCTGACAGTACCTCTCTATTCTTTATTTTTAATGTATGTGTATATTTTTCAATAGACTACATCTTCCTTTCATCTGCCTCTTTTCCTCTGGGAAATTGGCACTTTCTGTCTTCTAGGAATCTCATTACTCTCCAGTGATTCTCTGTTGCTTCATAATAAAGGTGCCCAACTCTTGCACCCAAATCAAATATAAATAATATTTTTCTTTACCAAAGCTTTATTCCATGTACACCTTTATGGTCTTACTGGCTCTTACATGCCATTTGTGCTCTGCAATAATTCCAACTTCATGGTACCTATTCAATCCACTTCTATTTTAAAAAAAACCTCTTCTAATCTATGATAGGCAGTATTGTACACTGCATAAAATGTTTAAAGATGATTCAAGCAATCAGCAATCAATCAGATTCACACACATGCAGGAGAATAATTATTTGAGGAAGGCTTGATACAAGTTAAATGATATATCATCTTATGGAAAAATTATTACTTTGTCCCATCTGTGGTAGTCATCAAGAACTACATTTTCCAAAAATCAGCCTTTTACATCCTAAAACTGAAGCATTGGAAATTAGTTGGCACTTTTGAAAGTGAAGGTCTGAAACTCTCTCTGTTTGCTTGTTCATCTGGAAATTGGGGATAAGATTTTCCTTCCTTTGAGCATTAGTTAATGTTTGTGAAATATATTGAAATTGACAGATAAAAGGTGCTGCAGAAGAGCAATTATTTTTCTCTTCATTTTCTTTTTATAATATCAATAAAGAGCTTTCGTATAGGAGATTTCCTGGGGATAAATGACTGGGTCTTTATTTACATCTTGGATTATCTTCTCACTCCTCCCAGCTGGTCATTAATCCCCAGGTTATGCCTGGCACTCTCATCTTTTTTGTTTAATTAATGCCTCCTATTTTCAAACTAATTGATTGTATCAACATTAACCTCAATTTCAGGAGGCAGATTGAACAGCATGTTTCTACTTAAAAAAAGACTACTATAATGCCCTCTAGTTGCATACATATCTTCCATTTTCACAAATATAGCTTGTTCTGTTTGCCTCAGGCTTTTATTTTTAAAGAAGTTTGTTTTTCAAATGAAAATTAGCTGCTGCCGTATCACATCCACAGGGTTAAAAGCACCCCTTAAAGTCTTCCTCTACATCTAAACATAATCCTTGTTTGTGTGGGAAGGTTGTTTTTTGTTTTTGTTTTTCTACCAAGTATAATAGGTGAAGAAACACATTGGAAATATCAGAAAAGTGGTAGAGGATGGGGAGGGAAAGAGGAAATCTCAAGAGTGATTGCAAAACTATAGATTATAGTTCTTGTAAGGGTATATTGGTGTTTGTATTGTTTGAATTGCAATACATTCTAAGTGCTTTAATGTGTAATTCACTTATGAAAAGAAACTAAAATGGTACAGGTTGAATCTCCTAAATCTGGGACTTTCTGGACAGGCAACATCCGTGGTTTGACAGGACCACAGATGTTGCTGGACCAGAGAACTCCAGAGACTGGGAGTGCAAATCAGCTGAGGCTTGATCACAATGGTACCATTTGCTGTTCCTAATTCTGCCCTCCAGTCTGTTCACTGGTGGAGTAGGAACTATTCCATTATAGCAATGTTGAAGACCTTTTTCAGGGAATTGGATTTGTGCTATATGGAGTACTTTCCACAAGACTTGTGTTCAGCAGCTTACAGAACTCTATAAAACATGCCTCTTAACATGTAGTTGTAAGAACCAAAATGAACCATTTTAAATGGATAGATTCATCACTGACTGTGTTAATAAACAGCAACACAAATGCCGAAGCACTCTGCTTTGCACTTCCTATGGAAATACTTTCCCCCTAGAAAGTAATGCCAGATTTGTATTTTATGGGCATTCTATCTGCCTCAAGATACTTTATTAAGGTTACCACAGTGTTTCATTGTATGAAGGTGAAAACTATGCCAGTGATCCAGTTTTAGACAATGAATGTTGGGAAAAAATCAATAATTTGATTAAAAAGACAAAGCTCAGGAGGCTTCTAAACCTAAAAAGTTGATTTGTTACCTGAGTATATCTCACTGAAAAGACAAACTATGCTGGTCTGTGAATTTACCAGGTGCTTTACATCTTGTGTAGTTTTAAATGAAGTATAGTATTGGCAATAATTAGAAAGAAGTCTTCTTTTTGTTAACCCCCTAGGATTCCCAAAAGCCTATACAGTGGAACTCTAGGGAGAAATACACCAGATTGCATAATGCAGATAACACTAAATACTATACTTGGACTTCCTGTCTGAAGACTGGATTGCAATGATTCTGCATTTAGAGACCTGAAAATGAGCTAAAGTTTGCACAACCAATAAATCATGGGGGAAGAGAAAATTACATGGTGAATACAGAAACTCAGTAAGTATGAAGGGGCATGTGAAGAGTGATGTTATTTGCAAGGAATATCAATGGGAACAAGAAAAGGTTTTAACATCTGGTTACCATAGTAGAAGGTTTACAAAGAAAAATATTGGTCTGGTACTTAAAAGAACAGCAAAGATAAGACGGAAAGGCTTAGTGCTATAGTTTTCATTAAAATAATAGTGGTAGGGAACTTAATGTAATAATCTCTACAAAAGGGAGAGATCTCAAGGCAGAGTCATAAGAAACATGTTAGCAAATATTTGAATACACTGGGCTTGATTTGTATCTGTTGGTAGAGGGAGAGACCACAATGTTTCAGGGAGAATTCATCCCAGGAGATGGCAGGCAGTATTTTCTCAGACTTTTGCTGAGGAGGCAATAGGGCAGCTCTGTAGATGCAAATTTTTAGTGACTTAAGTGCCCTCCCCTCAATCCAGGAAGGCCGAAATTTAAACATGTACCTAAATTAAAGTGAGTAGTCACACCAGGGAGTTTGTAAAGAAGCCACCTAACAGAACATACTGTCATGATGCAGCCTAATAGCCCCCAGGAGTGCTTTCAATTTTGCCAGGAGAATTAGTCCCATGGAGATTTCTTTTTCATCTTCAAGCTATTTCAAAAATGTAGCCCTCAGCAAATCACTAAGAGTCACTTGGGATTAGGCCTGTAGAAGAACAGGGCTACAATCATTTTTACATATAAATAAATATATTGACTGATCTAACATGTACCCAGAAACCTTGGATTGTAAAACCAGAAATAAAGGTGGTTCTTTCCACAATTCACTAGCTATCAAACAGGTATGTCTCCATTTCAGTGGCTAAATTACTTCTACCTAGTGATCCAGTATTGCTGGTAGAGATAGGAGTAAATGCATTAAGGACTACATATTGATTTTAATTAGAATGGGCAGTCCACCATTAATATGAGTTGTGACGCTTCTAAAAAGTTATCTGAGAGGAATTCATTAATTAATTGTAAATTAATCAAATTGAGAGTAAATCAAAACAATAATGGAAAATGGATACAGAATTGGAAAGAAAAAATACAAAACACAACAAAAAAACCCACAATACAGAATGGAAACAGAAAAAAGCTTACATCATTTGTCAAGGCTGGTGAGCATTAAACACCACATTACAACAGAGTATCTATTCTGATTGAAAAAGCAAAACAATTATAAAATACAAATAGTAAACTGAGTAAGACCAAACAATTTTATCTAAAATAAAGGATGTGGAATGTAAGAATATGTAGAGTGTGTTTGATGTTTTCTGAGAATATATATTCTTTAATATATGATTATTAATCATTTTTATTTTTGCAAATTAAAATACTGTCTTCTTCACTGATGATAATTCAACTCGCTTAGGCTCTGAGAGGCTCAGCATGAGTACAAAGTGAAGAAATAGTCTCTTTCAAGAGGTCTAGTTCCTAGGAAAGTATCCTTTCTTACAGGATACTGACTGTTCATTGAATTTAACATAGTGCTACTGAGTTGGAATCTCCAGCAAATGGTAACATATCTAAATAATAAGTCAACATAGAATACATTAAAAAATGGAATAAGAATTTATTTTTAAAACAACTTAACTTGAAGAGAGTTACATGAGGGGGGGATATGACTCTTTGTGTCACCTAAATAATATATTTTTCCATATACCTTGGTCTCTGAAAGAAAACACATACAATATATCTTATCTATGTTAGGTATTCCCAAAGGTATCTCCTTGGTAAGTAAGCATACTTTACGCATAAAATTAAAGCTCTACTGAAAGGCATTTAATAGGTAGAGGTGCTATTTTATAAAGACAGTTTAGCTTTTTTTAATTAGCCAGGAATTAGCATAACTTCCTAGATGTGGGGAGAAAGGGAAAATGAGAATAAAAGGATAAGATAAGAAAAAGAGTCTGGATCAGCCTTTATGGTAATGGTGATGCACAGTGAAATAGAAATCATGGTCAGATATCTTGGAGAACCTCATTTGCACAGAGACATTTTTTACTAAAATGATAATTATGCCCCAGATAGATTTCTCATTTACAATTTGTTCACCATACAAGTCAATCATTATATCAGTAGATCTGGTGATATATTAACTTTGAAATGAAATTCAGGAGAGTTTGAGCATCAGTGGGTTTAGAAAGTGAAACTTTCTATTAGGAACTCTGATCGAGGACTCTGGCCAAAATCTCACAATAACTGCCTTTCCAGCCAGTCCAGGAACAGTTTTCACAATAGCTTTAGTGGAAGACATTTGATAGCCGTTGTCAATGAGTGGGCAATCCATGTGCTGACCACACCTAGCGTATTCTTGACTTCTGTCTTTTCTTTGGTGTCTGATTACTCAAATGGTGAATTTCTGATAATTAACAGAGACCATCTAAGGTGACCTGCTAATTACAGAATATAATCACAAGTTAATGGAATGTAATAAAGAGGTAGCTGTGTTAGTCTGATCTTGGTAAATCACAAGGAAAAAAATATGTAGCACTTTAAAGATTAACAAAATAGTTAATTAGGTGATGAGCTTTCATGGGGCAGACCCACTTCTTCAGATCATATTCTGAAAGTGAATTGGCATGACCATATAACAAAGGAATACAGTGAAGAAAGTAAACAGATTATAAACTAACAAATCAGCTACTAGAATAGATTTGTGGGGGCGAGGGGCAAGGAAGAGACAAGGAAGGAGGTAGCTTATTGTAAGTCAATAAGTGGCTAATCTGGAGTTACTATGAATATCAAAAGGTGGGGAGGCTGTCTTTGTAATGTGTAAGGTAATTAGCATCTTTATTAAGGCCCATTCATAACATGTTGAATTTAAGTATAAATACAAGTTCTGAAGTCTCCCTCTGTATTGTGGTGTTAAAGTGTCTTTGAAGTAAGACACATGTTTTCAGGTCTTTAAGGGAATGGCCAGTGAGATTAAAATGTTGACTAACAGTTTTTCTGTATGGAGATGTCTGATGTCTGATTTGTGGGCATTAAGTCTTTGGCGAAGTGACTGAGCAGTTTGTTCAATATACATCGCAGAGGGACATTGCTGGCAGATGATGGCATAAATCACATTGCTGGATATACAGGAATATGAACCCTTGATCGTATAACTGACATAGTTAGGTCCAGTTAATGAAATGCTATTCTGCCTGACTTTGACTCACAATTTGTTTACTGTTTATATCAACAAAATGGTCCAATTGTATGAGGATGACATTTATTTATGTTCCAGCAGTGGGACATCGCTAATCACAAGACAGGTAACATTTTGATATGAGTAATTTAAGCACCTAGGAAGCAGTCACTTTTAAATGGATAATTGTGCTAATGTGATGAGGAATGGCTTTATCTCACTAGTACCTTACCTTCACCTATAGCCAAAGATGAGCTAAAAATTCCCTTGAAATGCTGGAGGTCATGCAGGAGATTTCAAACAAGGCTATGAAAAGACTAAGTGTCTACTTTAAGGCAGAGAAAAATATACCTTTGAAGTATGTGTGTTTAGACAATTAACTCAAGAGCAGGATGAATCAATATATGTCTTTGTAACTACTGAACTTAAGGGAATAGCAAAAATGTGAATAAGGTGAGCTTATGGATGAACGAATCAGGGTTTAGGTTATTGACAAATTCTAGTCACATCATTTTGAATGCAGACTGCAAGAACAATTCTTTTTTTATATTCTGCTAGGGTGACAGAAGAGGGTATATTGCACTGAAATGTTGAATTATGTAGGGAAAGTCTTTGGAAGTTGCCAAAGTCCATGGATATCTGAAGAAGTGGGCTGTGCCCATGAAAGCTCATGATACCATCTACATGTTTTGTTAGTCTATAAAGCGCTACCAGACCATTTGTTGTTTTTTAAGTTTATCCATGGATATAGTACTCTCTAGTCTGAGGAGCATGTGATCTCAAGGGTGAAAGAGAGATTCTTGGGTGGGTGGTATTCTTCCTAAAAATGTCAAAACATGTAGAACTGAATTGGCCATTAGGTGAGATTTTGCCAAAATTATGCTTGATGTCCAATGTTCAGTGACATCCTGTTCTCAAAGTAAAGCCAAAGGAAAATAATAAGAATTTGGAGAATATGGAGAATTTTGGCTTCAATAATTTTTTCATTTTAACACTCCTATGTATTTCTTAATTTCTACTGAGATTAGAAAAAGATGTGACAAAATCCTACAAACCCTCTCCCTCCTCCCAGTTCTTTGGGGATTTCTGGTGTGACCCAAAGCAGGAAGTAACAGAAGTCTTGTGAGGGGGGGCTAGTTTTCATTAGATATCCATCCCATTTTGTTAACACCATAAATTCAGATAGTTCAGATAGTTTCATCTGATCCAAATGGAACCCTCATCCCCACAAAACATTCAAAAACCCTACAGCTGTGAGTAGTAAAATGTTCAGCCTGGAAGTCTATTATTGGGTCTACATTCTTCTGTTAGAAGAAGCCATGTTTTCAGAAACAAAAAGCAAAAAAAGGACAAGGAGGGGAAAAACAAATCCGTCAGAGTAAAGAGAGCATGGGGAAGAGAGAAAATCTCTGTTATAAATATACTACATGACACTTCACTTATCCACTTGCCTCTGGGAAAAAGATTTCAGCCTTTAAGCTGGAGTCATGAAACTGCTGGAATCTTTCAGGTGCTCTCCACAAGGAGTCCAGTACCAGAGTGAGGAATGCATGGAACTTACATTTGCATAGCAATAATCACTCTTAAATATAGGTGTCAGTCCCCCTTAAAACCTTCACAGTGAAACTTTGTAACTCTCTCTTGCAATAGCAGGTGCAATACCTAAAGAGTAAGGACTTGATAAACACCCCCAATTTAAAAGGAAAGCAGAGAAGGTGAGCTGTCTATCCTGTATGTCTTTATTACACACACAGAGAGAGCCTAGCTCCATAGAACTTAACATCTGTAAATTGCACAGTGCTACACAGGGACAGTTTATTAGGGACATCATATTTGAGAAAGCCATGTTTTACCAATTTTCCATTCAAATTATATGCAGTTTCAGGATCGGGGTAGCATAAGTACTTGAAAATCTCCATGTCAAAGCCAGGGTGCTGCAGGCAGTTTGATTAGTGATTCAGTAGAAGGCCTTCTCTCTTCTGACTGAGTACTGTACCAATGCTCCAGAATGGGGATTGGAATACTGAACTGATAGAAATGCCATTTTTCTGTTGATGTCTAAAATCAAACTCTTAATGACTTGAGATTACTTAAAATCCCCCAGCAATTTCTGCAAGAGTTGAAGTGATAGCCAAGTCATCATGGCTAAATTTCAGTGGGATAAATTACATTCTCCCTACCTAAGATTCCCATGCAGTTTCAATTGGATAAGATATTTTATTCTCAGTCTTGAACCACTGGGGCACTCATTAAAGGCTGCTCTATTCCACCACAGAGGTGGCTTCCTTTCCGTGATGAGTGAAGCGATCATTATATATACAATTTGCAACTTATTTGTAAACTTTATCAAGTATTTAACATCTATGAAGGAAAGGAATTATATGAAAATTAGTCATTAAATTAGATCTAAATGTATGTAAGTGTTATAAAATCCAATTAAAAGTTGTTCTATTTCTTTTAGTCAGGATCCTCCCCATGATTCTGACTGAAGCCATAAATAACAGATGAACTGTAATTTTGTTTACTGGAATAAATTGAATTTGCTTTCCTTTTTTGTATCTTATATATATTCTTGAGTTTGCTTAACTCACAAAATCCAAGCACAGTATATAGTCCCCATTATGGAGCATGAAGTGTTTTGAAATTCCACTAATCAAAATTTTGTCAGATATGAAATACAGACTAGAGCTATGTAAATCCAGTGTGGCCTGTGTTTGGACTGACAGAAGACCATTTGATTCCACTGACAGGACACAGCAAGCAGACCCCCCGATGGTGAAAGACTACATAGAGCATGGCCATAGCATCAGAAATCATCCACAATATGCACTCCACCAAAGGCCCCGGAGATGGATGGCATAACCTTGGAAGTGGAATGGGTAAGTAAAGGAGGCTGATGGTTTGGACACTCAGCAAATATGATGATTCAATGCATTTCCCATTGACTTTGCCAAGAGGCATTTTACTGAGCCTCGCTACAATATAAAACAGCAGCAGCAGTATCACTATCTGTTGTCTCACTGGGATGTATGTTTTCATTGTTGTATTTTGCCCCAAAGATACAAGAGGTACAATTTGCACTGCTCTGTATCCATGGAAGATAATGAAGCACACAGTCTAGCATCTATGTATTAAATATTATTTCTTTGTGAAGCAAATAATGAATGACTCCTGTAAATCATATGGCTGAATACCATCTCTGATTATGGAATTAGTTTTTATTAATCCTGGGGCAAATGGCAGTAGAATTTGTCTCACATACAGAAGTTGGAGGCATATGGACAAAGATACCTAACCTATGCACTTTCAAACTTATTCTACTGGTTAAAACATCAATTTACATCAAATTCATTTCTTTAATTATTCTTCTGAACATTGTATTTTGTTATATAATGTGAATTGTAGACCTTTCAGTTGCTACAGTACCATTCTGTAGTATTAGGGGGTTTTTTTCCCCTCTCCTTAAGGATACTGGCCAGACATTTCTGTCCTCAGAGGAAGATGCTGATGCCATTGGGAAAATGTCAGCAATAATTAAGAACAATTCTAATGTCCAGTCTTAAAGAAGAAATCTATCTTTTGAAAGGAAGGACACACATAATGAAAATGATGTGACAGCTCGCTTGATGATATTTACAGTTGGATGTGACGTCAATCGGAAGGGCAGTACTGATCAATTTTAATGGCAAGCAACTAAGTATGCTTATTGATTTGAAGACCAGTTACTTCACAAATGGCAAAGACCATTAATACTCTAGCCTCAGGGTCATTGATGATACATAAAATAAATAGTGACTTTTCATTTAAATGCTTTTCTTTTAAGTAAAATACACGATTCTCTGTGTTGGAAGTTACTTGGCTGAAATTTTGAAAATCCTATTCTTTCTTTCCTTGGGTAATTTATACAAAGGGAAGATCATTAAAGTCTATCACATAAGTCAAATTTTTGTTAATAGACCATTAAGTCAGTTAAAAGCAACCACAAAAAGTGAAAGCCAGATAAAGAATCCAGACAAAAGTTTCAAAAAACCTGGGAATTTTTCAGAGTGATACTAAGTATAGTGAGGCATGGTGGCTGAGACAGTATTGTTTACTAGACAATTTCTGTTGGTGAGAGAGACAAGATGGCTGCGTCTAGACTGGCATGATTTTCCACAAATGCTTTTAACTGAGAAGTTTTTCCATTAAAAGCATTTGCGGAAAAGAAAGTCTAGATTGGCACGGATGCTTTTCCTCAAAAGCACTTTTTGCGGAAAAGCATCTGTGCCAATCTAGATGTGGTTTTGCGCAAGAAAGCCCCAATCGCCATTTTAGCCATTGGGGCTTTTTTGCGCAAAACAAATCTGAGCTGTCTACATTGGCCCTTTTGCGCAAAAGCTTTTGCGCAAAAGGACTTCTGCCCGAATGGGAGCGTCAAAGTATTTGCGCAAGAAACACTGATTTCTTACATTAGAACGTCAGTGCTTTTGCGCAAAATCAAGCGGCCAGTGTAGACAGCTGTCAAGTTTTTGCGCAAAAGCAACCGCTTTTGCACAAAATCTTGCCAGTCTAGATGCAGCCGCTGTGTTTAAGTGTAAAAGCTTGTCTCACCAATAGAAGTTGGACCAATAAAAGCTATTACCTCATCCAGCTTGTCTTGCTAATGTCCTGGGACATGGCTCCTCCATACACCAAGGGTATGTCTAGACTGTATCCCTCTGTCAGCAGAGGGATGCAGATTAGGCAGGTCAACATTGCAAATGAGGCAGGGATTTAAATATCCCATGCCTAATTTGCATAAAATGGCCGCCACGTTTTGCCGACTCAGCACTTTGTTGGCAAAAAGCGGCAGTCTAAAGGGGGATCTGTCGAGAAAGAAAGCCTGTAAACCTCCTTGCAGGAGGCATAAGGGATCTGTCGAAAAAGGCTTTCTGCCGAGAGAGGGATGCAGTCTAGACATACCCTAAGTATTGTTCATGATCCTATATATATATAGTATCTAATGTCTACATTACCTGGTTATTTCAAAATAAGTTATTTTAAAATAATAACTCCTGGAATAACTATTTTGAAATAAGCTTATTCCTCTTCACAAGCAGGAGTTATTATTTCAAAATAACAAGCCCATTATTTCAAAATAACAGGTTTAGTAGTGACAATGCTTCAAAATAACTCCTCAGGGTAGACATGCCCTCTGGTGCCATGGGACTACACATTGTTTTTGAAATTACAAGTTACCCCTCTGAGACTAGCTCCCCTTATTTCAAAATAACAAGCAAAGCATCCACACTACCAAACCTGTTGTTTTGAAATTATGAACTGGTTATTTTGAAATAATAAATGCTGTTTTCCATGAGGAATAACACTAATTTTGAAACTGTGCTAGTGTGGCTGTTCCACAGCTGCTATTTCAAAATAACTACTCCCCAGAATCATTCAGAGCACGTCTACACTGCATGCTTATTTTGAAATAAGCTATTCCGGAATAGTTATTCCGAAATAGCCTCTTTTGCAATAGCATGTCTACACTGCAGGGAAGCTCAAACATAGTCCGAGGCAAGCTTCCCTAATGTAGATGTGGTATCTTGATTTAAAGCCCCAGGAGGCATTGGGGAGGAATAACTTAGAATGGCCCTGGTGAGGAGCTACTTCAAAATAGCAGCAGTGAAGCACCTACACATGCCTTATTTCAAAATAGCTATTTTGGAATAGGCATTATTCCTGTAAAATGAGGTTTACAGATTTTGGAATAAGCCATCCATTATTTCAAAATTATTTCAAAATAACGGAATGGCTGTGTTATTTCGAAATAACTCTCCTTATCTCAAAATACTGGTGCAGTGTAGATGCACCCTCAGAGTAATTGCTCCCCAGTGCTTCCTGAAGCTCTAAGTCAAAGTAGTATGCCCACATTAAGGGAGTCTGCCTCAGACTAATTTCGAGGCTTCCCTGAAGTGTGGACATGCTATTTTGAAGTAACTTATTTTGAAATAACTCCCAAAATTACTATTTCAAAATAATTTCCTAGTGTAGACATGCCCTAAGTTTAGTGTTCATTTAAACTACAAAAGGAAACATAAACATCTATGACTTATATGATTTCTTGTCCTCAGCTGCTAAAATATCTTTAGAGTTAGTCTCTCTTTCTCCTTTTGCTTGTGGCCCATTTAGTTGAAAAAGCAGATGAAAGAAAGAGGGTGAAGCAATGAAGAGAGAATGAAAAGCTTCAGAAACAGGAAGAGAATGTGATAATGTTATTTCTCTCTCCTTTGCTGGTTAAATAGAATCTGAGGGACTCTAAAGAGACAGGTGTTGGTGGATGAAATATTGATGCCTGAAAGTTCTGTAACATTTAAAAGCTTTTGGGTATAGCTGCTGGATGGAACATTGAAACCTGAAGGTTCCACGACAGTTTAGAGTGACAGTTGAGAAACTAAGTTTACAGGAGGATAGATCAAAGGTGAAAAGGGATTAGGAAGTACTTGTGCAAGTGGAGTCTTGTTTTCCCAAATCAGTCTAACCCAGGCATCACAGAATTCAGACAGTGAAGAAAAGAAAACATTATAGCTGCAAAGACTGAGACAGAAGAGATGTCAATGCTAGCCAGCTTGCTAGTACATCTCAAGAGCAGTCACCGGGGGGATGATCTAGTACCTTTTCGTTTCAACAAGTTCTGTGGGTGAGAACTCTTGTGCTCAGGAGCGTTGATATTGGTATACTTTTCCTGTTCACCTACTTTCCTGTTGTAACACAAGGCCCAATGAAGATCTATTGACTTGATGAATATGCTGTAGAAGAGGAGGTGGTTAAATTGTCTGTCAATATTATTTTAGATGACCACACCATACTGCATCATGGCAGCCTCTTTTTTTTTTCATGGGGTCCAGTCAAATGTGTCATGATGAGTAAGACGTCTGGGATTTTCTAAAAAATCCATATGTGGTTATCTTTTGTTTTCCCCATTCTGCGTACTCTTGCAGGACTACGCATAAATCTCTCTTTGTGATACCCAGTTCATCAGGAAAGTAAAACTAGCCCTACCAACCACAGATTTGTGTATTTTTGTCTCCACGTGCTGTGTAATTTTTTTTGGTCGGGGGTGGGGTGGAGGGGCCACAGGACATAAATACTAAAGGGTAAAGCAAATAAACTTTTCACTCACTGATAAACAACCAACCATGTATTTTTCAAACAACACTTGTTTTACTACAGTAACAAACTATTTCAAGTCAAATGGAACAATGAATGGCTAACAGTTGACTGGAGTTGTTGGATAACCAGTTGGTGTTCTCTTTCAGCCTATGTTCTCAGAATCATAGACTCAGATTAATCTAACAACATATTTATCACCTGGAGCACAGAAATACAGGTTAATCCTCTAAAATCCGGGACTCTCTGGTCTGTCAACATCTGTGGTCCAGCAGGACCATGGATATTGCGGGACCAGAGAGCATCATCTGGCCAGGTTCAGAGGCCAGACTGGTGGTAGGGAGCACAGTCCTGGTGGCAACAGGGCCGGTGTGGTGGGGAGCACAGCCCTGGCTGGGCTGAAGGCCACAGGGACAGTACCCAAGAGCACAGCACCAGCTGGTCCAGCACAGTGGGAAGTGGAGTGGAGCAGGTGGCTGGGGGAGCAGTCCAGACTGATGCCCCTGATGGTGAAGAGCACAGCCTCAGCCCCAGGTAGGAATGCAACCCTTGTAGGGCTGAGTGTAGCAGGCCAGTGGCAGGGCACAAGGCCAACAACCAGGAGGGGATCTTTGACCTTCCCTGGTCCAGCAAACTCTGTAGTTCAGAACCACTCAGGTCCCAGGGGTGCCGGACCAGGGAGGTCTCACCTGTACTAATATATTTGCCATTGAATGGCTATTTGTCACACTATTGAATATGCCCTAAAATCAAAAGAGAGATGTCAGACATTTATATCAGATGTGATTGGGTTTATGTTAAAAAACTCTGTAACATGCCCCAGTGGTCAGCTAACAGGACTGAATGCTTGAACTCAATATGAGATACAAATTTAACCTTCTCAGGAAAGGACTTGCAATTTGAGGTTGGTCTAAACTGCAGATTTGTATTTCTAGAAGCTAATGTTAAAAAATGTACATAGTACATAGGTTGAGAAAAAGAATTTCTGGGTGTCATACTTGGATTAGCTACAAACAAAAGTTTTATTTAAGAGTCATATGATACATATAGTATATAATGAGCAATAACTGAGATTTAGGTGTGCAAGCTTAACAATACAATTTGGATATTAGCAATGAAGTATTTGGGTACATCACTCATGGAAAATTTTACAGAAAGTTGGTAGTAGAAAGCAAGTATACCAATGAGTGGGGATTGTCTCTCAGTCAGAATTTAGGGTAGGTTCTCCATTGGAAAGTACAACCCACCAGAGGAGTATTTGAGTTTCTTTCCTGGCTGCAACTCTCATAGCATTCCTGCTCATCCCTCCTGGTACTGCCAATGTCTGGTGATGTGTTCTATGTAGATGTCCTTTAACATGATGGCATCCGACACCATGAGTTTCCTCATCAGCTGAGCACAGCGTTGACATTCTCTCAGCACTCACTTATTACCAGCATCCTGTGGACCCAGAGCTCCGATGATCAGAACTTCAGGGTGCTGGCCAGAGGGGCATATTTCTTCAGCTTCCCAGACTGAGAGCATGGAAAGCCATGGTCCTGTTTTCAAAGGTCACTATGGGTGCTTCTACACTGCAACACTATTTCAAAATAACTGGTGCTATTCCAAAATAACTTAGTCCACGTCTACACAGCAGTTATTTTGAAATACTATCAAAATATTGTCAAGCTGGAGGACTTCTTACTCCGAGTCCTGTAACGCTCATTGTACAAGGAATAAAGGAAGTCAGAGGGAGAGTGCTCTATTTCAAAATAAGTGCTGTGTAGATGCTCCCTACTTCGAAATAAGCTATTTTGAAATAAGCTACGCAATTGACATAGCTCAATTTGCATAGCTTATTTCGAGTTAAGCCCTGCAGTGTAGATGTACCCTATGACATCCACCATGATGATCTTCCTGTCCTTGTTGGCCATGATGATGTCCAGTAGCAGCTGGTGATATGTGTAGTTCTTCTCCATTAGATATTTGTTCAAAGGGGGATTGAAGCAAAAGTTTGCGTTTTTGTTAAATAGTGGTTATTAAGTATGTCAAGGTTCTAGACTGGGCATGACACCAGAACTACAAATACACACAAAAAGACAGAAATACAAGGATAGTGTGTGTTGTGGAGAGACAGATCCTCCCACTGGCTGAGTGGACAGTCAGCACAGCTAAAGAGTTAAGAAAGATATTAGATGTAAGCCACATTTCTGCTCCCCCAAACTTGAGCTATTTGGGGTCTAAAAAGGCCTCTGTCATAAATTAAAACAGTTCAAGGGCTGCTCTAAATTACATGAGATGCGGTGATCCTATAGGAAACATTGTACCAGCTAGGGCCACTTAGAGTCCCATGCATTCTCTCTCTCTCTCTCTCTCTCACACACACACACACACACACACACACACACACACGACCATGTTTGTCAAGCCATATCTCATATGTTGTGTGAGAAATGGATGACATAGACCTAAGCTGGAACTACATCGTCTGAATTTTTCCATCAGTAAGGCTACGTCTACACTGCAGAGTTTTTGCACAAAAACAGCCATTTTTGCACAAAAACTTGTGGTGCGTCCACGCTACAAGCACATTCTTGCACAAGAAAATACAGTAAATCGTAAGAACACAAGGCTTTTTGCATGAGATTTATTCCTCTTTCTACAAGGAATAAGCCTTTGTGCGCAAGAGCTCTTGTACAAAAAGGTGTGTGTGGACAGGCAACAGGGGTTTCTTGCACAAGAAACCCCTATGGCTAAAATGGCCATCAGAGCTTTCTTGCACAAAAGAGCGTCCACACTGCCATGGATGCTCTTGCACAAAAGCACATCTCTTGAGCAAAAGCACATGGCAGTATGGACGCCTTCTTGTACAAGAACTTTTTGAGCAAGAACTCTTGCACAAAAAGTTCTTGCACAAGAAGCCTGCAGTGTAGACATAGCTTTAGGATGAACCTTTGGCTGCTGCTTTTAGGGCTACCTTGTAGTTGCTTTTTGCAGCTAAGGCAGTGCAAAGTGGTTTGAGCAGGAAACAAGATATTTGCTTGAAATGGTGGGTGCAATCTGAAAGAGGCGCTTCATGGCATATTATAACAAATAAGATGTCTGTCTATCCAGTGCAGGAACAGAAATCATTGACATTACACAGATTGACTATGATATTGATTTTTAAGACTGAACAGTAGTTTTGTGTATTGAGCAGTCTCAAAGACCAGTCAGACTGTTTTGTGAGGTTATAATGGGATCCTTGTTTGTCTACTGGGGAAAGCTCTAAACTTGCTGCAGGCCAAGAACTGTTGGAGGTGATATATTATATTTGTTTAAGTTAGCACCTTTAGCATGACTAGCAGGAAGTAGTAGTATGGCCAATATAAGCCATGTGTAAAAAAAATCTATCAAATAAGTAGCTGATATATTTAAACAGCTGTCAAAAATTCAATTTCAAATATAGGGGAAGTTACATCTTCTATTGGTGTAAATTGGCATAGATAATAGTGCTGTGACTCGGAATTTCTTTCTTTCTTTCAATGGATATAAAAATATATTTGTAGATTACATCAACAGAGTTATATTTTTAATTTAAGATTTTAGAATTCTGGCCCTATGAGTTCCTAATATAGTCCCTAAGAAAGCCTGTTGGATTTTTCATCAAATAATTGCTTTTGTTAATAATTTAGTAATATATACTTTGTGTGTCTATATATCTAATATATATTTGAGAGAGTTTGGTTGTCTGTGGGCAAGCGAGTCTGCCTGTTTGTTTAAGAACTCCTCCTAAACGGTAAGAGCTAGGACCACTAAATTTAGTATGCATATTCTTATCATAACTTAAAGCAAGGTAAGTGTTTGATGGGGAGGATTGAAGGCCCCCCTTCCGCCAATGCATACAGGGATGCATAAAACCATACAGAAGAAAAAAGACAGAATCACCAGGGAAGTGAAAGGGGCTGGCTGCAGGCGTGTCCCTCTCCCTCCCTCTCCCTGCCTGTTTGAGACTGCCCCACCCAAGCTTCCCACTCCCAGGTGCCCTTTAGGGTGGGCGGAAGAGGCTCAATGTACCTCCTCTCTCCCTGATGCATACAGGAACATTGCTGTCTGTTTCCCTTTGTCAAGGAGCAAGGGGAAAGTGCATAGTTTGCTTTTATATATATTTTAAACATGTACAATCACACATATGTGTGTGTATATATATGTAATAGGCTTCCTCAAACATCAAGATCTAATTCAAAGCATTTCTATCAGCACACAGCATCCTGGGATTGTGAGAACACCTGGTAAGGAAGGTCAGATCTTCTCCTGAATTTTACAAGAAGTTAGCATGTGTGGTGTTACCTTTTGTCCCTAATGTCAAGTTCAAGTTCTAAGGTAATCTCAAACTTCGGAACCAATAATACCCATAGAAATATTCTGGTGGCTGCAGGAAGTTCTGTCTGTTGCCCTCTATGACACATCTTTGAAGAAGCCATTTATCATACAGGTGACAGGAAATACCCATTCTGGGAAATGTGAAGTCACCTTTCCCAGAAAAGATAACTATCTACAAAAGGATTTATTTAAGGATTGGATCACTATAGCATGCAGGGGTATGCATTACTATAAAGGAACTAGAAAGCTGATCAAGAAAAATACCTAAAAGGCAACTAATCTAATCTACATTGGATTTACCACTTAAGGAAAAAACTGAAAAAATGCTTACTATTTTATAGATCAATCCCAATGGCAATAGTTATGCTAATGAATCCTGCTGGGAAGAGAAGACTGGAACAAACTATTACTCTCTAAAGCAGCTTACAAGAAAGACAAATAAATAAAGTGGAAATCCTCTCAGACACAACACAGAAATTGTCAAGCGAACTGTTTAAGACAGGGGTAGGCAAGACAGCCCCCATGGGCCTGTCCCACCCTGTCAAGCCCTTTGATCCAGCCCATGGCCGCTCTGCCACTTCCCTGCCCCCAGGTCAATTGAGACTTGGGGACAGGGGACCATGCAAAATCTCCTCTCTCCGACCAGGGTGTGCGGCACCTGAGGGACCCATTCAAAACGGCTGGCTGTTCTCTCTAGGTGCCGAGCACCCCTGGCAGAGCAGGGACAGGAGGCAAAGACTTCACATGCTCTCCTGTCCCCACGTCCTGATTGGCCTGGGCGTGGGGGAGCACACAAAGGAGTACATGGCACCTAGTGTGACCTGCCAGCTGTTCAAAACAGTTGGCAGGTCTCTCTAAGCACACGTGCACCTGGCAAGGTGGGGGTGGAGGAGGCAAAGATTTCATGCACTCCCCCACCCCCAGGTCAATCAGAGTCTGTGGGTGGGGGAGCACATGAAGTCTCCTGGCTCTGCCCCTTCCAGGGCAGCCTGCGACCACTTCTGAAATTCATTAAGTGCCCCCCCCCTTAAAAAATTATTGTCTACCCCTGGTTTAAGAAAGAAAAGAACAGACCTGAACTGGTGTAAATTGTGCTAGATTAATGAGGTTCATCTTGTGCTTTCATAATTTTCATTCTAGATTTCAAGCTCCTCACAATTGATAGACCTCTATGCAGAAGCAAACTGTGACCATGCCTAGTGTGCATCACAGCTGAGAATGCCCAATTCAGGAAAGACTGATACAAAAACAGGGCAAATGCCCCCCAAAACTCATAGTTCAATTTACAATTAGATTTCACCAAACAAAAGTTTATTCCTATAGCACCATACTGGTTAACAAGAAGCTAAACCACAGTCCTGTGATGGGTTGGGTCACAGAGATCCCCTTGAGACTGTCACCTGATGGACTGATCAATCCACTGAGCCCACCTAACTGCCCTCTGGGAAGCCCCAGCACTCTCTCCTGCTGAGGCAGAACCTTTGACATCCTCCAGGAAAGAGACACAGAATTGGGATCACAGCCCACAGCCGTGCAGCATAGACACTGAGAGCAGCTCAGATCTGGGAAAGCTCAGTCACAGGGACTTGACACAGCACCCAGGCGCATAGTCCCAGTGGGACCAGAATCCCCAGATAAATCTTTCTTACTCAGCATACAGGTTTTTTTACAGAGCAAGATCATAAATTGTTTGCTCCTTTTAGCAATGAAAGAGAGATATGCACTATTGTCCCATCCTCCCCGGTAACAATTATTTACACTGGGCTTAATAATAAACAAAAGTGATTTTATCAAATATAAAAAATGGATTTAAATGGTTGCAAGTGATGATGATCAAAGTAAGATACTAAGCTAAATAAAACAAAATACTCTAACCTTAATACTCTAAGGGTATGTCTATGCTGCACTGTAACTAGAAATAAGATACGCAATTTGAGCTACTCGAATTGCATATTTTATTTCAATGCTATTTCAAAATAGCTTATTTCGTCATTTGGCACTGTCTACACAGTACCAAATTTTGAAATAAAGCACTCTTCCAAAATGTCCCTCACTCCTTACAGGGTTTACAGGGACATGAGAATAGCGAGTCCATGTGATGTGAAGGACTTGATATGAAGACATAGGATAGCAATTTCGGGATTCTCTGGTATCCTCAAGTAGCACTGAAGTGTAGACATATCCTAAGAAACTTGTTACATGCAATTCTTACCCTAACAGTAGTTCTAATAATATTTTCTCACAAGCTAGGTAGCCTTCAAACTTGGAATAATCCTTACTCCTGTTCAGTCTTAGATGTTACCAGCAGTCTTCTTGGTGGAAAGCGGGGCGGGGGAGGGGGGGCGGGCTGTTTCTTGTTGTATGGCAACTGCCCCTATTGTTTAATTTCATGGCTATAAATAGATTTTTGTCCAAGACAGAAGTCCTTTGTGTTCAGTTTCAACCCTTTCACACTTCCATGGAAAATTATTGCATCCAAAATGAGTTCCAGCATCAGGTGACCAGGCCACATGTCTTGGCAGGACCAACCATAGTCCAGGCTTACATATAGAGCAAGACTATTCACAGATCAGTGTCATGAGTACTAGCCCATTAAGTTCCCATAGTACTACTCATGGCCTTCATTAGCATATCTAGATATATAAACTGGTTTATGCTTTATATTTCTAACTTCAAATACAGGAATGATATATGAACTCAAATAGGGTATACAAGTTCAGTGATAACAAGCTTTTTATACAGCATCACAAACATGATAAAATAAACTATAATTACATAAGAACATAAGAACGGCCATACTGGGTCAGACCAAAGGTCCATCTAGCCCAGTATTCTGTCTTTCGACAGTGGCCAAAGCCAGATGCCCCAGAGGGAGTGAACAGAATAGGGAATCATCAAGTGATCATCAAGTGATCCCTCTCCCATTTCCAGCCTCTGACAAACAGGGGAAGATTAAAAGACAAGAAACACAAGGTAGGAATAAATAGTAAGTTTTCAGAATGGAGAGAGGTAATTAGGTTTTTAAAACCCCCAAGGTTTTTAATTGGGATTTTTAAAAAAGTCATTGAGCTAGAGCAAAACCTAACCCTCTCTCTCTTTCTCTCTCTCTCTTTACACACACAGAGAGAATAAAGAATAGGATATTTTTTTAAAATATCTATAGTGATAGAATTGAACAGAAATCCTGTACCAGCGCCTGTTTTTTTTAATTTATTTTGTTCCACTGCCACAAAGACAGCAAACAAGATAACTGTTTTTTTATGTCAGCTCACTGTGCACCGACTGCAGTAGTCTGAAAGAAGCAATAATTGATTTCAATAATTGATTCCTGCTGATTAAACTAATGCTGGTGTTTATGCACTCTTGCTAAGGCCCAGTTAAAAGGAACTTTGAGTCAGGAGTGCATAAACAGCAACATTACTTTGGGGAACAGAAGTCCCCTAACATACTGTAGATTTGGGAAGGGCTTTTTTCTTAGCCCCCAGGCTATATGAAATGTATTTCTACATGCTCCCATGCTGTCTATGGATGACCCTGAATTTCTATAAAATTCATAGGAGCTGGGTAACTAAGCAATCACCTCGGTCAGTGGTGGGACTTCCACTGGGTAACTATTTTGGCAATTGAGAAAGCCGCACAGCATTAAAACAAAAAACAAACCAAAAAGGGTTTTATCAATTTGATCAGAAAATTCTCCAGAATGGTCAAATGTGTTTTAAAAGAAATGTATTTTTAAGCACTGAATTTCAAGTGAAAAATTACATGAATATAGCGTCTCTTTCAATTATTTTAAGCACTCCAACAACTCTATGCTTCAATCACAATAGTAAATTAAAGTTATTTTTCTTGCGTCTGGAATTATTTTCAATATGTGTGGAAAACAAAGCAGCTTCACATTACATTGTTTCTCTCATCCTGTGATGTTTCCAGGATAATACTGGTACATGAGAAAATCGTTCAGATAATTCATGCCTTACTGTGGTGTATGAAAGCCAAATTCAACACAGACATTGAATGTTTTAAAGCTCATATTGTTTACTGATGATTGTAGGATGGCCTGTGTCTCTGAAAACTTATTTTCAGTGGCCAGCCTATATTACATCTAAATGCTTTTGGCTATCACATTTCCTACTTCATTTTATTCAGCATAGATCAGATTCTAGGCCTTTCTCTGATCTGGAATTTTTTTTGCTTAAATCTGATTGTCATTCAGTGTTTTATTGTTAATGTTATGCTTATAGAAACCACATAACAAAAATATGAAGCAAATCCTGATTATTCTCATATATTGCACATTAATTGTGCACAGGTACAAAACTTGACCTTGTGTCACTGTACTCGTCCCATGGTGAAGCGGTTCCTGCTATAAAAAACAGAAAAAAAGCAAAACTAAGCCAGATGTTTTTACTATTAAATAGACTGTTAGCCCAAACCTACAAATTAGGAAAACATACTGGATCTGATTTACAGTCAGTCTATGATCTGTTGCTGCACAGGGAGCAATGGATAGTGCCACAGAGCCAAACTGCAATTTACTAATGTGGGCATGGGAGTTCCATACCCTCACCCCTTACTGCTCTAAAAATGCTGAACGGAGGGCCCCAGTCTGGTGATGAAAACTGCTGTTGGACAGTAAAAGCTAAGTAAAAACAACATAAAATCATTTCAGTTGAGTGGGTGGAAAATTACCAAGGGAAAATCGTGAGCCCCCACAAAAAGTACTTATCTACAGAAGTCTGAAAACATAATTTCAAACCCTGCCGTGGGTATTTCCTTTTAAAAAAAATAAAACTTTTAGTTTTCCAGACATATTTTGGTGAGCCATGAGAGAGCAATAAGAGAGGATTCTTCCCCTAGAAAACGAGGCCCTTTTTTTTAGTACTAACTGAATTTGATGGGAATTAAGGATAAAAATATAAACTTTTCATAGAGTTCCTCCATAGTGTAGCTAAAAACATGGCACAAAGAGTTTGTGTTCTCAGAGTGCATGACTAAAAACTTTCAGGAATATAAAGGGTTTTGTTAAAATGTGCATATTAAAAATGTTTTGCATTTTTGTGGTCTGAGAATCTCAGTATGTTTTCACAAACTTTAACTAAGCTACCCAACACTCTGTGGAATAGGTAAATATTATCATTTCCACTTCACAGATGGGTAAACTGAGGCTCTAAACATGGTTAAGTGTCTTGCACCAAGATCACACATCAATTTGTCAGGTTAGTTTATTAGAATTCATAGGTCAAGACTGCCTTCTGTATAGGCTCTATTATAGAATAATAGTCAAATTACACTGTTGTGTATGTAGTAGATAAAAAAATTGTAACTTTAAAATAGACAGCTGGGGTATGTCTACACTGCACGTTTATTTTGGAATAAGCTGTTTTGGAACAGAAACTCCGAAATAGCTAATTTCAAAATAGCATATCTAAACATCAAATGCCCATTGAAATAGCGCTGAGGTATTTACAGCTGAATCATATTTACAGCCACCTGGAAGCACTTCAGCAGAGCATCAGGACAGCACTCACTTCCTGTGAAGCTATCTGAGGCTCCAACTTAAAGACCCCCACACTATACAGTCGTGTCTCAGGCTCCTCACCTTTGCCTACCTCTTTGAGGGACAGCAAAGCCTTTTTACTGACTACTCTGGTTGCCCTTGCAGACACCACAGCACTCCAGCCATGGAGCTGGACCTGCCTCCAAGCAGTTGATGGCTCTTAGACCCCATGCCACACCACCTGCTGCAGTTCCTTCAGGCTGCCCTCATGGCTCTGCAGAAACAGGACCTCCAGCTGATTGCAGAACACCTCCTCTCTTCTCTCCACACTGTGCACATGCAACATGACCCCTCCCGCCCTTCCCTGTACACAATGCAACGCCACTTCTGGCTACTGGACACCAGTTCTGACTAGTGGGACCACATCATCATGGAGTGGTGGGATGACCAGCAGTGGCTCCAGAACTTCCACATGAGGAAGGACACCTTCATGGAGCTGTGCAAGTGGCTTGCCCCTTCCTTCAGGCAACAGGACACCCACATGTGACCCACCATCTCCCTCCAGAATTGGGTTGCCATCCCTATCAGGGACCTCCCGAGGCAACCCTATGATTCTCTGTTTGTCTTCTTCTACAGGTGGTGAGTGTCATCAACACCATCCTGCCATGCTGGTTCATCATCCTAGGAGATGTGGACCCCACCATCACCAGCTTTGCCACCATGGTCTTCCCCAACTGTGGGGGGGGGCAGTGATGGCACCCGAATCTCCATCTAGGCCCCCGACCACTGAGCCTCTGAATATATCAACCAGAAGGGGTACTTTTCAATTGTGCTGCAGGCCCTTGTGGACCACTGAGGCCAGTTCACAGACATCAACATTGGGTGGTCAGGGAAGGAGCACAACACCCGTGACTTCCACAGTTCTAGCCCCTACGAGAAGATGCACACTGACACTTTTTTCCCCGACTGCACCATGAGGGTCGGGGACATGGGCATGCTGTGTATCATGGGGGATGCAGCCTATCCTCTGCTCCCCAGGCTTATGAAGCCCTACACAGGACACCTTGACCAAAGCAAGGAATGTTTTAATGTCAGGCTCGGTAGGGCCTCCATGGTTTTGGAGGGTGCCTTTGGCCATCAGAAAGGGGTGTTCTGCTGCTTCCTCACCTGCTTCGACTTCAGCAAGCAGAACAGCCCCCAAGTAGTGGCAGCCTGTTGTGTCCTGTACCATATATGAAAGAATATGGGGGAGATGTTCCTGCCAGTGGGGGGGGGGGCAGAGGCCAAGCAGTTGGCCAGGGCCTTTGAACAGCTGCCATCTGCCAGGCCCATCAGAGGACTGTATGCATCTGAGAGGCCCTGAGGGAGAGTTTCACTCAAGAACCCCAGTGACACTGTCCCCTGGGCCTCTCCACAAGGGGCCTCTACATTGCCCTTCTGTGACTTTCCTCTTCCACCCCTCTCTTCCCCTCACCTCCCTTCCCTCCTCCTCCTCCCCTTCCCCTGTTGATACAATAAAGCACACTTTTTGTTTTTGAAAGAAGAAACTCTATTTTTGGTTTAATTGGGGTAAATGTAATTGGGGAAAGAACTGGGGGAGGGGGAGAAGGAGGAAGAGGGAGAAGGATGAGGAGAGGTTCCTGGATCCAGCTGGGAATAGCACCTGCCTCAAGTGGTCTCATCACCTCATGTGAGGGGTCCTTGGCAGCCACGGAGGGAGCTAGGAGGAGAAGATGGAGGGGAAGGAGTGGCCAGAAGAAGGTTGATGGCAACAGTGTAAGCTGCACACATAATCCGCTGCTGCTAGCGCTCCTGCAAGGTGATGTGGTACAGCTCCATGTCTGCCTTCAGAGACCACTGTAGGGCATGCACGGCAGCGATGTGCTCCCACTCCAGGTCCTCATGGACTCATCTGTAGCGATGGTTCCCATGGGGTCAGAAGGCTAGTGCAAGAGTTGTTGCAGGTTCTTCACTTGCAGCTGATTCAGCTGTGAAGAACAAAGAGAAGGACAGCCAGGAGACAGGGTGCATGAGGCCTAACCCTCATCTCTGTGCCAACACTAAAAGGTCTCGGGTCAGATGAAGGTGATGTGCCTGGAGCAAGGCCATCCGTGGCCTAGACAGCGGGTCCCTTCCTGCAGAGGCCAGACCATGTACCACGTGCAGCACTATGTTTGTGTATGTGAGTGTCCAGGACCCCAGCCTTCTTAGTTGTGGCTTGTGGTTGGAGGGTGTCTGACCATGGAGTCAGCACTAAAACAGGCCTGTGCAACAACTCGGTGAGCAGGAGCACAAGGGTCCTCTACGGCAGCCTCCTGAGGCTGAGTGCTCCAGACTGGTGCTCCATGTACACCCACATGCACAGGCTGCTGCGCGATGCCCAGGCTAGGAAGGCTGAGCGAGGAGCATGCAGCCCCTCGCCACCTGCTGCCTCTCCCTGGGTGTATCTAAGGAAAGTCATGGAGCTCACCTGATGGGCTCTGTGTCGTCCTATCCCTGGGCAACATCCTTGGAGGGTGATAATGGCTCCAAGGACAGTGTGAGATCCTGGCTGGCGGGTATCATGGACCCTGTAGCCTGCTCCTGCTCCTCCTCCTCCTCGGCCGCAGGCCTGCCCTCCTGGAGGGTGACAATGGGCATTTCCCATCCAGAGTCCACAACTGGGGGGGGGGGAGGGGAACTGGCCTCCCTCCCAGAATGAGGTGGAGTTGGTCAAAGTAGGGGCAGGTGTGGGAGTGCTGCCCCAGAGTGGGAGCTATGCTCCCTGGCCTTGGTGTAGGCCTGCCTGAGTTCTTTGACTTTCATGCACACCTGCATGTGTCCCTTCTGGCCTAGGCTGTTGGCCATCTGGCCATAGACATCAGCATTCCTGTGCCTGGTGCAGACATCCTGGAGGTATGCCGCCTCTCCCCAGATTTTAATGAGATCCAAGATCTCCACACAAGACCAGGATGAGGCCTGCCTCTTCCGCCCTGGGGCCGGGTCTTAGGAGCTGGCTGCAGCTGTGCTGGCAACCGTGGGGGGCTCAGGTCTGCCATGGCAGCAGGATAGGCAGATCTGGTCGGTGCTGCGTGTCATAGTGCAAGCTGGGCCTACTGTGTGCCACACACTGTTTCTGTTGCGGCTGCACCTTTAAAGTCTGCAGGGGAAGAGGAACTATAGAGTCCTGATGAGTGTGGCCAGAGTGGCCAGCAGGGCACCCATGGGAAGCCCTGGAGGTCACTTATTTCAAAATAACCACAACTGTGCTGTCTACACATGCCCTATTTCAAAATAACTATTTCGGAATGGGTGTTATTGCTTGTAAAATGAGAGTGATGGATTTCAGAATAAGAAGCCCATTATATGTAAATTCTTTCAAAATAATGGGCTTGCTTTTAGATGCTCACTGTGTTATTTCAAAATAACGCGAGTTATTTTGAAATAACACTGCTGTGTAGCCATGTCCTTGGAGAATAAGATCACTGCATGCATAATCTGTTCATGAACAAATGGGAAATACCCAGTTTTGTTGAATATGCATTCTAAAAAGATTACTGTTTTGTTTCTGTCTACTTTATGGTGTTCTGTCCAAACTCAGAAAAATGGAGTTTCAAATGGCAGCCTCCAGATTTGTAGGAACAATTGTGGAAACAGTAATGTCGCTGCTTAGCAGCTTCAGCCAACTATAAGGACACCAACACTTATGCATATCCTTTAAATATCTTAACAGTCGTGTGCAGCCATTTGTTAGAAAATGAACTCACAAAACTTAACCACCTCTTAGAAGTTTTCTCCTCAAAGCAACTGTGTCTATGACAAGAAAAAATGGTCTGTTGTTTAAGGTACTAATCTAGGATTTGGGAAACTGGGATTTTATTCTCTACTCCCCCACAAATTGCTGTATGGCTTTGGGAAAGTCACTTAACAGCAAAATAGGGAACATTACAACTGCTTTCCTCACAGGGATGTTGTGGGGATAAATGGATTATGGATAAAACAGGGGGAGGAGTAGTTCCATGCTCCTGGGAGAGGTGGGGCTTTATGTGGAAGGGGCAGGTCTAGGGCACACACCCACCCAGGGTGTGCTGCCTAGGGTTGTGGCAGCGATTTAAAAGGCCCAGGGGTCTAGCTGCTACCACAGTAGCAGCAGCAGCCAGGAGCCCTGGATCCTTTTGAATTGCCAGGCCCCAGGACAACTGATCCCTTTGTCTCCCCTCTCCACCTCCCGTCAGGCCTGACTACAGAAATGGGGGCCATACAAGTATCTGAGATAGTTAAAAAATTCAGACATCAGCTTTTTATGTTCATGTAATGTTACACACGTAAAACAAAACACCTTTTTGCATGTCCAGCTCATTGCTGACATGGGTGGCTAATTTCAGCAATTTTGCCACCAGGAAAGGTAAATTATACTTCCAGCCTTCAAAGAGAGATTTTCTCTGGTACAAAGCACCTAGTATCACTGCTCCTGTCCTATCATCAGGTTTCCGGGAGAGCCAGTAGAATTAATATTTTAATGATCTCTTTTCATGAAAACCTGTGGACAAGGTAGCAAATCAGTGTATCACCCAACTATTTTTTGTGGAGTACAGATCTATGAGATATCCTGCCCTCAGCACTGAAGCTAGAATCACTTTTAGCTGCTGCAAATGTGCTACCTGTCATCTTATCCACCTCCGCAGATCTCTGTATGATTTTACACTAGGCAGAATAAGAGTAATTTGATAGGGCCCTATCTTGTCTTGTCCTGTTTAGATTAGAAGCAGGTTGATCATTTGAAAATAAGCAAGTTCTTTAGCTTGCATCTGTCACTGCAAAATGGTGCATCCATTGTATAATGTTTAATCTCATGTAAATATATAGTTTGATATAATGTACAATATGCACAAGAATATTCTATCTAGGACTAAAATTTAAGGCATCTTTAGAATTGTCTTGGGTGTCAGGGAAACTTTTCCGTATTTTGTATCTGAGTATTTAGGAAATGTGGCAAATACAATTTAGATAGACAGGTGCAAAAATACAAGGTATATTTAAGGAAATGTTTCCTGAAACAGAGCACTGAAAACAAGTAATTTTAAATGTATTTTCTTACTTTGAGGATTGGCTGTTTCTGTTACTACACGTTTTCCTTTAGAACTCTTAAGCTTTACTTTTATACACCTTTGAAAGTTTATTTATTTACCACTGCTATGAGTAAAGATTCCTACCTGTATCCTGCAAGAAAGAGATTCAAACTAGGGGTATTTGCTGACTGTTAAAAGTTCCATTTCCACATCAGAGGGAGAAACAAAGTGCCATGCTCTGAGAACAGCGGTGTAATTTTGGCCAAGCTCCAAGTTAGCAAGGTCTGCCTTAGAACTCTGTGGGTGGTGACCATTATGCATTTTGGGGAAGCCATTTAAAACTGGAATGTGAACTCATTCTATCACAGGGAAAAAGTACAGGTAGTAAAGTCACCTTGTGACATCTGCCTTCCTGCTGTGCATTAATGCACAGAAATGGGACTTTATGAACACGTAACTGTTCATGAGAAGGAAATCAAACAAAACAAATTGGGGATAATTTGATGCTGTTAAAATCAGAAGTGTCACACCAAGCACTACTTTGAAGCAGGAATTTGAAGAGCTTCCACTGAGACTAAGCATTTGGCTAAACAATAAGATATGCTGCAGACCATGGTAAAATGATTATTTCTACCCTTTAAACTGATTAAGGATATTGAGTTAGTATTTTGACAGACAGCCATGTGAAGTAAAGGCAACTATTTCTTGTGAAATGTAGCTCTACAGTGCAGGGCTGGCCTGACCATACAGGCAAACTAGGTGGTTACATAGGGCACCAGGCTTTAAGAGGCTCCAAATTAGACGAAGTGAATTTTTTCCTCTATTTAAAAATATATATTAATGTTATCTCATATAACCAAAAGTATCAGATTGTTGTAGTTGTAAAACTGTGTGTCATTGCCATATAAGAAGCTGAGTTATATTATTTATTTCACATGGTGGAGCACAACTGTGTATGTAAATACAGTTAAAGTGTGTCCTGATTTTTTTTAATGGCATAGTCGGGTAGTTTTCTGTACCCTTTGTGGTCTCACCAATATTTCTATTGTATATCTTCATTGTTACATTCACCACTACAGAGGATTTTGCCTTCTCCAACTACCTTCAATTTACCACTTGTAGGCAACATTGTAACCACCTCTTAAAATTGTCAACTAGGTTCCTTTCCAATTGGACTGATTCAAGTGGGTTTATTTGTTTCTGGTTTATCAACTAGTTTACTTTTAACATCATGTAATAACAAATGGTGTGACAAACAGGAGTGCTGATAAGAAATCAGCTTTGATTTTCTGGCTTCAGAAAATGTCAAAGAAAGGGTTATAAAATATTGGCTCCTCTGTCACATGCTGATTCCAGTGGCTAATGATACAACATCCTTGGCTACTTATCATTCCATCATACCATAGTTTCACCTCACCCCCACCCTCATGGGAAATCACTTTAATAAACTGCCAGGTTAACTGTTAGGGAATGTTGGGTTTTTAAAGGCAACTTTTTTTTTAAAAAATCACTTTTTTGGGGGCCATGTTCAAAGTGTTTCTTTGGAATTTAAAGGGCAGGAACCACTGAGTTAAGGGATATTTGTTTTGTTTTCTAACATTGAGGTAAAGAAGCCCTGTAACCTATTATTTAACAGAGGGAGGACTTGTAATTAGAAGATGATTTCAGAGACCATGGACTAATATCTTTTTTTATTTTAAGAATGTTTCACCTCCTTTAATACTGTGTCAAACTCCCTCCTCCCCATGAATAATGAATCAGAGGTAAATTCCACCACAGCAGGGCCAGCCCAAGGATTTTTGGTATCCTAGGCAAACTATGTCTTTGGAGCCCCCTTTCCCCCCAAAACCACACATTCAATATAGAGAAAAATGAGAAGTCTAGAATGGAAGTTTACCTTTATTTACTTGGAATTTGAAATGAACAATGTAAAAAAAATTTAAAATATTTATTTTTATACTTTTCATTAATCCTAACACGATTATACTGTCTAGGGTAGGCAGCCCAGTAACTGACACTGTAGAGTTTTAACCATTTTGAGCTGTACACACTGTTTCTGGTCAGTGTTATGAACAGTTTCAATTCAACTTGCAACTGTCTCCATTCCAAAGGAACTGATGTATTCCTCAATACTGACTGAAATCTGTTTTTGAGTTGTAATCCTTTTGCATTGGGTCATCAATTTGTGTAAATATTTAGTACTTTGCTTTTTGTGCTTTTTTTTTTTTACTAATTGAGCAATAAGTTGTTTGAGACAATGCTTTGAAGCAATTTTGTGTTCTACTGAGATGGTGGCCAGTCCAACAAGTCTCTCTTTCAACAAAGAAGAACAAACATATCTTTATCAATGTTAACATTGAAAAGCTATGCTCCCCACTAGCAACCAAAACTGGAAGAGTCAAGATAATTTAAAGAGCAGTGAAGATGTTGGGAAAGTTGTCTATTTGTCTGTGTTCAGAAATAAATTTCAGTACATCTTGAGGTGTAAGACATCTTGGAAGTTGTTGTGAAATAGTCTTCAGTTCACTGTACAAATCTAGTGCATCAAAATCTTTTGGATGTTCATCTTGTAATGCCAATTATAGCTTCAAGCAATGTCTCTAAGATCACTTTGAAGTCTTATTTAGCAAATTTTGAACATCACTGAAGAAGTTAAAACCAAATATTGAATCAAGATGTTGTATCTTCTGAAATTATTCTTTAAGTGTATTTACATACACAGCCATAATCCACAGTGTGAAATAGATAATATAACTTAATGTCACAAGATAGACTCCAGGCAAGAGGCCCCAGAGGCCCTCGTTTCTCTGCTTAGTGCTCCAGCCACCACAAAACAGTACATATATGTGAAGTCCGAGCGTTCACTTCCGGGGTTCCCACTCGACGGTCACTCCCCCCCCCCCCCCCACACACTCCCATGGTCCTCTTTAAGGTTCTTAAAGTTCCAAGGTCCCAGAAAAATGTATGATTCCTGGGTGGAATCCTTTTCACTTCATGGGCTCCCCACCGCATCGACTGACATTGTAACAAGCCGGGGAGGGGGTAGGAGGACCCGGGCTTACCCTCTCCACCGGGTCCCAGCACAGGGCCGTTAAGGGCAGGGGCACATTCCCCTGTCCAGCTGGCCGGGGAATACCGCCCAAAACATGCCAGCCCACGGGCTATTCCTGCTAAGCCCTGTCCCGGGCTGCTTCCTACCCCTCTCTTGTAGTCCTCCTTGTCCAGGCCCCATCCGGTGTGTGGCTGGGTCCTGTGCCCGGTCTTCCTCCATTAGGGCGGGCCACGTCTGCTCCCCAGCAGCTGCTTACACTGTCGGCCAAGTCCACCACCTCCCTGCCCTTTCCTACAGTGCGGGTCTGCTGCCACCCTCCTCCCCCCCTGCTCTCGTGCCAGGGGCCGCCTTTTAAACTCACTCTCCTGGGTTAGTACGGCTCCCAGCCCGACTTCTGTGGCGTCTGTATGTAACATAAAAAGTTTCGAGAAGTCAGGTTGTGCTAATACTGGGGCCCAGGTTAACTGGTCTTTCAACCCTTAGAAGACCCTCTCCACCTGCTGGATCCATCATACCTTTGACAGGTAAGAGCTTTTAGTTAAGTCAGTTAAGGGGGCGGCCAGTGTTGTGAAATTTGGTTCAAACTGGCTAACCCCAAGAATTGGAGAACTTGCCTTTTCGTGATGGGGGCAGGATAGTCCCTGAGGGCCCCTATCTTGCTTACTGGGGGTTTTAATTTTCCCTGCCCCACTGTGTATCTGAGGTATGAAACCTCCCGCTGCCCAATGCAGCATTTCTTGGGGTTCGCTGTCAGACCTGCTTCACCTAGAGATGTCAACACCACCTCCAGATGCTGTAAATGTTCTCCCCATGTGATACTATATATTATGATGTCGTCAATATAGGCGGCAGCATAACACCGATGCTTGGATGGGATCTTATCCATTAGTCTCTGAAACATAGAGGCTGCTTCATGTATGCCAAAAGACATGGTCACAAACTGATAAGCCCAAAAGGGGTGGAGAACATTGTCTCTTCCCAAGAGGTATGGGCTAAAGGAATTTGCCAGTAGCCCTTAATCAGGTCTAATATTGAGATATACTGGGCATTGCCCAGGTGCTCCAGAAGTTCATCCACTCTGGACATGGGGTATGCATTGAAGCTTGAAATTGCGTTCACCTTCCTGAAATCAATGCAAAAACGTACTGTTCCATCCGGTTTGGGGACTAAGACTATAGGGCTATGCCACTTGCTGTGGGATTCTTCCACTACCCCCCACTGTATCATTGTCTGCAACTCCTGTCAGACTGTGTCCCACATCTTCCGAGGTAACAGCCGTATCGGGTCATGTACCTTATTGCCAGGTTCCATAGTTATCTGCTGAGTTATTAGGGCTGTCCGACTGGGATGAGTAGTTAGAACCCTGGCATACTTCTTTATCACTTGTCGGGTGTTGTTGTGTTGAAGGGGTGTCAGGTCCTCCCCTATTCGGACAGGCTCATCTCCGAGGATCTCTCTGCTCCAGGGATCTAACTCTGGCTCAGGTGCCCACAGATCTATCATTAGGCTTTCTCGAGGTTTCCATTTCTTTAGAAAGTTCACACATTCTCCACCATGTGTCATGAGATAGACTCCGGGCAAGAGGCCTCACAGGCCCTCGTTTCTCTGCTTAGTGCTCCCACCACCCCAAAACAGTACACATATGTGAAATCCTAGCGTTTACTTCCAGGGTTCCCGTTTGACGGCCACCCCCCTGCTCCCACGGTGCTCTTTAAGGTCCTTAAAGTTCCAAGGTCCCAGAACAATGTATGATTCCTGGGTGGAACCCTTTTCACTTCATAGGCTCCCCACCCGCATCAACTGACATCGTAGCAAGCAGAGGGGGTAGGTAGGGGGACCCGGGCCCACCCTCTCCACCAGGTCCCAGCCCATGGCCCTTAAGGGCAGGGGCACATTCCCCTGTCTGACTGGTCGGGGAACACCACCCGAAACACACCAGCCCACGGGCTATTCCTGCTAAGCCCAGCCCCGGGCTGCTTCCTACCCCTCTCTCGTAGTCCTCCTCATCCAGGCCCCATCCAGTGTGTGGCTGGGTCCTGTGCCTGGTCTCCCTCCATCAGGGTGGGCCGCGTCTGCTCCCCAGTGGCTGCTTACACTGTCGGCCGAGTCCACTGCCTTCCCGCCTTTCCCATGGTGTGGGTCTGCTGCGACCCTCCTCCCCCCCTGCTCTCATGCTGAGGGCTGCCTTTTAAACTCACCGGCACTAGTGGCAGCCCTACGCCCAGCGTCAGGAACATCATGATGCCACGCTCCCTGTCCTGGCTCCAACCCCCACCCTGCTGCTTCAGGGTGCCCCTCCACCTGCAGGCGATCGCTGTCATGCTGCGGCCGGGATTGACTACCCCTCTTGGCCCCTGGGGTGCGTCCGGCTTGAGTGCGGGGCTCGGGTGCCCCGTCACACTCAACTTCTGACATGGTACTGATGCACTGTTTTACAAGTACAAGTTCTTTAACTTTTCTACTGAAAAGTAGAAGTTTACTTTGAATTTTTGTTTTGGATCCTGAAATGATTCATCTTTTGCTCATATGTGAACTGTTGCTTCTTTCTCTGAATACATGCTAGTTTTGGTTTGAAGTCTGTTGGTAGTTCAAGTTCCTCAGCAAGCTCACTAGCATCTACTAGTGCCTTTTCAAACACTTCATCATACCTGCATTCCTCCAGAAACTTCTCAGTCTGTTGCAGCTGTTGCATAGCATAATGTATGTTGAAGTCATTTGCCTGAAGTTTCTTTCTGGTAAGATTCATCTCAAACAAGATATTATACCACAAAATGAGTGAAACTACAAATTTCAGCTTGCAAGAGCTTCTGCATCTGCAGGATGATTAGAGCAGTAGCATCAGACATTTCAATTAGTGCATCATGGATATTTCCAAGCTCATACTGAAAAGACTTCGAGGCATCAATTTGACTCTCCAATCTTGTTTGATTCATAGTTTCAGAGTTATACAATGTATGTGGGCAACAAGAACTTCCCAATAGCATGTTGAACTTGAAGAAAAAATGTATTGCACCAGGTCAAAGAAACTATTTGCTTCCAAACAACAACTAGCAGCAATTTAACAACCACATTTGGGGAATATGTACTGCAAGGAAGAAAAAACACTTCAGGATTCATTTCTGTTCTCTTTTGTATACCATTGTCTTTACCCATCATACTACTTCTATTAGCATAGCCTTAGCCATGGGAGTTGTCAATAGCTAATGATATTCCTTCAAGTTCTCATAGAATACACTCAGTCATAAAAGCTCCAATTGTCTCCTTCAATAGTACAAACCCTGAAAAAATGTTCCTATATGATCACTTCAGCATTATCCTTCACTGCAGATTTTGGTGCATCTACAAAGCATAGGATCATTGTCATCTCTTTGATACGACTCGCATCTGGTGTACAGTCCAGAATTATTGAAAAGTATTTTGCAGAATTGGCAGCCTCTAAGATTTTCTTTTTAACAGCAATTCCTAGGTGTTGTTTTTCTAAAAAATTATTAGCAACTCTTTCAACTAAATTATCCAAATAGAAAACAATGATAGTGCAGTAGAATACTTTATACATTGAAATAAAAGATGAATGAATCAAAATGTCAAAAGCCCCCAATCAATGAGTAATGATTATCCAAATTGTTTGATACAACAGGAACAGCATGTTTCAATTTTTAAAAAAATATTTGAAATACAGGATGTATTAATAACCTTCAGTACGCAAAGCACATACTCCTCCCACAGACGCATCATGGAAGGGAAAATTAGACCCATGCATTTCAAGAGGTTGCCATTAACAGTCTTCAAATCTGTTCAGGGATGTTATGAAAAGAATGATGATCAGGTTGTTCTCCATATCCACTGAAGGTAGGACAAGAAGTAAGTAATGTAATCTGCAGCATGGATTCACAAAGGGCAAGTCACATCTAACCAACCTAATTGCCTTCTATGATGAGATAATTGGCTCTGTGGATAGGGGAAAAGTATCGGACATGATAGATCTGAAATTTAGCAAATGGTTTGATATGGTCTCCCACAATATTCTTGCTATCAAGATAAAGAAGTATGCATTGAATGAATGGACTATCTGGTAGCTAGAATGCTGGCTAGGTCATCATGCTCAATGGATAGTGATTAACAGCTTGCTGTCTAGTTGGCAGCCAATGTCAAGCAAGGGTCGGTCCTAGGTCTAGTTTTATTCAACATCTTCATTAATTATCTGGATAATGAGATGGATTGCACCCTCAGCAAGTATGCAGATGATACTAAGCTGGGAGGAGAGGTAGATATGCTGGAGGGTAGGAATAGGGTCCAGAGTGGCATAGACAGATTGAATGATTGGGCCAAAAGAAATCTGTGGAGGTTCAACAAGGACAAGTACAGAGTCCTGAACTTAGGATGGAAAAATCCCTTGTACTGCTACAGGTTGGGGATGAACGGACTAAACGGCAGTTCTGCAGGAAAGGACTGTGGATTATAGTAGACAAGAACCTGGATATGAGTAAAAAATGTGCTCTTGTTGCCAAGAAGACTAACAGCACATTGGGCAGCATTAGTAGGAGTATAGCCAGACGTTTAAGGGAAGTGATTATTCATCTTTTATTCTACACTGGTATATTGGGTCCAATTTTACACTTCCCCCTCACTACAGAAGGGATGTGGACAAACTGGAGAGAGTTAGTCAAAGGGCAATGAAAATGGGCTGGGACACATGCCTTATGAGGAGACGCTGAGGGAACTGGGCTTATTTAATCTGCAGAAGAGAAGAGTGAGGGGAGATTTGATAGCAGCCTTCATTCAACATCCTGAAGGATGTTTTTAAAGAGGATGGAGAGAGGTTGTTCTCAGTGGTAGATGACAGAACATGGAGCAACTGTCTCAAGTTGCAGTTAGGGAGGTCTAGGTTGGATATTAGGAAAAACTGTTCACTAGGAGGAGGATGAAGCACTGGAATGGGTTACTTAGGGAAATGGTGGAATCTCCATCCTTAGACCTTTGTAAGGTCCAGTTTGACAAAGCTCTTGCTGGGATACTTTTAGTTGGGGTTGGTCATGCTTTGATCATGGAGTTGGATTAGATGATCTCCTGAGGCCTCTTCCTACCCTTATCAACTACAACTCTGTGATTTTCAGCAAGTGGATGCACTCAGCATGAATGATGGTGGTAGAATGTAGCCTCTAATAATACCTCAGACCTAGATTTTCCATTTTTATTCCGCTCTGATAAAACTTACACAAATATTTCCAGTAAAGTCAGCAAGACTATTTATGTGAGTAAATTCTCAGAACTGTTAGTAAGGGATGCATGAGCTTGCCCTGCCATTTAAATTAACAAGTCCTAATGTTGTCACATTGCACCTTTTCTGATCTTACCATGGAAGTGAAATGGCCAAATATTTACATATTCCATTTTCTTTACAATTTGTGTTTTTGCCCATTATGAGAATTAAAAGATAAACATTTTGTTAAAAAAATTATTATCCCAATTGTCAATGAGTAAAAAACATTTTTTGTCTTTGTTTATATTATGTGTGCCTGTGTATGTAGTTACATGTGAAATATATATTAAAATTCTTTGTTTTGCTGCATAGAGTAAAATTACAAAATATCAGCCCCTGCAGTTACATTGTCCTTTGCCATCTCTAAAAAAAGTCTGTGTTAAATTTTTTCCCCTGTTTTATTTGCACCCTATTAACAACTGTTACTGGAGCTTTAATTATGCCCCTGTGATTGCAGAGATGTGGCTGACTTGTGTCATTTTCCTCCCAGGGGATGTTTTATAATTACCAGCATCCATCGTGGCTGCCTGTAAGCTGATGCTTTTTTATTACCAGTTCAATAATCACTGCATCCTTGTGAACATCTGCTCTGCAAGCCATGCATCGGAGGTCCCAGAGCCTGTCACTCGTCGCTCCCTTGCTGTGGTGACCCTTTTGCCCTCACCTTCAGTTTATATCTAATTTGCTTAGCAGAAGCGCTGTCCAGATTGCCTCACAGGAATGCAATTAATGCTCCAGATTTGCAAACAAAGAAATTTTTGCACTTTTTTTCTTTTTTGTCTTATTATCTTAATGTCATATCCCATAATTTGTATTCACAGCAGGGTGAATCAATATAAGTCCAGAGGAAAAATATATTATTTGGTCAGCTACCTTGGTGGATAATGAAAAATATGTAGGTTTTACTGGAGGGATGATTTTTCCCCACATCCAAAGAATTGTTTTAGAAATATAAGTACTCACAAGATATATCTGTGAATAAAATATTTTGATAAAAATCAGCTAAAATTGCCCTTGCTTAACAAAACAAACATTAAAATGCCAGGAAATAAATTTCTATGCTTATTTTTTCAGTAGTTTATGTTTGTGGCCTGATTAAGGTAGCAGATCTTGTGTGGAATTGTGGGGATGGAGCATTCTGGATGTGAGTCATATATAGAACTCTTGATGGTGTGGTGTGCTACTGTGGTTTTACTGGCAGTTCAGATGGCCTGCATAACTCACTTGTGGCTTTGTCACTCATGACTAATATGGCCTCTGGGCTATCCAATCTCATGCCAATAAAACCTTTTTAACCACACCATCATTCCATCTTTACTAGGGCATTATATATAAGTAGCTCCACTGAAATCAGCAGGACTTTTTGCCATATATGGTAGAGGAACACTATTTTTAGAACACTGTAGATTGATGCAAGGATTTGAACTCACTCTGTTTTTGGAGGGTTTATTTTAATGGAACGATTACAAGGTCCATGAGCCAATTCAAATTAATATAATATCCTGAGTCATAATGCCCAAGACAGGTCAGACATTCAACCCTGTTTACAGAGGTAAATGAAAGCAACTCTGTGGATAGTTGAATGTCCTTTGTCCCTGCCACTAAAGCAACTCCTTGGATAGTTGAATGTCCTTTGTCCCTGGCTTCTAAAAATAGTGCCCAGTAAATAGGAAAAGAGGTTGGAAACAGAGAGTTGGTAAGGTAGATATGGGCATACAATACTGAGAAAGAACTGACTTATATCACCTATGCCCACTTGTATCACCCTATTCATTCAGCTACATACAGCATATACGATTTTTTCACCGGTGTCTATTTTCCCTATTATTAGGACATTGTAGAACAGAGCTGCATTTGAATTACCTGTACATATCTATGTCATTTAAAAATATTAGTGAATTATTCCCCTGAGAGAGAGTAAATTTAAAGCTACATCCTGCATGGTTGATATGATGGACCTCACATTAAAAATGAATGTTCAGGATACTCTAATGTACTCTAGTGGTCACAGGTCAAGGGCACTTTAATACAAAGTAAAGACAATTATGACTCCTCACTGACTTTTGTTTCTGTTTCTAAGTGTAAGGGGAGGGAGATTATAGCTGCTTCCCCGGCATGTCCAGACTTTATAACGCTAGTATACGAGATGGCAACTTTTCAGAATACAACAAGTGCAAAGTACACTTCTTCAATCATGCTTTCTCTAATATAAACACACAACAGATGTACATATTAGAAAACACAAACAGCAAGAAAAACCCTTCTAAAACAAAACACCACAATTCACATAAAATATGCACCCTGGTGAGAAGATGAAACACAGACATGCCAGATGTGACAAATGTTACTACATCACTATACCCTGCCCCAGAAAAAAGTCAGTAGAGAGGTCCTCCAAGTAGGCAAGAGTAGCTGCAGGGGATGCATCCAGTCAAGGACTAGGAAGGCCACATACGAGGAGCTACAGAACAGGGTTGCAGTTGGAGCCCAAGGATTGAAGACTAGGTAGCTGCAGGAGTAATAATTCCATGGACCCTGAGGTAAGGATGAAGTCAGCATAGGACAGTAGGGACATGGGCCAGGGAATTAGAGCAGCAGTGAAACAGACATAGCAGACAGCTCTTATCTACAGAGTATCTGGGCTGGTACCTGGAGCAGAGAGTGGGATCAGGGCCGGATTAAGGCATGGGCTAGCCGGGCAGCTGCCCGGGGCGCCAACCTATGGGGGGCGCCTGATGGCAGCTGTAAGAAGCGTGCAGCGCCCCTTATAGCTGCCATCAGGTGCCGTGCGCCCGGCTCTCGGATTGCAGGCTGCAGCAGCTCCCAGCAGCCATCCCCCTCCCCCAACCCGGGGCGCAATTAAACTGTCTGCCCGGGGTGCCGGAATGGCTCAGTCCAGCCCTGTGGGATCAGGTCCCTCCCACCAGCCACTGGGGGAAGTAGCCTGGATTTTGAGGCATCCCAAAAGGGGAAATTGGACTATAATGACCCAAGCAAAGGAGTGGAACCAGAAGGGTCCTGAGAGGGCATAGACATTGCCTCCAGGAAGGAAGTCCTAGCGGGCACTGCTTTGCTCCAGAGTGGGAACAAATGTGCTATTCTGAACTGTAAGAATTTTGTGTAAGCCTCAAAATGAAAAGAAAATTCAATGGCATTATGAACCTCTATGAGTGTCAGCAAAACCAAAGAAATACTTGAAGATCTCCCACCCAATCACAGGGCCTGGAATCCAGGTTGGGTTTTCCTGATAATCTGGAATCATGCACCTCAATCACAAACTCAGACAGAGTCCCAATGTAGCAATAGAAGTCTTTACAATTTCTGTTGTATCCGAAGAGGGAACAGGTTAGTAGTTCAAGCCATGAACATTTTTATTGACCAGGAAGTTTGGGGGGGCCCTCTATGACTGCAGAAGAGGAAGTGGAACCATTGGCCACCTCTTATAAAGCCTAAGAGGGGAAATTGCAGACTACCTGAGCTTCTCTAGAGAAGACAGAAGCAATTGTGATGGAAGGCTGAGAATCTATTAGGGTATGTCTACACTACAGCGTTATTTCAAAATAGTTATTTCAAAATAGCTTATTTCGAAATAACGCATCTACACACAAAATGCATTTTGAAATAGCGTTTTTGCTATTTCGAAATAGCGTGTCCACACTGATTGGATGCTGAATCACATTTAAGGCCGGCTGGAACTGGCTCTGGCAGGGCATCAGGTCAGGAGTTACCTTTTGTGGCTGCTGCCTGAGGCTATCTGAGGCCTGTGCTTAAAGGGACCCCCCTGGACATCCAGTTCTCAGGTTTCCCTGCTTGCTTGCCTACCTCAATGAGAGACAGCAAAGCCCCCCACTGGGGGCTTGTGCCTTATTCCACCCTCAGGTCCTTCCACTTACCCCTCCCTAACCCCCCTTCCTGTTGTACAATAAAGACACGTGTTGAAGAAAACAAACTCTCTTTATTGAACAAAACTGGGGTGTGTGGGGAGGAATGAAGGCGGGAGAGGGGAGGCGAGAGGGTGGGAGAGGGGAGGGGGAAACCTGGGAGGAGGGAGGTGGAAGGGGGAGGGAAGGGGAAGAAGGGAGAGAAGAAGCTCAGGGTTGGGGGTCTTGCTGGCCCACCTGTCTCACAGCACTACAGGTGCGGGGGCGTCGGCGTCCCTGTGGGAGGGGGGGAAAGGAAGAAGTGGGAGGGGGAGCAGGCATGGGAGGAGGAGCGGTAGCTGGGGAGGCAGCAGGGGCTGGAGTGGCAGGAGGCAGCAATCTCTGCACCAGGGTCTGCAGGTGGTTGCAGATTGCACGGCCCTGGGCAAGCAGCTCCCGCCCGCTCTCCCGCCGGAGCTGCAGGTCTTCGTGCACCCAGTAGTCCAGGGTGCGGTACAGGCCTTGCAGTATCCCCAGGTGCTGTCGCTGGTACTCCTGCTGGTTACGGGTCAGCCTGCTGAGTGCCCGGGTGCGGGAGGATGTCCTGGGCGGGGTGGTGCACCCTGCACTCGCAGCTGGTGCGGCTGTGGAGAAACAAGAGAGGTGGTCAGTTATCCAGGGGACACAGTGGGTGAAGCCCAGCCCCCCTCTGCAAGGTGAGGATGACAGGTCTCTGTACCACCAGAGCTGATGTGCTAGCACAGAGGCCATGTTCAGGATGTCCTGCTATCCCCGGGAGTGGGAGCTAGCCCGGGAGTGCATGCATGCCTCTGTGCTGTATGTGGTGTGGGTCTATGGGGGCGGGGGAGAGAGATGCCCCCTGCCCCTGTGTAGAGGGGGCTTGTGGAGGGAGGGCATCCTGCTGTGTCCCACCCTGGGGTCAGGAGCACGTCATGTGCCTTCATATATACACGCGTGTAGGTAACAGGCCTCAGCCCCTGTGTGGCAGCCAGCTAGGACCATGTGCCCAGGGGTGGCATGGCACATGCACATGTTGCTGTGTGAGCCATGGCCAGCAAGGCCCACGCTCGCGGTCCCCCCACCTCCATCCCCACCCCCCAAATGAGGGGACAGTGATGGCACTCACATGCCGTTGCTTCCCCAGCCTCAGATGACACTGGTGACAGGGCCGCTGGGACGGTTTGGGGGTCCTGGGTGCATGTCACGCTCCCTCCAGGCTCCTGCAGCTCCTGGTCCTCCTCCTCCATTTCCTGGTCAGGGCCCTTTGCCCCAGGGTCGATGACCACCTGTGGGGCACAGACCGTCCCGCCTCCCAGGATTCAGTCCAGGGCATCAAAATAGGGGCAGGGGTCTGGGTCTACCCATGGTTGGGAGCTGCACCCTGTGGCCCTGGCATAGGCCTGACACAGCTCCTTTATTTTCATGTGAACCTGCTCCTGGGTTCGCATGTGGCCTTTGGTGGCCAGGCTGGCAGCCATCCGCCTTTAGATGGTTGCGTTCCTCCATTAGTGCGGAGATCATGGACGTTGGAGGCATCCCCCCAAACCTGAATTAGGTCCCTGATCTCCACACTGGACCAGGCAGGCGCCCACCTTTTCCAGCCCCTGGCAGGCTCCTGGGAGCTGGCAGACTGGTCCTGGGGAGTGGTGGAGGGCTGGCTGGCACTGGCTCATGCTGGGGCCACTGGATCAGGTGCAGTGACTGCTGGCTCTGGGCTGGCAGGCTTGGAGCTGGCCCAGGCACTGTGGCCAGAGTCTACCCCTTTAAGGGCTCTGGGGAGTGGGGGAGGGAAAGGAGTTTTCCTGGTTGGGGCCAGAGTAGCCATCAGGGCACCCTAAGAGGGGCTGGAGGCCCCCTATTTCAAAATAAGCATCTACACAGTGCTTATTTTGAAATAGCAATTTCAAAATTGGCGCTATTCCTCATAGAATGAGGTTTATCAATTTCGAAATAAGCCCAACGCTATTTCAATTTAATTTTGAAATAGTGGTTTGGCTTTGTAGACGCTGGTAAAGTTATTTCAAAATAACAGCTGTTATTTCGAAATAACTTTGCTGTGTAGACATACCCTTAGGGTATGTCTACACTACCACCCTAGTTCGAACTAGGGTGGTTAATGTAGGCATTCCAAGTTGCAAATGAAGCCCGGGATTTAAATATCCCGGGCTTCATTTGCATCTTGCTGGGCGGGCGCCATTTTTAAATGCTCTTAGTTCGAACTCCGTGCCCGCGGCTACACGCGGCACGGAGAAGGTAGTTCGAATTAGGATCTCTAATTCGAACTACCTTTACACCTTGTTCCACGAGGAGTAACGGTAGTTCGAATTAGAGATCCTAATTCGAACTACCTACTCTGTGCCACGTGTAGCCGCGGGCACAGAGTTCAAACTAAGGGCATTTAAAAATGGCGCCCGCCCGGCAAGATGCAAATGAAGCCCGGGATATTTAAATCCCGGGCTTCATTTGCAACTTGGAATGCCTACATTAACCACCCTAGTTCGAACTAGGGCGGTAGTGTAGACATACCCTCAGGGAATAGGGCTGTCTAAAGAGGGAACAGCCAAATGAGTCTAGGCAAGTGAAATCTCTAAAGTGAAAATAACTCTGAGAGGCACTGAGGCATCTCAATTCTAAATACTCAGTCAAAGCAACCACTATATAGATATCACATCTCCAGTACTAAGAGGGCATTTCAATTTGTGCATCTATATCCATTCAGTCCTTTGTTTCTTTGCTGAGTCTCAAAACAAAAGGCATAGGTTTGCTTCTCCAACAGCCCCTTCATCTTGTTGCTTTCCCCATTGTTCACACTGAAAATCCTCCTTTTGTCTGTTAACTTGCAACTATTTGTCTCTCGGAAAGTGATGTCTCCAAAAAGGGCCAGATTTAAGTTCTTAAAAGATAGAGTCCAGTTTTGTCCAGAACATTATCTTGTTGAAACAGACAAATTCAAACCACTTCTACTTCTCTGAGCAGTGTTGGACTGCCCAAATGAAACTTTATAACCATTTAGATTAAATAAACTGAAGGAAACATGATTTCATTAAATTATTTAGTGATAGACCTTGTTTAGTCAGCTAGTTTCCTTACTTGAATGTTTTTTTAATATTCCAGTGTTTTCAATGCCAGCTACAGATACCACCATTAGTACTTACCAATACAGAACAGGGATTGATTTTCAAATGTAATGCTCTCATCTAACTACATTTGTATATTTGAAATTTGATTGCCTATATATAATCTGCTCTTTCCATTGTACTATGTTGTGCAATGGGGCTTATTTTTTCAGTCCAGAACATTTTCTGTACCACGTACTTTTAATTTTGTCCTGTTTTCATGCTGTGTGGACACCATTAAAAATGAAATCCAACATATGGGTTGGGATATTTATGTATGCTCCTATAATTAGCATATTTAGCATGATGCAGTTAGTACCTAGAAGTTAGACAGATAAGGTCAGATTTTCAGACACACAGATCCCATTGAAATCAGTTGGCATTAAGGACCTCTGAAAATCAGGTCTATAAAAACAAAGAACTCAGAGGACTGAAAATAAAGGTAATAGGGTCATCTATAATGGTAACTCACATACCACTGCAATCTCAGAAAAGGCCTAAAGAGAGAATGAAACATTTATTTTATTATTATCCTTTCTGAGAAGGTGGATGGAAGGCAGTCCAAGACTGAAATGAGAAAGAGAGCTAAACATCTCAAATAGAGAAAAAGACCCTATCTAGAAAATTAGAGGGCCTGACTCTAATCCCACTTTCACCATTTTAAATTAAGACCAGTGTAAAGAGTTAAAATACCAAGACTTAATAGATGTGTGTTAGAAGGTTTTGGTTTTTTTTAACTGACAGGTCCTTTCCAAATCAAAGAGTGGCAAACAGGTTATTATTTATTTTATTTTTTCACAAATACATACCAGTACATTTTTCATAGACTGTCATCATAGGCTAGTAGACAAAGTAGAAGACGAACAATGAGAATGTCCTGAATTCTAATTCATGTTCTGCTACTTATTCTGAATAGCTTTACTATCACATATTTGATGAATTTCCCCATGTCCCAGTTTGTTATCCTTAAACTGGAGGTAAAACTTTTAAGTATTCACAAGTACTCACCTACCACAGATGATGTGGGGCTGAACTAGTGTTTGTTCAATGCTTTGTAAAGTTCATTTTTGGTCTGTGGGCTCAGTCTTGAGAGTCTTATACTCATTTTCTCCATCAGATATATATTCAACTTTTACTTTTGCATGAGTGTCTTGCCTAGGTAGAATGTGAAATAGTATCTCATGAATTTAGTCCTGTGTGTATAACAGCTCAGTCAAGATGGAATCAAGTTACAATGCTTAGAAGTGAATGTTGGACAATCCAAAGTTTGACAATTGTTGGACTGAGTTTTGGGATAGTCCTTTCTAGTGCTTAATCTTCTTGTACAAAGGTGAGATATACAGATTTTTTTAAGTAATCACTTCAAAATCATATGTTGTCTCTGAAATTAAGTTTCAGAAAATGACTCATACTTAAATAATTCATTGGAGTTTTTTGATGGTTTGACTATTACATTTCATGAAACAGTGTGGATATTAACTTCTTAGATTTTCAAATGATATATGATAATAGTAACACATTATATAGATTTAGTTGGTGGCTATGTCTAGACTACAAAGGTAAGTTGGAAAAAGATATGCAAATTGAGAACAGCAATTTGCGTATCTTTTTCCTCTTTTCTTTAAAAAAAGGCTTTTCCGAAATTTGGCACATCTACATGGTGCCAAATTTTGGTAAAAACTGCTCTTTTGACACATCCCTTCTTCCTCATAGAATGAGGTTAACAGGGATGGTGAATGATCACATCCACTTTTCTGAAAAATTTTTTGGAAAAGCGAACAAGCTCCTTGGATTTTCTGGGATTAAGCGCTGCAGTCTAGACATAGCCGGTGTCTGGTTAAATAGAAAAAGCAGGGTTTTCCTAATTACTATGTGTTGTACACTGGACTTCATTGGGGCTGTATAGACTTAGTCAAAATCAGATTTCGCCTGATGAGAAAAATAACATTTGTAACTGTAGAGACATTACAGCCGTAGAACCAGAGAACTTGTTTAAGGGGACCTTTCAATGTAATAAAATATAAAAATGACTAAAACCAAGAACGTAATAAAGATCACCGACACTGATAACTTCACTATGAAAATAAGCAATTCAGTGAGTTCCTGTGTGAATTGAATGGCTTATACTAATTACACACTGGAAAACCTAATTTAAGATATGCAAATATAAAATGTTTTTCGGAATAACAGTCAAGGTAGTAATCTTGAACAATGGTAGAGTATAATTGTTGGCCAGGAAAAAGATTGAGGATTACCACAGAAAATCCTTTGAAACTATATTCACAGAGATTGACTTTAATAATGCAGTAAGAAAGATAAATCAGACAGAGTGGTGCATTAGAAAAGTGCTCTGGAACTCAACTCGTAACAAGTGACTGACTATATCTAAAATACTACACTCTGTTTGGGTCACCTTGTAATAAGTCATTACTTTAATGTCCACATTAATGTGGGGGTATTGTCCACATTAATATGGGCTATGCCACTTATCAGGTGGACAATAGTAGAGGAATGAGATGACCACTCACTTAAAAAGGCCCCACTACAGAAGCAGAGTTAAATGGGAATGAGCTGGGAGCTGGGGTTTATGAGAAAATGTTATCCTTCAATCAAACCTGATCAGTAGGAGTCTGGAAGAATGGGGTGAAAATGTTCCTGACAGGCAGTGATAGCTGGCAAGAGGGTGGTAAAGTTGAGGCTGAAATGAGGGAAAACAAAAGATCTCATAAAAAATACTGAAAGAAGTTTGAAATGAAAGTAAAAGAAGTGTAGTCCTACATATACTTATAGAATTAATGTTATTAAACTTATGGATTCAGAGAGAATGGAGATATCACATGGAGACGGAACAATAGAATAGATGGAAAACAATTACAGAAGTTTTTCACTATAGGTTTTATGAGAATACTATTATATTACTAGTATAATGCTATTTATTTTAGTATTATTTACTGAATAGTGTGGCTTGGTATTTTCCACTTCTAATGTCATTGAGCAAAAGCTTAACAAACTTATCTGCAACCTTCAAACTTATTTAGAGTAGGTCGACACAACCATGTTTTGTTGAGGAAACTATTGTCGACATGTAGAAGTCACAAGAAAGTCATCAATGTGTGTTTATACTTGTTTCCTCCGTTGATAGACTGTGTCCACATTTTTAACTCTCCCGTTGACAGCGGGAGCTATTCACTGTGAGTATGTATCGCACAGAGCCTGGCTGCACTATCTGTCACTAGGTGTTCTGGGACCACGGAACAGAGAGTGGGGCATCTTGGGACAGTGCAAAATATCCCACTTACAAAACAAAGATATTTTGTTAAGTAACAAAGAGTGTGATCCAAAGTCCAGTTAGTGAGTGGAAAAAAACCCACTATAGCCTACAACATCTTAAATACATATAATATGGATGTCTTCTTGCATTCAAAATCATTCAGTGAATTGCTTTTCAAGAGAGAGAAGTTGCCCTATCTACACTAGCAAGATTTGTCAAGGAAAAGTGCCTTTTATTGACAAAACTGCATAAGCTTTCATACTGCAATGTGACTTTCGTTGCAAAAAGTGTCCATTTTCATTGACAAAAATACTTCCAGGTCCATGAGAGAATTTTGTCTTCCTTTTGTGTTGTTGACAAACATGTAGTGGAGACACCCCACAGCATTTTGTCACTGATTCTGGCCACCAAAAAGTGGCTCACATTTCCCAATCAGTTGCTCTGGTCAGAAGTTTGAACAGACCACTGATATAATTGGTTTCATGTAGAGTACTAGTTGTTCATTCTGTTTCTGCAAATGAAATGCACAACTTTTCATAAAGACCATCACTTGGGTTACTTAAGTTGGCAGCCAGATGCTAGTTTACTGTCACGAAAAGTTGACACATGCAATGTTTTAATTATTACCAAAAAAAGTTTGCAAATTTTTACTATAAATTACATTGGACAATTACAAAACAAATTGTGTTGTTTCTGTTAAGTCTGAACAAAGGAGTTTTCCTTACCACATTTATTAGTAAATTGAAGTCATCAGAATTATGGTATCAATAAAATGCTCCAGATGGCCCCTCATTTCTTCAAAATGCTGGAAAGGTTTGTGATTTGAAGTAGAACAATGCAACAAAATACTACTCTTAACTGCACAAGTCCATCCTAGAGAGATTCTGTTCTCATTCACTTTATCATTCTTTGTCAGATACATAAATTCATACCATGCCATATTATATTTGTTTTAGTTATAAAAGGATAAAAATACAGTTAGTATAACTGAAGTTACTCTTCCCACATGAGCCAGTCCACACTGGCCTAAAAAACCCCTATACTGCAGTATTTTTAACCACTTTTTAAATAATTTTAATGCTTTTTACCATCACTGAAATTCAAAGCATTTAGTTTGTGGCACTAATTTATATTAAATCTGATCCAAACCCCATTTTGGTCAACTGGATTCCTTTCATGGGCTTCAATAGACTTTGGATCAGGCCCATAGAGGCCAATCAGGTATTTAATTATGTGAATTTTCTAATACCATTAACATTAATTCTGCTAGCTCAAAAATGATAAACTGCAACATTATTGTCTCTTCTTTGACACACTTAATTTTAAAATAATAATGTCCATGTGATTATCATATAAAGGAGCAAAAGGAATCCTAAGGCTCTTTCCTATACTGACTTCTGCCTGGAAAAATGTTAGGGAGCCAGTTACGTTTTTCTGATTCTCTGGGTTGAACTGTATCCTTGCAGCACAGGTTAGAAAGCTAGCATCAGAAGGAGATTATCAGTGCAAACCAATGTGCAAGCCACTCCTCTTCTCTACTCTTTCTCGCCCCTCCAATACTGCTCCTATAACAAAGCCATATAAGGGTGTGACAAAAAAGACAGTTATATCAGCTGAAAGCACCCCCATGGAAATAGAATTCTCAGCTGGCCAGAATCAGCTGCTTTCTGGGCTCCACTTTGCACAGAGATGGCAATTTGTAAGAAATAATCTGACCCTATGAATTAATATTAAGTTTATCCAGACTTTGATGCAGGGCCTCAGACAGCAGAATTTCTGCCCTGGAATTAAAGTGTCATCCTCTCCTCTGTAGAGTGTTCTTGTGCAGAGAAACCATCTAATTCTGCCCCAAAGCTGATTTAGCTGCCTCTGCCAACAGAAACCTTTAAGGAGGACACATGGCCCTGTTCTAGGCTATGGAGTTGTTTTGAAATAACACCCCTTATTTTGAAATAATAAGCGGAGCATCCATATTACCAAGCCTGTTATTTCAAAATAAGGGGCTGGTTATTTTGAAATAACTCCTGCTTTCCAGGAGGAATAATGCTTATTTTGAAATATTTTGAAATAGTGGTAGTGTGGACACTCAACTGCTGCTATTTCAAAATAACTACTTCCCAGAGTCATTCAGAGTAATTACTCCCCAGTGCTTTCTGGGGCTTTAAGTTGAGGTAGCACATCCACATTAAGGGAGCCTACCTTGGACTAATTTTGAGGCTTCCCTGTAGTGTGGACACATCATTTCAAAATAATTATTTTGGGAATTATTTCAAAATAATTTCCTAGTGTAGACATACCTCATGGGGATAACAAAAAAGGTGGAGCTGGAGCACTGAGTTACAATTTGCCTGTGTCACCAAGGATGAATCTGTTTTTTTGTTTTGAAGTGACACAAGAAAACTCTATACTTTAGAAATGGGACTATGGAAGTCCCAGACTCAGACATGGATAACCAAAGGTGTGAAACACTTTGTAAAAGGTTAAACTGTAGGATGTGAGAAGTCAGTTTTAAAAAAATAAACTCAACACAAAACTCCTTTACAGAACAATTTTATTAAATCTCCAAAAATGTAAGAACAAAATTGCTTTCACTAATCAATTAAGACATATTATAAAGCTGAAACAGAGGAAATATATAACATGTCCTTTTTTTAAAAAAAGAAAAGATGATTTGAAGGGAGGAAAGGGAGGCATTCTAGAATGTACAGAGCTGAATTATAGCAATGCCTTAGCAGGAACTTGGGAACCAAACAAATTATATTACAGATTTTGAAAAAAAAAAAAAGATATCCTTCTAGATATTGGATAGGAGAACAAAAACGAACTTCATCTTGATGCTTTTAACACCCTTTTCTTTAGTTCTGTAGCTTAAAAACCTATTTTATTTTGTTTTTCAAATACCAAGATGTTAGCCTTTAATGTGAGTTAATTCTTGTATTTTTAGAGACAATGGTTTTCTGTTCTACACATGTAATTTGAAGTCTGAATTTCCCCTATATCAGATCATCTTTGAAGAAATTGTATCCTGTTGGACCCATAGTAATGAATAACTTTTTTGAAACCAGTTTATTAAAGATTGGGGTTATCTCGATTGTATCAGGATACCAAGGATACAATTATATCTATGATATCAGTGGTCTGTCATTTTCATGAGATGTCAAGATCTATTGACGACAATGGTTATCTTCTGTTGATAGGAGTAAGAGACTCACTGAATTTTGATTTACCTTTCCAAGGGCTTGCCACTGTAGAGCCTGGTACTCTTTTGATAGAGCTCCTCTAATGATTCCCTTCAAAACCTTTTATAGCCAAAAGATATTTTGCATACTTCCCCAAACAGCAAACTGACTTCCAGATTGTTAGAAACTCAAGAAAAACAAAATGATTTCAGTAGTTTGTCCTTCTACAGCAAGTTCTCAAAAACAATATTCTTCTTTTATAGTCTGACAAAATATGGTTTAATGGGCATTTATACATAGGGTTGATCAGGGAACAAAAATAGCCGATGATGCGAGTTTTGAACACTGAATGTTTGTTATGCATTTGTCAATGATCAGATGATAGATAAATATTTTTTATAAAATACATGACAAATCATGAACAAACAAACAGAATGGTGAAATTTGTTGCATATAATTCTGAACAGAAAAAGACAAATATAACTGCAGTGTGAAAGATTGAACAAGCTCTAAAAATGAATGCAATTTTAGGGTATATCTGGTACAGTCAGCAATTCAGAAGGTGCATATTACATGGATGAATATGGAACAATCAGTAAATGTCAAATAGATGAACAAAAATGCAGGGGAATTCTGTCAATTTTCACCTTACACCACTCTCCTGCCTCCACTTTCCACCACTGTCCAACATCTACTTTATGAAAAATTGTAACAGATTTTAACGAGGCACAAACATTCCCATTTTGTCACCAACTCAAGGGCATAAATAGAAGGGAATATTAAAAGGCTCCATGGAGCCTCTTGCTGACCCTCTGTCTCTTGCCAGGTCTTGAGAGATTCAGCCCTCCAGCTAAGTCACAAAGTTCAGTCCCCTTCCTGGGTACCAAACAGTCCAACTAAAAATGACAGCTAAACAACAGAATAATCTTTTTTCTATCCCATTCAGGCCCACTGAAGTGTTCTTACTGGTCTCTCACACAAACCTAACTTGCTCCTGCAGAGTTTCTCCTCTGTTGCTTGCTGAAATATCCCTTACTGGTTTCCCTTCCACATGTCTAATCTATTTCCTGCAGTTGAGCTTTTATATCCCTTCCTTATTGGTAGGAGATACCCAGGCCCACCTTCTACTCTGTGTTCCAGCCCAGGGTCCATGTATTCAACAGCTAGTCTGCTTCTTCAGACATGATATTTCCCTCAGCTGCTTCCTATCTCTGTCTCCCAGGTACTGCATCCCCACATCCTATGCTTAACACAGCTACCCTTTCATTCTCAGGACTCTGGCTTCTCACTTCTCTTCTGAACTAAAAAGTCTTCCACCCCTCTCAAACACTGCTAAAGTAACGTGCTTTTTACAGATTCCATCTCAGGGCATCCCCCAATAAGAACCGGACCCTACTTCCCATAAGTTCCTCAACCTACTTACCTTTTCTGTATCTGTCTCCCTTTAGATCAGTGTTTCTCAAAGTGCTCCGCAAAACCACTTTGAGAAACCTGTTAATTGGCTGTGCTGGTTTGTTTATTTACCGGTGCTGCAGCCACCGAGTCTCGCACCTCCTATTGGCTCCGTTTCACAGTTTGCAGCCAAGAAGCAGCATGGGCTGGGCTGCCATTTCCCACAGCTGCCGTTAGCTGCAAACAGCGAAACGGAGCCAATAGAAGCCATGAGGCTTTGTGGCTGTGGCACCGGAAAGTAAACAAAATGGCGCAGCCAGTTAACAGAATTCTCAAAGAGGTTTCGTGGACCCCTTTGAGAAACACTGCATTAGACTGAATTTCCAGGTCTATTTAACTAGTCCTTTGTGGTTCCCTGCAGCTTAAGTCACTAATTATCATTAAGATGTCGAATCACCATCAGCCGGGTGCTAGCTAGTTGTTTACAGCCAAGGCTGAAGCTGGTTTGACTTAAAGAGCCAACCAGCCAGTCAGCCTGTGACAGAAACCTTAAAATTCCATCAGTAAGTTATACAGGCAAAGGTTGGATTTTCATTTTAACATGATTGACACTCAAGTTCAATTTAAAATCACCCTGTATTACATACAAATGTGGCAGCCACCCATGTCTCAGGGTAAATGCAGTATAAAATAACCCAATCGGCACTGTTTGGGACACACCAGAAGACTTGAAATTAATTAACAAAAACTCTGAGGGTACTTTCACAGAGAATTGTATGCATTGTTCTACATACTTTGATTGATTTACAAACTGCTGAAGGGGAATAGGGTTGTAAACCTAATCCAGGTTTATGTATAGAAAGGGTATCAGATTTTAGAAACACCTTCTGACCTTATAGATATGGTTGACAGTGAATTATTTATTTAAATAACTGACTCAACTACATACTAAAATTGCTGCCAATAGGAAATAAAGTAGCCTGTTGGTTTACTGTCAGGCACAGTGCTTAGCAAAGAATGTGGAGATTCAGCACATAGTTGGGATTGAATATAAAATCAGAGATGCTACTGGATGATGGAAAAAGCAAATGATTCATCCTGTTTTTTTTTCCTGCTAAAAAACCTGAAAATCTCATCCACCATTATAACAATTGTTTAGCTGAATGTGTATTGTTAACTCATTGTCAGCTACTTAAGAGAAGTAAGTATCAGGTATCTATGCACAGGCACATCCTATATTTGAATGTTCATTTGCTTGTATTCTTGATTTCTTAAATATTGCTCACACACCCACAGGACGGCCCAGACCCCATGCTTTGGGGGCCCCCAAGGTGGCTGCCTCGACTGTCCTCTGGACAGGACCCGAAGTACCCAGGATGGCCCACGAGATTATCTGCTGCCATCCCACACCAGGTACTCTGGTCATCACTCAGGGGAGGGAGATTTGGGCAAGGGGTGAAATGGGGGACAGAGGGGGCAGAGCAGGGATGGGAAGGGGTAGGATGCAGTGAAGAGGGTGGGGAAGCATGGAGCAAAGATAAGGCAGAGGCTGGGCTTGTGGCAAGGAGGCTGCCTTGGGCTCCACACCCTCCAGGCATAAACCTACTCTTGACTATGTTCCTAAGTTATATAAATTCTGTACTTCAATATATGTGCAGGATTTTGTTGCATCAAATCAAAGATGCATCTTATTCTGCCCAAACCTGTAAAATATTCAGTGCCAGCAGCATGTAGGTCAATAGTCACTCAGCACCTTTCAGAACCTGGACCTGAATAAAATTGCTGAATATTTTTCCATTATATGTTGTCTTGGAAGGATTAGAATTTTATCATTAAATGTTGATTTCACAGTACACACAGAAACCGATAAAAATATTTTCACCGATAATAACCAAAATTTAAAGGTATGCAAAGTAAGAAAAAATTCTGCTTGGGAACTTATTAAAGTTTGATTTAAAGGTAACTACTTTGCATATTTGTATTTTTACATGTGATGTTAATCCTCTCACAATAATGTCATGCAACTGTGAAAATCAATAGATCAATAAAAATAGAAAAGTTGTTTTATAAATCTATATTATCCATCAAAAGTATATTAAAAATTGAATTCGACCAACTCTACATAAAATATATAATTCATTATTCTATATCTAGGTAGTGGAATAATAGTGGATGTATAATAATAATACATTGTAGGAACATCCTGAGACAGATTTAGCTCAGAATTTATAATATTTTCTGCCCTTTTAGATCTTAGCAAAAACTATCAACGGGTGCAAATCCATCAGGTACAGTAATTCCTCATTTAACACTATAGATGCTTTTCTGAAAATGTTCGTGCTAAGTGAAAACGTGCTATGTGGGGTCAATTTTCCCATTAAAAATAATGTAAAATGTGGGGGTTGCATTTCAGGTGGTGATGTTTTGTTGGTGCTAGGTCATCAACGTCAACATTAGATATCTAGCAACACAAGATAACTAGCAACACAACTTTGTTAAACACAAAGATAAATATGTGAGTGAGCGGAGGAGCGCTGTGACCAGGTGTATTCATCCGCTCATGCGTATTACTCCTGTTTTCACCAATTTATACTGCTGTGCAAAGTAGTCTGCCACTTGATTATTTTTGTGTTATTTTGGGGATGGTCGTGTTATTAGAAAAACGTTCCCTAAAAAAAAATCGTGCTATTGTGAAAACATGTTAAACTGGCACGTTTTAATCGAGTAATTACTGTATCTGTTTGTATCAGCAGAAAGTTATATATGCAACGTGTATTGTAAAGCTATATGACATTCTATAACATGTAAAGTTCATTGTATTTGATCTAGAGTATATGTAGATGGTGTGCTATATTTTCATATACAAACTATACGTAGACAGTATATTATAATTTTAGATATTTATTGGAATCTGCAAACAAAATTCATTGGCCTCGTATGAGGGAATTTGCACTCACCAGGGAGTTGCTTGCTAAACAGGAAAGGCTATCTAGTAGGGAAGGAGGCCTAAGGCTTCCAGAAAGAGGCATTGTTCTCTTTTGGGCTAGAGCAGCTTAAACAGCTCCTTTGAAGAGAGGAGGAAGTTATAGAACCCAATAGGGAATAGAAGGTCAGAGTGGATATTCAAGACTGAAAATTAGCTGCATAAGCACCGCAACTTTTACAACATTTTTAGTATATCTATCCAGTTTAGCAGTTTCTAGTCCTAATACTCTGGACAAATTCCATTATGATAATTATGTTCTGCTATTCTATTCCCCTTGCAGTTTCAATTACTTTAGTTATCCTTCTTCATATTGAATAGTGTTTCTATACACTTCTTAAAAGGTACTATGTTCCAGCCTACATATGCTAGCATTTCAGGTCAGATGAAATAACTGTTACACTTAATTTTGAATGAGAGATATCATATCAGGACCAGAATCTCAGCTGAGGTAAACTGGCACAGCTCCATTGAATTCTGGCCTTAAACTTTGTGTGATATTCTGACTCCATTAAAGTCAATGGTAAAATTTCCATTGACTTCAATGTGGCCAGGATTTCATCTATTACATTAGGGGATAACATCTGTGTACTTCAGTAGTACAAACCACAGGGTGTGCATAGTAATATGTGGTTTATAAGATATCTGCTTAGAAGGTTACATGATGCAGTGAGCTAATGCCTTACCTTTCACATTGGGAGGCCTGAATTTGAACCAAACATTTTTCATCTGGCCCACTGTGGCCCAGCAGGACCCTCGAAGCAGACTCCCTATCTGCTGCAGCCCCATATGCTGCTCAAAGCAGCCAGCTGCCTGGGATAGAGTGTGTGTCTCTGTGCAGCGTGTCCCTTGGAGAAAGGGAGATCTCTGCATGCTGCCTCCACCTCCAGCACTATCCTTGCAGCTCCTTTTGGCCAGAAACTGGTCAATTGGAGCTGCAGGGGCAGTGCTTGTGAGCATGTGTGGCATGCAGAGACCCAGTGCGCCCCTCCCCACAAGCGATACACTGTGCTGAGACATGCTTACTAGCTTCAGCAGCTGCCACTTTGAACAACATGTGGGGCTGCAACTGCCATGGACCCTGCTCAAGAATCCTCCCAACATGAGCCTGTAACTTCCTCCCAGACCATGCAACCCCTCCTGAACCCCAATCCCTTGCCCCAGGTCACAACCCCCTCCTTTACCTAAACTCCCTCCCAGCCCCCACGTCCTCTCCTGCAACTCAGTCCCTTACCTTGAGCTCCCTTCTGCACCCAGCCATCATCCCATACCCCATACCCGCTCCATGAACATCATAGAAAAGTGCAACCTGTGACCACTTACCAAATTCTTGGAGAGGAGGCTCCCCCCAGCAAAAATTATTGCCCACCTCATATCTAAATCCTACTTCAGGTCAAAAGTATCATTGCAAGTCCAGTTAGGGTATAATCTGGAAACTTCAATCAAGAGAAACTCAGGACTGAACTAGAAATGTCTCTGCAATTCCAGGAGATCTGTGTTGACAAGCTTGAAGAAAAATTCTCTGCACTCCACCCAGATTCATGCAAAATGTATGCAAAATATATTATTACATATTTACTTGACTGAAATGATTTCTTCTAAATGGTATGGGGAGGATGTGGAGGCAATTTGCAAATATTAATTAAATAAAACCACATGAGGCCCATCACCAATGAACTGATGAAAAACAAGGACATTCAGCTATTAAGAGAAATTTGAGGCTCTTCCTTTTGCTTTAATGTATACCATCATTGAGCACAACATGTTATATGTATATTTTGTTCTGTATTCTTTATAATATGTAGCTATCATTGCATAAGTTGAAGAGAGGTCATTTTCTGGCGTTTTATCTTTAGTACATATGTTAGGATCAGGGTTGGAATGTTTTCTTTGAAAGCAAGCAATGTTTTGATTGAAAGCAATTTTTTGTTTCAGTTTGAATTGCTGGGCTGATCGGTCAGTGCTGTGACACATCCTGCTTAGTTATGTCTGTGAAACTGAGTTCAGTAGTCCAGGACTGTCTATACTGATTTGCAGCTCAGTCCTATAGTAATTCCCAAAGAAACAAACATAACGGATTCATCTGGCATACAGCAAAACATATGTATAACTATGGAAATCTATAAAGATAGTTGAATTCCAGAAATGAAATGTATTGTCTGCTTGGTACAGGAAAAGAGTCAGTTTGATAACACTGAAGTAGTATGATTTGTCCAATGTACAGAAACCAAAATAAGCTAAGTTCAAGTGATAATGATCTTAGATTCACCAAACCAGACATTCTAAGATAATGTGTACACTTTGGACATAATCTTGCAAAACCTTACACATACACATATGAGTACTCCCACGAACTCTGGACATGATTAAATACTACTCATCTGAGTAATTATTTGCAAGACCATACATTTTGTTCTTACTGTTTGCTCCATAGAAGGGAAGCTGAGCCTGTATCTTACACTGTACTGACTAAGTATGCCCACAATTTTATGTATTTGAATTAACCTGAGTAATCAACACTTTAGTTAATCTACCATGGGTGTGAACAGACACACTGCAAAGCCACACTCATGTGACTGAGTCCTCACTAGCTATACACTTCCCTGTGCATGTGTGTAAGTAAGAGATTTTGGGGCATAGCAAATGGCTCTTTGTGCTGCATTAAGTTAAGTTGCTCTATGATTCTTTCCCAGTGAATTGTGAGTGGACTTATCTGTACTTTTGAGCACATAGATGGAATTGTAGGAAGGCATTGGAAGACTGTCAGCACCAGGCTCTGACCCACTCTAGCCATGCCAGCTGGCCTGTCTTGAAAGCATCACTAAACGTGGGTGAGAGATTTTTGTGTATGGATTGGAAGAGAACTGAGGCAACTGTAATAAAGAGATACCCTTAGAGGAAGATGAGCCATAGTGATTTGGCTCTTCTGATTTTGAGAGCTTTTTTATGGACTATCCATTTCTTTCAATTGCTCAGAGTTGCACAGCAGAGGGGTAACAAGGTGTTACAAGTCCTAAACCCTGGTGCAATCTGTTAATACAGAAGGGATTTTTTGGAAGAGAGCTATGAAAAAAAGTCTTAAAATTAAATATATTCATGGGAGTTTGGGGTTTAGGTAATGGTGATGTTTCACCTATGCCAGCACACAGCAGTGCATTTTGGTTCAGATTCTGCAAACATGAGTTTGCAAATCTGTGACCAAAGAAGTGAAAATTGCCCTCTTCACTTTAACTGGTCTCTTGCAACATGTGCTAAGCCCTTATGATTAACAGTCTGTCCCATCTTGTAATTAGCTGTTACACTTTGATGACCTTTTCCATCCAAGAAGAGCTCCTCTGTGTAACCAGGAAGCTTGTCTCTTCTACCAACAGAAGTTGATCTAATAAACAATATTATCTCACCCACCTTTGAGATAATCTGGAACCAATACAACTGCAGTAACACTGAACTCTCACTTAACAAATCCTGAGATGGTCTCAGGTTAGGGCAGCAATGAACTGCCATTTTTTCCTTTTCAGGGTACCCATCTGCTGAACAAATGGACAGTGAAAAAAGAGACACTCTCTAGTACTTTCAATCATTATTTCCACTGGTTACTTCTGGGTTAAACAATGAGACGTTTCCCCTGTTACAATGCAAAATACAACGAATCATCTCAGATTTCACTCAGCCTTTTAGAAGATGCCAGTGTACCCAGGCACCACAACATTGCTAACCTCTGTAAAAAGCAGTAGGAAAAGGTGTTCTAAACAAACAAAATGTTGATCTGCCTTTTATTAATTTCATTTTTTATCTTCTTGTATACAGACGCTTGACAGCTGTGACATTCATGGGCAATGCATTTGAAAAAGAAGACATAAATATTCAGAGACATATTAGAATGCTGTTCAATGTAAGCACCTGTCTACTTAGCGTTGACAGAAAATCATTTACTTTGCTTTATGCATGTTCTCTCCAGAGACCACAGAGGTCCTATTTTATTTAAAGAGCTGGTCCCAACATCAGTATTTGCTCTTGAAAATGCAATGTATACAGCTAATTATATTTATTGAGGAAACAATTTTGGTTTATATTTTCAATAACACTTAAACAATTTTGTCAATCTTTACTTCAGAATCTGCTTCCCAGGGGTGGAGGGAGCCTGGAAATATATGACCTCACAATGTCTTTATTTATGACATCAGAAAAATGGACATAAATTCATTATATCATAAAGAATGAGAATATAAATCCGGAGAAAATATGCTCAGACAGAGCCCAATCCTCTCTGCAAGTAGTTCTTATTGCACAAGTAATCCTGATGCCTTCTAAGTAGTCACACTGACCTAAGGACTACTCACTGAAGTAATGCTTGCTGGATTGTGTCCATAATCTTAAACCATTGAAAAAAACAGCAGTATAAAGGACTGTTTTAAATCCATACATAACATTAACCCTTTTTTCTCCCAGTTTTTTTAAAATTTGAGTCACTTATATGGCAAAGCTTTTGTTTAAAACTATGTATGATTATGAAGCAATAAACTACATTTTTGCGGCTTTTTGGTATTTTGTCTAATGTCCAGTTGATGTGAGAGTGATCAGATGAATCAAAGCACCATAGGCACTGTAAATCTCAGTCCAGAGCAAACTAATTACAAATATGATATATGCGTAAGCAGTGTGGATTTCATCCCTGTGGTTGGCAAACATACCAGGTGGCATATGCTTCTCTAAGAAGAGAAAATAATTTTACAGTGTAGTTTAATTTGCCATTCTCATCTATAGTACAAGAGATATAGAACATGACCAGTGCAGGCAGTACTTGAATGAGCCCAGCATGTAAGATTATATCATATCTTTCTTTTCTTTATGATGAGACATTGTTTCCATTGGATTCACATCTAATCCACAGTGAAACCCAAAACACCAGATTCACAGGTCATAATTACAAACATATCAGATTATCAAAAATAATATGAAATACAAGCTAAAGTGAACAAAGTCTAATTTTTTGGCCATGACATTTCACTGTATTTTATTTTACCTGACATGAGTATGTAATGATGTTAACTCAGTCCTGATGATGTAGAATGAGCAAGAGGGGGAGGTTTGAAGAGATCAGAAAAATTGCCAATCTTCTTTGGCTGCAAAACCTTACAATGCTGCCACCTATAGACCAAATATTAAAATGTCAAGTTCATTATTCAGAGCTAGACACTCAACAGTAAAAAGCATAGTGGAAGAGGAGCAGGACTGAATGAACAAATTCAAACCTTTGAAAACATTTAGTTCACCAGATGAACTGATGAAGCAGTAACTTTAGTTTAGACAGTTCAATTCTCTTATATAATTTACTAAATAATTACACAACAAAACGAAGATGTCTACAGAAATTATGAGAGGAAAAGTCAGATAATATATGAATCCTTTTGCTCAATTAAAGCTAGGGCATTTTTATAGAAGGGTGTTTTCTTTCTGTACTGTATATGCAAGTGGAAATAGAGTTGAAGCACCTTTTCTTCACACTAGGATAATTATTTAAAGGCAAGAAAATTCAAAATACTTTTCACATTTTACACAGTGACCTTGGACATTTAAGCTTGTCATTTTTGAGGGTATGTCTACACTTGCAGCCTAATTTGAAATAGGGCTGCAAATGTAGGCATTCGAAATTGCAAATCAAGCCTGGGATTTAAATATCCTGTGCTTGATTTGCATCTTCCCCGCCGGGCGCCATTTTTTGAAATTGACAAGCCCGGAATAACTGCCCGTGTCTACACGCGGCAGTGAAACGGGTGTTCGAAATAAAGCCCTATTTCGAAATACCTGTTATTCCTCCTGCAATGAGGTTTAACAGGTATTTCAAAATAGGGCTTTATTTCGAATGCCCATTCATGCCCATTCGTGGGCTTGTCAATTTCAAAAATGGCGCCTGGCCGGGAAGATGCAAATCAAGCACGGGATATTTAAATCCCAGGCTTGATTTGCAATTTTGAATGCCTACATTTGCAGCCCTATTTCGAGTTAGGCTACAAGTGTAGACATACCCTGAGGTACTGTCACAATTTTCCTTAATGAATGGGAGACAGAGGTGTTTACATCCAATGATAAATGGTTCAGTGTCTGGTTGGCAGTCGGTATCAAGCGGAGTACACCAAGGTTCAGTTGTAGGACTGGTTTTGTTCAACATCTTTATTAACAACCTGGATAAGGGGATGGATTGCACCCTCAGCAAGTCTGCAGATGACACTAAGCTAGAAGAAGGGATAGATATGTTGGAGGGCAGGGATAGAGTCCAGAGTGACCTACACAATTGGAGGATTGGGCCAAAAGAAATCTGGTGAGGTTCAACAAGGACAAGTGAAGAGTCCTGCACCTGGGATGGAAGAATCCCAAGCTCTGTTATAGGCTGGGGACCGACTGGCTAAGCAGCAGTTTGCCAGAAAAGAACCTGGGGATTACAGTGAATGAAAAGCTGGATATGAGTCAACAGTAGACTAAATAAGCCCAAGAAGGGTAATGGTATATTAGACTGCATTAGGAGGAGCATTTGCAGCAGATCTAGAGAAGTGATTATTCCCCTTTATTCGCACTGGTTAGGCCATATCTGGAGTATTGCATCCAGTTCTGCTCCCCCTCTCCCCATTACAGAAGGATTGGAGAGGGCCCAGCAGAGTTCAACCAAAATGATGAGGGGGCTGGAGCACATGACTTATGAGAAGAGGCTGAGGGATTTGGGTTTATTTAGTCTACAGAAGAGAAAAGTGAGGGGGGATTTGATAGCAGCCTTTAATTACCTGAAGGGAGGTTCAAAAGAGGATGGAGAGAGGCTGTTCTCAGTAGTGACAGATGGCAGGATGAGGAGCAATGGTGTCAAGTTGCAGTGGGGGAAGTCTAGGTTGGATATTGGGAAAATCTATTTTACTAGGAGGGGGGTGAAGTACTGGAATGGGTTACCTAGGGAGGTGGTAGAATCTTCATCCCTAAAGGTTTTAAGTCCCGGCTTGACAAAGCCCTGGCTGGGATGATTTAGTTAGGGTTGGTCTTTCTTTGGGCAGGGGGTTGGACTCGATGACCTCCTGAGGTCTCTTCCAGCCCTAAGATTCTATGATTCTAATGTCTTAGCACTTACTACCAAAATACTGCGTATAGTCTAGAAACTGATTTTTTTAAACATATTTAGAAATGCTTGTCCCCATTTATGACTGCAATTGACTGTGGCTCATCTAGGAATATAAACATTGCTCTTTTACTGTTATTTCCAATAGAACATTCACTCTGATAACTTCCCCATAAGTACTACAATCTTTATAGAGAGGTCAAATCACAAAAAAAAGCCACCTATAGGTTTTGTTATGAAGGAAAAATGTGTAAGAAAAATAAGGTATTATTCCCTCAGATTGGTAGGCATGTCAACAGCAGTCTTCAGGATAGAGACTGGATAACATATAATGCCTAACTACACCCAGTTTGCATACTCATCACAGATTTAAAAAAAATAACAATGATAGCTGTTAAATAAAGGTTGGCTGTCTGTAAAAAGTCATTTGATACATTGATTCAGTAGTTCACATTTGTAAACACTTTGCAATATAATGTGTGCTCTAAGTGTCTTTTATTATTCCTCAGCACCCAAGGCAATGCAGAAGTTAAGGACAGAGATAATGATAGAGATTATAGATGAAAATGGAAGGACCAGAAGTAGGAGGAGAGTTCAAAATGTTCATTGGCTATAGTGTGTGACAGGGGTATCTGAATAAGAGTTCTGTTACAACATCCAATCTTCCTTGGCTATTACTCTTGCAAACTGCTGGTATACACACTAAGCCAAGCTGTACTTAACTTTAACTGCTTCAGGGGGTAGCCGAGTTAGTCTGTACAGGATAAACTTAAAAAACAACAAATGGTCTGGTAGCACTTTATAGACTAACAAAACATGCTGTGCCCATGAAAACTCATGATACCATCTACATGTTTTATTAGTCTGTAAAGTGCTACCAGACCATTTGTTGTTTTTTAAGTTTAACTTTAACTGTATGCTTCAATATTTCTGCAAATGACAACCTGGACACCCACTACCGTCTTAGGGCTATGTTGTAGCACAATGAGATCTGTGACATCATAGCATGATCTTTTGTGTCTGTCAGACTTGAGGACTTATTTGGGAGCATCACACCTAGTATAACCTCCCCTGTGGACCATGTCTGATATCTGCTATTGGAGAACACTATTTATGTTGACTGTTTCTGTATTGTTTTAGGAATTTTTGTGTGCATATTTTTTCCATACATTAGCACTGGCACCATTCCACTTTCCTCCATCATTCCCCCTTCCTCTGTATCAGTGCCCTTATATCTGAAAACTGGTCTGTACATCTTTAGCTAGCTTCCATGAAATACCTTGAAGATGCTTGGTGTAATTCTATAGAATGGCTTGTCCTGAAATTTCCTCTTTTCCATCATAACTTGCTTCACTTTTTAACACTAATGAGCTAAGTGTCCCATGGCATGACTTGGCTGACAGTGACTGAAACAAAACTTTTACTGAGTCAACTTCAGCTCTCACCTACACTTAAAGGGTAGATGTAGCTGAGAGCAGAAAATTGTCCATTGACATCAATAGTTTTGCCTGGGTAACAACAGCAGAATCAGCCACATAGTTTGAGACTGACGATGTAGTGCTCAACAATAAATGTATTAGAAAGGACAGAGGATGTGCAGGTTTGTTTTATAGTACATTTTAGCAAGATGGTTGGCTGTTTATTTATTATTGTTATTATTATTAGACACACAACTTTAAGCATACCAGCGGTCCCATTGAAGTCACATAAAAGTTACACTTTTCTGAAGTATCTTGCTGAATTGTGCCTTATATTAAGCACAAAATACCTATTCAATAAGTGAATATTGTTAATATTAAACAATGTTAAATCAACTATACTTTCCAAGTTAAGATACAGACATCACAGAATTGACCCTACAATCGCTGTATTCAGATATTGCACAGCAGATAGTTATGATGGCAGCTTTCTTGTGTTTCATAATTTCTTCTCTTTGTTATATTTTTTAATTTTGGGCCTAACCATTTCACAAGTATGGGAGACGATTCTCGTGAAATGTTTTTGCTCTAAACTTAGACAAATTCTACCTTTATTTACATCAGTGCCTTTTGATTACAATGAGTTTGCAGGGAGATAAACATGAATTTTGTACAGAATTTGTCATGCTATATCTTAGTCTTTATTATGAACTGGATACTTCCCTCCACTTAGTTGGATGAAAAAGAACTGGCAGAGTTTGTGGTTTTGCAGCCTAGTTTTTCACGTCAAATTTAAAAACTATGCCCCAAAACATCTATCCTAGCTAAAGTAGAAAGATGAATTATTATACCCATGTCATTTAAGGATTAGTATAGTATTTCTGTAATTTAAAAATAAATCTAATCTATAAACTATGTGGATTTTTTTTAAAGTGCATTAGAAAGAGAACAAAGATCAAGCCTATCATTTGTGATTCTATTAGTTATGACGTTAACTGGGTACTCATAGGAACCTCACAATATATCAACAATTCAAAGGCAATCTTTCATAAATGCTAGAGATAGAAAGGGCCATTAGGTAATGACTATTTCTCTGCTAGCACAAGATTGTTCTCTGCAAATATAGAACAACCTAGTATTTGGTCCCATCTTATTTTAAGTGCCTCAGCAAAGGATCTCCCATCATATCTTTTAGATTTTAGTCTAATGGTGCTAAGATGATTTGACCTAATTAACTGGTTAACAATATAATTCTCTGATTACCATCTGTATCAAGGAAGGCAATTTTTTTCTAAATTTAAAAATGTAAAGCCATTGATAGGGTTGGAGTATGTTAAAAGTCCAGATGCACTAAAACAGAAATGGATAATTTTCTTGCATTCATAACTAGATACTTGTAGTATTAACAACTCCTTTAAAAACTAGTTACATTTAACTGTAATAAGCACATTAATGTAAATACAATAGGACATTCCTAAAGGGAATGAAATTTTTTTTTAAAAAAAATCCATATTTACTACAATAAATGTTATGCCAAGAATTTGTATAGCTAGCAGAAACACAGAAAATACTATACCCAAAGCTAGAAAACTGTTCCAGTACAAAGCATGCCTAATATATAGTCTTCCAAATGCACAATAGATCCTAGTAAAGTTGTAAATTACAGTTGCAAATGAGGCCACAAACAAAATTTTGCTCAAGGCATGAATCATAAATTCAAACAATAATCATCTCATACATGAGGCAAAACTACTTTGTTTACTTCTTATACACTGTTTCCTAAACATGAAGATGAAAGTAGGTCAAGTAAATTTAGCATCTTTTTGCATGAAGTATGTTATGATATCGGGTGGCACAGCCTAATTTACAATTATGTGAGTCCTTTGAATATTAAAATATGCATTTTCACTGTGTCATTACACATATTGACATTTTACCTTATGATGACATGGAATCATAGAAAACATAACATTTGTGGAAAAAAACATTTATCACAATAGCAGCCTGCAGCATAAAATTTGGACACATTTTTCATACCAGAAAAAAAAACATAACAGAGCTTCAGATGCTGAATGATTTTTTTTCTGCTTTCTTTTTTGCAGATGTCTCTGTGTGGAGAGTTTCAGGGACAAATTGGGGAAAAGGTTGGTTCCATTTATTTCCAAAATTCCTGAAACCTACTGAAGCCGTTTATTGGTGCAACAGCTTTGCTGAGAGGTGTGCAGAATTGTACCACTCTAGGCTTTCCCATAACGAGGCTCAAGCATGCTACAGTTTATAAAACAAGCTCAAATCACCATCTGAGACCAGAAATTTCATCATCCAAAGTTCTGGCTGAATAGTCAAGGTTTTAAATCTGACACATTTCAGAACCATCCAGGAAATGTGTGAACTGATGAAGCTGATTTTAGTGATATTCATATGTCATAGTGATATTCATAGAAAGGGTTTGGTAGTCTAATCAGCCTTTATACCAAGTAGGCTACAATATATGATTTCCAGTTAAATCACATCCTATGCTAAGAAAGAGAAAACTAGTGAGATATACAAAGCATTTACATTTTTAAGATGATTGTTTATTAAAGAAGCTTATGGAATCAAGCAGTATGTTTTTGAGACTGAATTTATGGTTAAGTGATCATTACACTGAGACCAGGATTTGATGTGTTTAGCCAACTTAAACCAACTTGATTATTTAGCTTTCTCTAGTGGCTTGGCTCAGCATTTGGTTTCAAAGTATAAAAATATTTAATATACTTACCAAAAAAATCTCAATTCTTTGTCTTCTAAGGAGTTACAAAGTTGCAACTATACAAAATTAAATGGAGAATGAGGAACTGGGTAAATCCATAAACCAAGTAATTTTAGATTTTTTTAAAAAATATGATTTTGAATGTTTTAGACCCCTGTCAGGAGTGTCCAAAGGGGCTTACTATCTAATTTAAAATAAGATGCAACAATTGGCACTAACTAGCAATTGTAAAGTAACAGGGGAGGAGGACCAGAGGGAAAGCTCTTAAGATAAAATGACATCGTCTAATAGTGAAACCAACTGCACACTTGAAAGAGGGGATTTCCACATGTGGAAAAAGGTTCTTTTAGGGGTAAATCCGGGATTGGTTTGAGAAGAAATTTCTTGCATTTATAACAATATATGTGTACATTATTTGGGTAGAAAACCATTAACACTTGTTAATGATGCAGTGCTTGAGTTGGAACTATTGCAAATAGTGAAGACAGCAGAACCAGACTGAGAAAGATCTTAAGCTTTTAAAGAACTCCAGTGATTAGCTGAAATGATAAAATTTAAGAAGATGTAAAAAACAAGGTTACAAACAATGTTACAAACAATAAGCCAAAGTAGTCATTATTATAAAAGAAATCTTTTGGAAATCCATTGTCCAGGAAAATTACTTTTAGGAAGTTATACTCAAGAATCATTGAAATCATCTGCCTGATGGATAGCTGCAAGTAAAAGATAACCAGGATATTAGGTTGAATGGCTACAGCGAAGTGTTATAGAGTGATATCTTATATAAGGCACCAAGTGAGTAGAACATGTTTTTTAAACATTGGAAGGATTCTTTTCTTTTCCCCCTGAAAAGTGATGGAGAGTGAGAGAGAACTTTGCTCTAATTAATATGTACAGCATTGAGATCCCATAGCAATGGACACCTTATAACTTATAACTGGATGGCCCATTATAGAACCAGCCTTCCTTACATTTAACACCTCATTGATATCAAAAGCCAAGTATGGGACACTTTCAGCCCACGAAATGAGCCTCATTAGCACCAACACTACAATTGACAGCTACTATTTTTCCCCTTTGCCTTCTTTTTCTGTTATAATGTCTTCCTTTTTTTCTCCACTCAAGCTTATCTGAAGAAGTGGGGTTTTCCCATGAAAGCTCGTGATATTATATATATTTTTGTTAGTCTCCAAGGTGCCACTGGACTAGTTGGTGTTTTTACTGTTACAGACAAACATGGCTACCCCTCTGAGACATTATAAGCTAGTTATACACAGAAGATATAGGCAACAAAATCCCTGGTTTTAAAATGTGTTTATTGGGAGGAACCAGGACACTCAGTTGAGATTTTGCTTTCTTTGGAAAAATGAATACCGTTTGCTCCTCAAATAAGTATGTGGAGTATTCAGATGCCATGATGATGATGTATTAACTCATAGCATATTAAGTGATGCTCGTAGTCTTTCAGTGCCAGAATTTTTTATGTCAAAGCCCTTCTTCAAAACAGAAAGGAAAATTTTAGTATGACCCATATTTATTATTAATTTGATAAGTTACAACAATATATTTACTATTTTAAAGTAAAACCACTTCAAGAAATCCTACTGCAAATAAAGGAATAACCCTGTTTTTGAGATGACTACTACACCAATAACATTTTTATTATTATCTTCAATATATGATTCAGTTTTAAATTAATAAAGCCCTGTTCTTTAACCAGACAGAACCAATTCCTTCGTGTGACACACTTTACCCATTAGAATTAAACTGTGCTAAATTCTTGTTATAACTTATCAGTGTGAATAGGTTTCATTTTAACTAGGTTTTTATTATGATTTATGACACTATTTGAAAATGACACTGCTATCTAAATGTTCTGAAATTTTATACAAAATATTTGCTCCCAGGCTAAGAACTTGTCTACAATTTCAGCCTGAAGCATTTTTTTTATTGGCAAGTTATAAACTCCTGAAAATAGAAAGTTATAATGGAAAATCCAAGTTTAAAAAAACAACAGGTAATGATTCTTCTTTCCAGTATCATCATGTTACCCTAAAATGGCTTGTGAATGTTAAAAGGTTTACTTATGATGTTAGTCTTGTTGTGCTGAGGGGTTAAGGACCTAAGGTCGGGGTGATATTTCGAGTTAGCTAATCAAACTAAGGATGATCCCCTTGGATAGTTCGGACTAGCTTTTGGTTCGAACTAAGAGAGTAACTGCCACACGGAATTCCCGCCCTTGTTCAAAATCCTTTGCACACGACCCCATTTTAGCTCTGCACACGGTTCAAAACCTATGCACTCCGCTCAAAATAGGTGCACTAGACACTAAAACCTATGCACACGACCCTATTGGAATTTTCCCGCCTATGCATCTATATAAACCCCTTTTGAGGTTTGTTCGTGTTCTTCGTTCGTTCTCTGGGTTCGTTTGTAGTTCCTTAGGTTTGAATGGTGTTTGTCGACCCTGTCTGTTTGTGTGACTGAGGTGAATGATTGGTTAGGATAAGCGTTGGGTTATTGGCTAGGAGGCACTTGTCTGTGGGTAATCCCAGATATAAGACGGCCTATGCCAGGGAGATAGTAGCCAAAGGCTTCGGACGGAGTGCGGAAGGCCTTCATACCCGAATCCTGTCTACCTGACCGTGCAGACCAGTGACTTGGAATCTTGACATCGAGGGACCGCCTCACTGCTCCTCCGTTGCGGCTCGCACTGAGCCAAAAGGTCGAGGTCATGAGCACCCCGTTTCCTCCGGCTTATCTGGGGCGAATGTAAAGTATATTCTTGTATCGGGGACTTTCTTTCATTCTCTTCTTCTGGGTTAGGGTGGACTTGGTTGAAATTTTACTTGTTGGCTATTTGAAATTCTTATAATATATGGTTTGGCCCTAAACTATGACTCTGACTCGTTTGTGAAACCAGATAGCCGGTGATAGATACGGCCTCGGGTAGTTCCCATCTTCTGGGACTTGGGACTTTAACATCGTTGAAAGCCAGAGCGTGCCTATTAGACCTTTTAAAATTAATCGTTACTGCGTCCCAGGGTAACAATCAGAGGAACCACAAACCACATATGAGAAATGTAGCCATATGTTTATCGCACACAACTATAGGTGTGCCAAAAGCAAAGAGGAAGAGACCTTTTTTTGCTGAATTTAGACCCTACTTAGAGATTGTGGGTACAGAATTGAGCCAGCACAATCATCGAATAAGAATAAGTGAACATAATAAACAGATACTGATCTGAAGATTAAGGATTACACAGTTGTTTCATCGTAGTGGTGCTGAAAGAAATTTAGTCTGTTAAAGAACAGATTACTTAAATCAGACATTATACATTTTTTCATAGCGTGCTGTTGACTACATCTTAAACAACATATTTTCCTATGGACCACTTCCTATCCCACTTACAATTACGTTAGATCTCCCTGGCAACTACAACAGTTGCTTACCTGGAAAAAAATGTATTGGGAAAGCACACAAGCTTTTTTTAACTGTTTTTTGTTGCCATTTAAGAGCTGAAAATAAGAAGACCAACATCCTTTGGCCAACCAACATTTCATCAGCCAGCAAGTTCTTCTTATACTGTAGTTTGGGACTCACTGACTTTAGTGAATTTATAAAACCACCAGACTAGAGACTTGATATAGAGAACATAAACCAACCAGCTTTGTAAAAGAGAGATGCTGCTCTGTCAGAAGGAACTGAGTGCAAAGTGAGTTGAGGAGTTTATGCCACAGTCAACAGAGGGGTTCTACAGTAGCTTTACAAAGGCTGCTGGGCTTTGCTACCTACAGAGGAGACTCCAGAAAAAGGTATTCATTGGTTGCTTATTGTCATAAGTTAAATGTGTGTGGAGATTTATGGACCTTGAATTCTTGGAATAAAACCTGTAGTAATGGTGTGTAGTTATTTCCAAATATAAAGCTGCAGAAAAGATCCTGTTTTCTCATTGGACTATGAAAAGGTGATGCATGAAGTACAACTTGTTTTCTGATCGGACAGGCTTTGTTCCTTGTACAAAGCATGGAACATAGTCTAATAGGTCTACATCAGATTTTGAAAAGCAAATCACCCAGTGCATAACCCACCAAAACTGAATAAAATAAGGTAGGTAGCATCCTACCAGTAAAAAACAGCTGGAGGAAAGGTCTAGGACTGTTGCCTTCAGATGACTACAATGGATTCCTCTCACTGGTAACAACAAACACTTTCTGTAAATATACAACTTGATAATTCTCTTTATTTGTATTTCCTTTGGGAAAACAACATCAATATTGATTAAAGGCAACATTAGTAACACAACTCTGAATTAAATGACCTTGAGAACTGAACTGAAATTTCCACCAATCTCAAAGCACCAGCCATTGTCAGCTTTTAGGCTGCACTGGAGAATTTATCCACTTACCAGTTTCATTTGATAAATAACAGACATTTATATATATATTACCCTCAAATTATGACTTCATTCTTTTATGATAAATGCTCATCAGAGTGTACATAGGCTGAACTGTATATGATTTAATTAATTATCCTCTGGCTGCTTAGCAGCACTCAGGTGACATAAAGCAGCTCTAATGCCAACAGTATGGAGGATTCTCCTTGTACGGGGGATTAACAGGTGGAACTGGTGAATTGTATTGGCTCACATTTTTTTCAAAGAAAGATGCAGATTTGATTAGGTCAGAATATATCATGACTTCATAATTTCACCAGTAGTAAGTTTAAATAAAAAAAATCCTCCTACAAGCAAAATGTTTCATTTCAACATTGTCATAACAAAATATTTCAGTTTCAGTTTTAAATTAGTTAATTTCAAAATCTCTTTAATTTTATTTTAAATTTTTCAAAAAACGTGTAAAAGTTATCTCAATCAAAATGACACATTTTGATTTTTTTGAAATACCAGGTTTTCTCTTACCTAAATTTACATTTTTTCAAAAATGTTCTTTTTTTTCAGTCACATGAAACAATTCGTTTGACTTTTAAAAATTTCCAAAAAACAGAAAAAATCCATTTTTCTCAGGTGCTATGGAACCAGGGGACAAGTCAATTCTGATCTTTGAGGGCTCAGTTAAAATCCCTTGTGGCATTCAGCACCCTGTAATGTGGAGAGTTCAATACTATACCATAAACCCTCTCCATTCATGGTGGATGTGTTCCTGGCACCATTGTGAATGGCGAAATCCATGAATACTGGGGGCAGCAGCTTCCAGACACTGCTCTGGGCTCCCTGCAGCTCCTGACATTGCAGTGGCTGCTACTGGGAGCCACAGGGAACTCAGAGCTGGGATAGGAGCCACAGGAAGCTCACCCCAGCTCCTGGCCCATGCAGTAAGTCCTCCATGGCTCCTGGAACACTGAGTGCCTTGACATTCCTGGGAGCTGCAAGGAACTCACCGCAGGGGCTGGAAACCCCCCGTTGCTCCTGGCCCCAGCAGTAAGTTCCCTGCGACTCCTGGCAGCTGCAGTGAGTGTGAGGGGAGATCTGATCACTGCTACCATCTGCCTCCCTCAGGACACGGGATGGGGTGCAATAGGGGTATGGGAAAGTCCCATAAATATGCGAAATCACGAATAAGCAGTTCCATGAATCACAAGGGTCTTCTATATTAAGTACTGTAACACACTAAGAACAGGGTACAGGGCTGCAAAAGAAATCATAGGAAATTCTACAAACAGGATATAAAATCACTGGCAAAACTGTCATCAGCAGTCTCTGTCTCTGGACTCTTGTCACAGTCCTCAGTCCCTCTAATGTACCAGAGACTTACTTAGTCAAGCAAAGTGTGCAGAATCAGATGAATTAAAGAAAAATAACAACCCTTATCCATATTCAAAATTTTCTTATCATTTGGGATGGCATGGGTCTTCCATTATTACACTATGGCTTGCTTCTAGGGGTGACCAGATAGCAAATATGAAAAATCAAGGGTGCAGGATAATAAACACCTATATAAGAGAAAGAATATTGAAATTGTCCCTATAAAATAAGAGCATCTGGTCACCCTGCTTACTCCACAAGCAGAAATTTATTTTTCCGTAGCTGCACAAGAACTATATAGATTATTATATAAAAATATGTCTTTTGAGCTTAGAGTTGCCAGTTTTGGCTGAACTTATTCCTGGAGGTTTCATCACATGGCATAATATTTAATTAACAATTAGTCTTTAATTCCTGGAGACAATCCTGGAGGGCTGGCAACCTTATTTGAGATATGATATTTTACAGAGCCACAAGTTTGGAAAAAATGGAGAAACATGGCATCCTCTTGCCATAAACAACTTGTGATAATGGTTACACAGCATAGATCAAAGGAAGGGTGCATATATTAGGGTATGTCTACACTAGCCCCCTAGTTCCAACTGAGGAGGCTAATGTAGGCATTCGAACTTGCAAATGAAGCCTTGGATTTAAATATCCCGGGCTTCATTTGCATGTTCCCGGGTGCCGCCATTTTTAAATGTCCCCTAGTCCGAACTCCATGCCCACAGCTACACGTGCCACAGAGTAGGTAGTTCAAATTAGGATCTCTAATTCGAACTACCAGTACACCTCGTTCCACCTGAATTTTTGTTTGAAGTTTTATAGCACTTTATTATTTTTGTACTTTTTACACCCAAAAATTTCATCACCTACCCGACTACAATTAAGTTGTTTAAATAAATGTGTTGCAATGGTGCAAAAAAAATTATGTCTGAAAACTGTAGGTACTGGGGGTACTTGTAATTTTTTTTAAAAAAGGGGTACTTTATTTTAAAAAGGTTGAGAAACACTATTATACAATAGGCCAGACTGATGAGCATAAAGGTTTCTGCTGGCAATAGAATCTATAAATCCTGGGGAGTTAGTAGACAGAAGGACTGGGATTCAATGGAAAAGAAGGTTAAGACAGTTAAAAAGAGTGATGAATATAATGATAGTTTTTAGTATGTATATGTCTGTCCTCTAGGGACTGATTGAGACACCAACTCATTTTAGACTGACTACTAAAGAATCTTTGGTTGGTAATGACTTTCATTCACAATCTAGAAGCGAAAGTCTCTGTATCCCATATCTGTATCCCTTAAACTGCCTTTTGTGCAGATATTCTGCCCTGACACTGTTTCTAATTTATATTTTTTCTAGGACTACTTTGGCTGAACAAATATCCATGGGGAAACATCTTTGCCAGGATCTGAAGCCAGAGTAACTTAGTTACTTCCCTTGTACAAATGTTCTAGGAATTGCCTCTTGTGAATAAAACCTACTCCTTCTACTGGCAGAGAAGTGAGTGGTTCCCAAATTCCCTGGCAGTATGTCTGTATTTGTTTAAATGTATATCTTCTCTCTTAGACATTTTTGGTATACTAAAATAGATGCATTAGTGTTAAGAATCTTGCCAGCTAACTCCCTTCTGAGATTTTGTATGCAATGAAGCACCAGAGTGTAAGGCCAAGCCCTAGCCTAGCCAACAATGTGGAAAGCCATATCCTTTGCTAGTAGCAACAATAGTTTCCATGGGATGAACCTGGAGAAACAATTGCCAGTTGTACTTTAGGGCTTCTCTGAAAAAACAGTGTGTTCCCCAGCAAGTGCATGCTGCAGTATGCACACTAGACTGTTAGGGAGCTAGGCACATCCCAAAATGGCCGACCATATCCATTTTGGAGCTGGTTTCCTCCTAAGACTTTCCTGGAAGATCCTGACCTGTTGATTGTGTAGTCAGTGAGAGAGTGAAATGACCCCTGTACCTCATCTCCTCACTTAATCAATCCAACACTATGTAAGATTTAGACCCAAGTATTTGGTGCAAAATGTGGCACTATGTTTGCTGCAAAATATTGATTGGGGGTGAGCTCCATACAACAATTTGTCCTAGCAACCAACTAATATAAAACAATATGTAGCAGACCTAAATAACAGTGCCTCTTGGAGAGAACATGTTCTCCTTTCTCACACTTTGTGTCTGAAATATAATTGACAAAGTCCATATGTTTTTTTCTGAATATATTCCCATATGAAGTAATGCTCTATGCTTCCATAATGATTCCCATCTGAGGATCTCAAAGCACTCTGAAAATGACTCCCTCTTGAAATAAGTGCCCTTGGGCATACATACATTATTAGCATATGCTGATGGTATCCTAGTAGGCATTTCCAGGAAGCTCTGATTGGCCAGGAAATTAGCACATGATAGTCTGAAAACTCCATCAGAAGCTGTTTATTCAGGCCTTTTCTCCCCCCACTCCTCCACCTCACAGCCTGTTTTGTAATCCCATGGGCTCAAGACACTCACTTGCCAAGCCACAGACATGCACTTTTCAAGAAACAGGTAAGTCCTACAAAGCAGATAAAACATACCTACTTCTATTATTTATGACTAGCAGATTCATAGATTTCAGACCAGGAAAGTTCCTTTAAAAGGTTTCTTTTTGGAAGCATTCCAGTCCTTCTAGAAATCTTTGTACTTCTCATAGCCAAAGAGCAAACACAAGATTCCTCTGTTCATAACCAGCCATGCTCAAATGGAGGAGGTTAAAGAGGAGATATATAAGGGAAAATATGGCCCACAGGCCAGATCCACCCACTAAGCCACCAGATCTCGCCTACAGATGCAGCGGGGAGCCTCAGATAGACTCCCTGCTTTCCCTGTGCCCCCCCGCCCACTGCTCAGAAAAGCAGCTGCCACAGCTATTTCTCTTTCACAGCTGTGAGCTGTGAAAAGGGGAGTGGTGCTTCATGCACTGCTCCCACTCCCAGCACAATCCTATTGGTCGATTTCTGGCCAACAACAGACAGCGCACAAAACACAACTTAACCCTCTCCTCAGGCTCTTATTCACTAATGCACATGGCTCCTTCAGCCTGTGCATGGATGGGGCAGGCAGGGAGGCTGCCTGAGAACCCTGCTGGACTGCTGGCCAGGAGTCACCCAGATAAGTCTCCCAGCCAAAGACTGCTTCTGATTCCCCAGCGTCCCTCTCCTCCCAACCCTCTACCTCCACCACTCCTTCCCCCTGCACCACATAAACCAAACCCTCTGTCCCCCCTCCTGAATCCTTACCCCCTCCCAAACCCCTGCACCCCCTCCTGCACCTCAGTCCCTTACCCAAGTCACAACCCATTCCTGCCCTAGGTCACATCCTAAACCCCTGCACCCCAGTCCAGTGCCCCATGTCACAACTGCCTCCTTCACCCAAAGTCTCTCCCAGACCCCACACCCCCTCCTGCACCCCAATCCCTTTCCCCAAGCTCCCATCTTCACCCAGCCTACATAACAGACCCTGCACCTCCTCCATTAATATCATGGAAGAAGGCAGCCCTTGACCACTTTCCAAAATCTTGGAGTGGCCCCCCCCATCAAAAATTATTGCCCACCACTGAGATAAACGGTGATCACCTTAGTTTGGCCACAAAGGAGAGTGCCTGTAAGTGTGCCATCTTTTATTGGCATGTATTTTTTATATTTTTGATCACCATTGAGAGATTATAATTATTGAATAAAGAACTCACTGATAAAAGCAGCACTTCTCTTATTTGTAAATGTCATTATCTTGTGGTGTTTATATATCATGACCAACCCTCTGCTACTTTAGGGGCTTTTCTAGAGATTTAGGAATTGGTGCTTTTGCTGCACTATCCCATTGGATAACAAGTAGCATACGAAGAGGCATAAAGTGTCTATAAGGACAGGAGAAGAGAGGGACTCATGGCATATATAAGTAGGGATGTGGCTGCAAAGCACACAGATACGTTTGAAAAAGCTTTGAAAATCGTAGTTATGAAAGGTCATTTTTTAAATGACAAAGTGATTTAGGATCCTAACTCTTATTGAAATCAATGAAAGTCACTTTTGAAAAATGGACTTTATTTGTCTCAGAGTAGGGTGAGGACTTATGATCTGAATGACTGCTATGCTGGTATTTTCCAAATACAAGAATGGCCTATGCTTATCTCACAAATTCCCCTAATTCTGGGCACCCACTAATATTACTCACGTTTCACACACCCCTTGCTCAAAACCTTTGAAAACTGCCTTTCTCACACACAGTATGAGTTAAGCCTCACAGTACTCTTAAGGGAGGCAAGAATTATTACTCGAATTTTTTAGGTGGGTAAAGAAGGTCCAAAGAATTTCAGTGATTTGACCAAGGCCTCACACTAACTCTTTGGCAAAAAGGGGCTAAGACACAGAATGTTGTACTTCTAGTTGAGTGCATCAGCTACAAGTCATCCAAATGTTTAATAAAAGCTTAAGCCATGCAAAATTCACCCGATTTTGAGTTTCATTATGAGCTCAGGCCAGATTTGTTGAAATGTTGAAGTAAACCTGGCCTTTGTTTCTAATGAACAAATTTTGATGGGCATTTCTATTCAAAATCATTTTAAATTAGTAGTTTCATTTGTTTTTGTCATGAAATCAGATTAAATCCTGTGCTTTCAGTTGAGCTTCTCTTTGAGATTATTTGAACATAACACTTTTACTAAATTATGGGCGGTGCAACTCCACATAAAGAAACACCAAGAAAAAGCAACAATTTGCACAAACCCATCTGAAGGATGTTGGATGGGGTGAACTGTTTCAAGCATTTAACATACAGAAACACATGATAACAAATGTCTCTGTCCTGAAGTACTACCAAATAGGATGGCCACTAAGAATTCAGTGTGATACAGTGGAGAAAAGATTGGATTCAGTTCTTTTGCAGGAGAAACTGTTCACATGCCAACAAAGCCTGTTAGAGAATGATTAGGGATATGCCCAGATAGAAAAAGAAGTTCTGGCTGTAATATTCGGTGTGGTTCAATTCCCCTAGTCCACCTCTGGCCATCTAGTTATAGTGCAAATTTCTTGAATTCTTTTATAGATCCCATAAATCTGCAATACATCTCACTGATGTTCAGAAGTTGTCTTCAGCATGAGATAATTCCACACTTCCACCAAACTGTAGTAATAATAAAAAATAATTTCAAAATGGGGCAAAAGCATTCAGCATGGCTTTAAATCCCATTCTTCTCCCTATCTAGTCTACCAACACTGTAAAATTGACAGTCTAAATAAATCATTTCCTGTCCCAAAATAACTACACAGAGAGTACATTTGTGTCTCAAAGAGAGGGCTGCTTTTTACATGCATAAAATTCATTCCTTACTCTCATCTCCAGCATTTGTGGATTTTGCATGCTTATGAAACATAATATCTTACTGTATGTTTTTCATGTGATATATCATCTACATGTAAGTCTGTCTACAATATAAAACTGGGGCTTCTATGCTGTAGGTAGATGGAAGGGTAAAAAAAAATCACTCTACCTACAGATAACCATCTGGCAGATTCTTTCTGTCTCTCCACTATCTCCATCTACAGTATGTGATTTTTAACACACTGCAAAATGTCAATAAGCAAACAAAGACCACAAGCAAACCTCTAGCTATCAGAAAATCTTGTTTTATAAACTGTTGAGAAACACTGACATGTAATGAAACCATATTCCCTATATGCCTTCCTCTTTGTAAATGATTTGCTTCCCTCCCTTCATGTTTAAATAAACAGAAGTGTGTCTGTATATTTGGTGTTTTTTTCCTTTGGTCTTCATAATCAAGGGCTATTACAGCAATAGATCTTATCTCTAGAATGGCAGTCCCTCTGCACCTTCAGTTCAGATTTTTGTTTATGCTTGACTGCAATTGAGGCTGTTTCTGATAGTTTTAGGTCAGCCATGACAGACTATGGGTGACACTAAATAAACAAGCTGGGAGTCTGGGACCAGCCAGGAAGGCGTGATACTGGTGCTCACCGTTTCATTTTCCTTGATTAATCAACATTTTTATTTACAATAACTTACTGTGCAAAATAACCTTTCATCTGGTTAGGCATATTACTGTGTAAAATATAAGAATTTAAACACAAAGGGGTATACAGGTAAATAGTGTTCAATCTTATATAGAGCTAAACTTGAAGTTGAGGCTGGGGGTGGGTGAGTATTAATTTAATTTGTCTCACTTTTTCTCCTTTTATTTTCTTATCTCAAATTCCACTATAGCACCTTCACTGCAAAAACAGACTGGCATGTAGCCTGGCATATAGAATAGTGGACCCTTACTATACAGTGATAGTTTTCACAGCCTTCACAAAATGGACCAAAAAATCCAGGTATCTGTTTACTATCCTTTTTCCACAGAAGAATTCATCAGGAAGAAGTGGCAAAATATCCCATATAAGATGTCCCTCATAATTTTATTGTGAGTCCTGCAATATTTTATATATTTCTTAAAGCCCTAATTCCTCGATTCAAGTTGTGACAGTTTGGGACCTGGAATGCCAATGGAGGTACTGTGATACCACTGAGTTAGTATTCTGTTAGCCTGGCCCCCCTTAAATCCTGTCTTGCTCAGCCAGGCACTAAAGTCTCCTCCAGCAAAGCACATAGGCAGGGCCATCCCAAGCTGCAGATACAGACACTGAGGTCAGCTCTGGAAATTCTCAGATTAAGGGATTTACTATAGCACCCAAATGTTTACCTGCTCTTGGTATACAAACCCAAAGTTATAGACAGTTTGCCTCCTGCTTAAGTGTGAAGGAAGGTGTGCACCGCCTCCACCTCCCAGAAATGGGGATCTGTTGTAAACCAGAAATAAGTTTATTAACTATGAAAAGGTATATTTTAAGTGGTTGGAAAAGGTATCAAAGTGAACAAAGCACATTAATAAGAAAGTAAAACAAAACACATAATTTAAGATAGATTTACTGAAAACTGGTTACAAATAATTTCTCACCATGGATATTATTTCAGGTAAAGTCCTTCACAGACCAGAGGGGTCCTTTCTGCCTGAATCCAGCAGTTCTTCCTCCTCCCCTTTCAGTTACAGTCCTTTTGTTTCCAGGTATTTTCAAATATTTCTTCAGATGAGAAGTGGGACTTGCCCACAAAAGCTCATGATTATATATATACACACACACACACACGGGGCTATGCCCCCTGCTTGCTATGCTCACCAACACCCGTCTCTCTGGGGGTAGGTGTCTGGCTGGGGGAAGGGTGCAGGAGCGGTCTGGGGGCAGGGTGTCTCGCTGGGGATGTGGGGTCTTGGTGGAAGGGGCGAGTGAGGGGGCTGGGCATGCAGGGTCTCGGTGGAGGGGATGTGTGAGGGTGTGAGCTCTTGGCTTGGGGAGTATGAGTGAGTGGGCTGGGGATGTGGGATCTCGGCTGAGGGGCTGTGTGAGGGGAAGTAGGGGTACAGGGAGCTGGGAGGCTGCATGGCTTGCAGCTTCCTGGAGCACTGGGGAGGGGTGAACAAGGAGGGGGAGGCAGCGCAACTTCTGCCTCCCGGAGCACCAGGGTGAGGTGAAGGAGGAGGCTCTGTGGCTGAGGGTGGAGGCAGGGTGTGGGACACAGAATGACATGATGACATCACTTTGTCATTCTGCAGGGAAAAAAATTATATATATAGAGAGAGAGATTTGTTAGTCTCTAAGCCCTGGTCTATACTAGGGAGTTATTTCAAAGTAAATCCCCTTATTTTGAAATAACAAGTGAAGCATGTACACTAGCAAGCCCATTATTTTAAAATAATGGGCTGGTTATTTTGATATAATAACTCCTGCTTTCCACGAGGAATAACGCTTATTTTGAAATAGCCGCAGTGTGGATGTTCTGATGCTGCTATTTTGAAATAATTACTCCTCAGAGTCATTAAAAGTTATTACTCCAAGTGCTCTTCTTGGGGCTCTAAGTCTAGTTAGTGCATCCACATTAAGGGAGACTGCCTTGGACTAATTTCAAGGCTCCTCCATAGTGTGGACACACTATTTTGAAATAGTTATTTCGGGAGTTATTATTTTGAAATTTTTGAACAGCTATATCAAAATAATTTTCTAGTGTAGACGTGCCCTGAGGTGCCACAGGACTACTCATTGTTTTTAAAGTTACAGACTAAAAGGGCTACCCCTCTGAGACTTATAAAGGCCAGGTCAGTGTAAAAAAGCATTAAAAATCAGACCCTATGTTTTTAGTTTTTTCCCGCTGTACCTGAAAGTCAATACCATCTGACAGCTGATTGTAGGTCTATGTGAAATGAGTTGGTTGTCTCAGCATAGTTCCTAGTGTACAGTTATCTATTTCACAAAAAAATGACCACAATATACATCTGCACTGGCATTCTTTTCCAGGAGATGGATGTCTGGAGAGGCCAGTGGAACTTTTTTCCCTGTCTAAAGAAGCAATGAGCACGTTAACAGGGTAGGTTGGGAAAACCTATACTGCTGTTGTTCATGCAGCTAATGCTCTGTAAATAAACAGGAGACCTCAGTCTCCAAACCAGTCAGTCTGGCACCTTTCAAGAGCACTGACTTTGCTTAACAATCAAACTGACAAAAGAATTCAATTCACTAAATCTCTAGTTTCACTCATTCTTAAACTCACGTCTGGCATACCAACGCAGTTTAGGGTAACAAATGGTAAATGCCCATGCTATATATATTCACGACAGTATCAAAATACCAGTTCAGGGTTGACTTTGTTGAGAAATGTTATGTATAGTGTAGCCACCTGTGCAGAACTCTGTGAAAATAAACTACTGTTGGTAACATGCACCTGTTTACTGTTCTGTAGATACATTTATTGATTAAAATGTCCCTAAAACACTAAAACCTTCTGAACTAAGTCTACAACAGCTCAGATCATTAGAATAAAATCTTAGCCAATGTGGTTGACACCACAATAGTTTAATTAGTTACACATTTGCCTCCTGGCCAGGTCCAATAAATATGCATGCATTGGCACAGCAGCATCTCAGCATGCACATTTAAATTAAAAATGTTTCCTCTGAGGCTGTGGCAATCCTGGCATTTAGTCACTTTTCTAGATGCTGCATCAAATCACAAATTGACTGTCCACTGCCATAGCGTAGGTATACACTTATTACAACCATGAAAATATGCTACCAGATTAGCTCTTCACTCACACAGCACAGTGACCTAGAAATCATCATAAATGTTTGCTTTACAGCTAGAGACAAGAATGCTCTTTGTGACAGAATAATATTTAAACTGCCAAATAAGCTGATTTTTTCTCTAGATGGCATGGAAGCCCGTATCAGCTACTCAGTTTCACTGCTAAACACATGCAGAAAATATGTACTTTCATTTTTTACTTTGGGTTTAATGATACAAAGGATATACAGTGAATGGACTAGGTTTTTCCACTTGACATTGAGAGGGTATTGTCACAAAATTATCTTACCGTTCTTTCAGTGCAGGAGAAACACCATCCAAGGGCAGTGGTTCACTTCTTCATATGGATCACAGATGAAGAATGCTCCAAGCATTATGATTGTTTTACAATAGACTACCAATTTTTTGTTATCAGCCCTAGACCATCTGGTTAGGAAAAAGCCAAAGTTTAAATTGCACATATAAAGTTAACTCTACTCTTTGTACACATGTATAGTCAAACTGTCTTTCATAGTATGATCATATCCCACCTCTTGGGGCATGTCTATACTAGGAAATTATTTCAAAATAATTAAATTTGAAATAATAACTCTTGACTTAACAAAATCAAAATAGTGTGTCCCCACTACGAGGGAGCATCGACATTAGTCTGAGGTAGGTTCCCTTAATGTGGACACGGTACCTCAACTTACAGCCCCAAGAATTACTCTGGGGAGTAGTTATTTTGAAATAGCAGTGGTGGAGTGTCCACACTAATGTTATTTCAAAATAACTATTTCAAAATAAGCATTATTCCCTGAGGAAAGCAGGAGTACAGATTTTGAAATAACCAGCCCATTATTTCAAAATAATGGGGTTGGTAGTGTGGGCGCTCTGCTTACTATTTTGAAATAAGGGGGGCTATTTGGAAATAATTCCCCGGGGCTTAGATAATACACCATAATACCACATTACATTTTCTGGCATCTTAAATATGTTTTATAGAATCTTGTAATTTTTTCTCTTTCTTTTATAGTAATAATTAATTATAATTTATATCGTGGTCAACAGCATGCTAGGTGCTTGAAAAATAAATATAAAGAAACAGAATGTAATTCTGCCCCACAGAACTCAAAGGAAGGTTTGCCATTGACTTCAATAGGGACAGAATTTCATCCATTGTATCTGATACCTGAGGAGCTTACAATACAGTCGTAGATGTGACACAAGAAGTATGATGCCAATGGGAGTTGGACACCTCTTCCACTTAGGTACTTTTGAGATGGCTATCTGAATATTTAGGCACAAAATATACCTATTAAAATCTAGCCTTTAGAACCTCTGATGATGGGTTCTGAATATAATCCTAAAATAGATATTTATAACCTCATCTCAAAGTTAGTGAAGTTTTTATCTGGGAATGAATACCAGTCCATCTGATAAAGGAGCAACCTCCATTCCTACATCTGGTCCCAATCCAGTGTCCATTAAAGTCCCTTAAAGGGTGTCTTTCCATTTACTTAAATAAGCATTGATTAAGGTGTTTGTGGGTAATCGATACTTGACTTATCCTTCACTGCTTGCGTCCAGTCTTTCAAGCTGACCAAATTTCAGATTGACATAACAATCCTGGGATTTTATATTCCGTTTTATTCCTTAACTAGAATGGATTTTACATGTGGACATGGGTAATAGAGAACAAATGTTGTTTTTAAAGCATGAGTCTTCTGGTATGTACTTTAGAAAGTTGGTAAAATGTTCAGAATGGTAAATTCCCATGGATAAGTAAAGTTAATTAAAAATTCCTCAGTGATAATAATGACCAGCAAGGCACAACAATGCCCTGGGCTTATGAAGTGTGCTACAGAAGTCTAGGAATCTGAAAGTGGGGAGCAGCGAAGAATGGGAGATCCAGAGAAGGAATAACAAGTAGGAGTTGGGCTGGGTTGCAAAGCACTGTGTCCTGTGCACTGGCCACATAGAGATTCCTTAGGAAAGACCATAAATCTATATTTGCTGTCACTGTGAGGAAATCCACAGGATACAGGGGGCATATTAGCATGGCTAATGAGTGGAGAGAGGTCAATGCGGAAACAAGCCAACCTCCCACTGATTTTCTGGGCTCTGCATTGTTGGGGTTTGGTTCATCCTATGGAATGTAGTGGTGGCAGGTGGGGGGTGGGGAGGGGTCGAGGGAGAAGGTACTTGAGCCCTATATCCTTTACCAATGCCTCCAGTGAGCAACTTAGGAGAAATCTTCACAGGGAAAATATTGCAGAGATTTCCTTCCCTAAAGCCACTTTCTTTTTCCCCAGAGAAAGGGTTGATCAGTCTCAGCATTTCTAGAATTTAGTTTAGAATTCATGTACTTTGGTAGAAGAATCAACTTTCTGAAGTTCTGTTCCAGGAATGTTTTCATTCATGGGATGATGGCTAGAAGGCAGCAAGAAACTATAATAATGTGTTTTATATAAACTGAATAGTATAAAAATGGCTAGAGCTGCACAAAAAATTACTCTTGCCTTATAGTAAACATATATACATACAAATGCAGTACATCAATGAGGACTGCAAACTGAGACTCACTTGCACATTCACCAAGTCATTGTATTAAGAGGATTGTACTTGCATCTAAGAAAAACAAAGAAATCCTGTTTTAAGGCCATCAGAGCTTTCTTTTTGGACCCAAGTTCTGCCATGCACAAAGAAAAGGGAGGAGAAAAGCCTTTTCGCCTTCTAGACTAACACTTAATCTAACAAGTTGAACAACCATCCTAAATAAGAGAATGCAAGAAAATTATTAGTATGCAACATTTAAAATAATGCGGGATTCTCTTACTTTTTGTAATGAGAGATTTCCTAATACCCATAAAGTGAAGTCAGTGAAATGGTCCAAACTTACTGGGAAACCTGCACTAAGCAATGTCTTAAAGATTGTCTCAAACAAGTTGAGTGAAATTCTGCTCCCCTTTTGTCAAAAGATCATCTCCATTCAGCAACTGACTTTTAAAATCTTAGTGGTTGGCAAGAACAATGAAGTTTTCCCTTTTTCGTCTACTGCGCTCCAGAGTATTTCATTTCCAGGAATTAAAAGCTCAAATGTTAAAAAGGTGGTGAGAAACTATGACTTGTGATATAGAAAATCCAAGTATAGACTGATAGATTAGTCTATAACCTGCTGTTTATATCTGAAAGTTCAGTGATTTGAATGAGTGGATTCCTTGGCTGTTCTGAATATGAAAATAATCCATATACATGATCCAAATATTAGCGTGATGAGAAGTTCAGACCATTACTAACTATAGAACTGGAGTCACACCTATTTCCCAGAGTAGCTGGACTTTGGGGAAGCCAAAGCATCATTGTTTTATTTGAATAAAATGAGGCTCTATATTCACTGTAGCACACATTTTAGGATTGCACGGTGTATTTGCATACTGTATCTTATATAAAAATGGAATTTTTAAAGTAGCACTGTCACTTTTAAAAGTAATGAGGCACTGGGTTAGAGCTCATAAAAAAATAAAGTTCCTACTCAGTGGGGAAATTCCAGCATTAAAAAAACGTTCTGAATTGGAATAGAAAGCCAAAGTTTTGAAATTTCCTGCTGCAGCTCTTACAGGAACAAAGGTGTGGATGCTTTGATGTGTTGAGCTAGTTGAAAATTTTCCATCACATACATTTCCCTCTAATCAAAAATTCTGCAAAATTTAAATTCACTATCATTGAAATGTTTCATTTAGATAATGTCAAAACTTTGTAACATAACATGTCAAATTGAAATGAACTGAGATGATAAATTTGAAACAAAACGTTTTACCTTGTCAAAACAAAACATTTGTACCTTGTCAAAATGAAATATTTTTACCTTAACAAAATGTTTCAATATTATCAAAACAAAATGAGAAAGTTGAAATTATACACTTCTGTGAAGCCTACATGTTCCCATGTAACATTTTGATTTTGATGAAACTGCATTTTCCAATGGAAAATTGTTAAAAAATCGTTTCAACAAACTCTATTCTGAAATACTGCAGGAGCAACTTTTTTCTGATTTTCCTTTTTGCTGTTGATGATGATATAGTTATTTCTGAAATCACAAAATGCAGAAAGAAATATATTCTTCAGAAATTCTCAAGTGGACATTAAATTAAACTGACAGCATTGTTACTGCTATTCATGTTGAACTAATTAGCAATTGTAAAGCTATTAATGCCATATTGCATCTTAGACTGGGTAGAATAAATATAACAACCTTTGGTGACTTTTGCTTCTTCTAAAATTTAATTAGGCTCATTTACTGACCTATTTTTATAAAGTTCTTTTCAAATAAAATAATTCTTTTTCTAAAAAACAAAAAACACATGCCTACCATAGCATATAATTATTTTGAGTGTTTTAACTACTTTTGTAAAGTATTCTTACAATAGCTAACATTACCAATTTACCATTACAAAATTTAATTGAAACAAAAGAGCAATCCTTTGACAAGGTCACTTTTTAAAATGCAGCTTTACATAGACGTTTCAAGTCTTTCCAAATTAACTGTTATCTATAAAATTAGTGATAAAGAATTATATCTCTGCCATGAAATATTAATAATAATTGCAAGCAAAGCCTCTGCCTTTAATGGACATAAAATTTATGGATTATAATGATCTATAGTAAATCTAATTTAAAAATAGATTGAAGGCCAATGAAAGACTTGGAGTCTTAGAAGATATGTGACAAGAGTTGCTTGAATTTTGCAAATTTAGATTTGTTGGGACAAACATGTCCCTATTGTCATATCATCATGATCAATGAAGATATATTCAGGATGTATTAGACTAGTAGTATTTTAAAAATTTAAGAACCACGTGGGAGTGCAATCAAATTATTTGAGACTCAAATAAAAATATTAATTGTAAGATGTTATTAGTTCAAATATAGCCTTTTAGTCAAATGGAAAAATATAAGAACCAGTGGCTAGATGTTGTGTTCAGCATCATTGAAACAGGAAATGAGGCAATTTTTTCACAGTGAGGACATTCAGCCATTAAAACAGACAACCAAAGAAGTGATAAATATTCCATCACTTGGAGTCTTTCAATCAAGATGTCTTTCTAAAAGATATCCTCCAGTTCAACAGAAGTTGTTGGGATACATGCAAGATTCAATGCATAAACTCTGACTCTGCAGAGGTCAGATAGATTATTATAATAGTCAGTTATAGTTTTCCAATCTATGAATCCATGACATTTCAAAAGAAAGAAAAATGTAAGTTACCCCAGACAAATATTTTATAGCTTCTATTTAATGCCCCAATTTTTGACATACCAGAAAGAAGGGATAAAATATCTCTAGAAATTATACTGTAGGCCCACAAATTAAGAAAACAATTTCATGTCATTTATGCAAATGAATCCCTCTGAAAGCAGTGCTTCTGGAATCAAATTAGGAGCAAATACTCCCTTCAGTTGGTAGGTCAAAGGACACTATCTCAGTTTAAGCTGAATCTAAAGAAGGAGGGAGAAGAGGACAGGATTTGTAGGACAGGTTGAACCTCTCTAGTCCAGAACTCTCTGGTCTAGCAACATCCATGATCCGGAATTATTTTAGTTAGCTAGATGTCCACTTATCACGTATGTGGCCAAGTTTCCTGCTGTGCCATAAAGTTTATTTACAGCCACCAGTCCTGGCTCTCGGTTTTCTATGCTGTTATTTAGCTCTAATTTACCTCTAAATGTCTTCTAAGAGTCCAGTAAGCACTGACAGTGTTAGTAATGCTGCTAGACAATATTGACCTCCCGTGGTCTGGCTATTTCTCTGGTTCAGGTACCGAGGGTGCCGGACTAGAGAGGTTCAACCTCTAGTAAGGTGTTTTTCATGCAGCGGAATGAGGATGGCACCATGATAATTTTGAAATGCCTATCACCAAATGACTGTGCCTATTTTAGGTACTCAGCCAGGCCGATCCTCTGGAGACAGCTTAGGGAGGAAGAAGGAGCCGTGAACTACACAGCTCTCGATTCTTTGCAGTGGTCTCTCTGAATCTCAACAACTTACAAAATATGATTAGGTACATACAAACTAAATTTTGGGAGGGAGAGTGGACCAGGGTTAGTATTTGCCTTCAGGGGAAACTTTTCCCATATAGCTGACAGGGGCTAGGGACACTGCTAAAGGAGTGTTGAGAGGGGAGCATGGAGGACTTTGCCAGGACCTGCCAGGAGGACAAGGAAGAACAGGCGCCATGGGATCATGTGCTGCAAATGGATAGAAGCAGGTTTATTTGCATCTCCTAGAGCGGGGATTTTCAAACTTCGGATTGCAACTTGTAAGGGTGAGCCACTAGCAGGACACAAGACACTGTTTTTATTTGAGCGTCTGCAGACATGGCCTCTCATGGCACCCAGTGGCCACAGTACACCATTCCCAGCCATTGGGAGCCGTGGGAAGCGGTGCGGGTTGAGCCACCACTTCCTGCAGCTCCCATTGACCAGGAATGGCAAACCACAGTCCCCTGGCAGATGGGAGTGGCCATGCCTGTGGACATGAGCTAAACAAAGCTCTGAATGTTTTTGGTTTGTAGAACTGGTTGAAAGGTTTTCCATCGCATGCAATGTTTTAAAGAAAAATGTTTTTCTTCAATTTTTTTTCATGAAAAATTTCTATTTTATTAATGTGTAAATCCAATATAAATCCAAAATCCACAAGTGTTCCAGGTTTTGGCTGGTTGGTTTTTTTCTACATGCACCTTTTTTCCCTTATTTTTTTTCTCTCTCTCTTTTTTTAAAATTATTTTCCGATTGGAAAATGGGATGAATAAAGAGAGGGAAATAAAACAAACACTAAAGCAAAATGTTTGGGTTCTGGTTTCAGTTGTTCATTGGAAAAAATTGTAAAAAATTATGAAAAATAATTTAAAGGTAATTTTCTGTAAACAAAATAGTGTTTTCCAACCAGTAGTATGTGTGTGCTTGTTCATATGTTTGGGTTCTGTCTTTGTCACACAAAAAGGTCCCCAGTTTCCTTGATATCGTCAAAAAACAGAGCATCAACTTCTGTTTAATATAAGGCATGGAACATAGGACAGTGTTTCTCCTCTGCTGATTGCTGAAAACACTTGAACTGACAGTTATGCTTTTGCTGATTCTTACATGTGGCACTAACCCAGCAACAAGGGAGACAAAAAAAGGACAGGTTTGTCCCTAAATGCACCCTTGTTCTCAGAATCTTTTCCAGGAGGAAGCAAGAGTGGGTGTAGGTAACATTTTAATCCATCTCCTCTTACACATATTTAAATCAGAGAAAGCATGACTAATTTTTCTGAACCTAGGGGGAGGAATGATCTGATTCTGATACATTTTGAAGATTGTTGATATTGGGCGCCATTTACTTACTTTGGGCTAATTTTCAGACAATGATCCTTGAAATGGGCCTGCAAGATATACGTATGAACATTGGTACAAATAGGCATCTTCTAGCAATATAAATACTTTCCTTGTGGAAACAAGACCTGTGCACACAGGTATTTGCATGCACAGTCTGTCTGTTGGATACATTCCACAATATGTTTTGAATGCACAAAAACCTATCTGTACCACAATTATTCTGTGCATACAAATGTGTCATATTTGTTCACTGAACAAATATTTGTTTAAATAGAGTAACCCATTTGCACACAACTATGCCTTTTGGCCTGGACAAATGCCATTTTGCATTTACTTGTACTCATATTTTAAGGATTACAATCTGAGTGCCACTGTCTGAAAGGATGACTTTTTATGGTATGCCTGCAATAGCCGGAGCATATGCTTTGACCTAGGTCCCTCAACAAGTTCAATAGATTCTCTGAAGGTGGCTTTTTCTTTCCACATACCTGCCCAAAGGCAGTTAAAAATCTTTGAGGAGAAAAACAACAATAATAACACAACCAAAATATTCCCACAGTGGGCGATATAAATAAAGAGCCCCAAACTTTCCAGAGTATCTTAATGAGGGTTAAAGGTCAATGCTAAATAAAACTGAGAAACAGAAAGAACCAAGATCCTGTTTCCATTTTAATGTCCCTTGTTTATGTTTTGCTTTTGGTAGGGGAAAGACTGAAACAATTCCATTTGCAAGGAGCCCACAAACACACTGATTATTATATGTGGAAGAAAAGAGTTCTGTTCCATAGAGCTGAGGTGAATGTTAGTTCACACAGAACAAAAGATAGGATAAGCATTGCACTCACTCATATAAAGTTTTTGCCCAGATTTTTCTCTAATAGTTGCAAATCTAGGCAATGTACTTAAGTTTATTTTATGTAACCCATATCCCCAGCCCTACAGCCTTAAAAGTTGGCTTTTAATTTCAGCATAACTGTTAAATAAAACAACATTTATGAGCAAAGTTCATCCTCAGAACTTGCCGAATAGCACAACATTAAACAGAGAATGGCTGAAACTAAAATCAAGATCCAAGCACTACTTAATATTGACGGTATTTGAAATATGAACCCAAATTCTAATTTTGCAAAGGCCCTCAACTAAATAATGCGGTGAACAAAAGCTGTTCCTGATCACTTCTGAATTCTGAGTCTTTGATTAGGATTTATATTTTGTAGCTTGATTTCATTGATTAGCCTGAAAGCAATTTTGCATAGGAACCATCTTATCTTAGGATTTGTACACAGTGTCTAGGGCAATGGGACCGATATCCCAACTGTCCAATACAAATATATACATAGATATTGAATTAGTAATGACAGTCTCAAATATTAAACTCTGAAATGGTAAACATGGTATTTTTTGAAGTTTGAGTAGCAATGGGACATTCTATCTCTAAACCAGGGTATTCCAGTTTAGAGCTGTGTGCAACCCCAAAGTTAAAATGTGGCATGCAAGATGCTTCAAAATATTATTCCTTATTGGATGGAGGCATGTGACTCAAGCATTTGGATGAATATAGCTGAATTCAGTTTCAAATAATCACTGAAGGCTAATGCTCAATCTCAGGGATAGAGCCCAGACATTGCAAACTAATATTGTGTAATCATTGGATTCCTGAGAATAACAAATGCCTCCCCTGTCACTGGAACAGTGAGGTTCTTCTCAGACTGACTGGTGTCAATCAACTATGAAAGGAATTTTAATGAGACCTTCTTCCTGGATGAAATTCTAAAATAGAGGTGGTGAGACACAATCTTACTAAAGTAAGTAGTACCACACAAGTAGCGACTGCAGTCAGCATTCCTTCCACATTGCCTTAATACAAGTTAGATTTGTTGCTTTTTTTGTTATTACCTGGAGCCAGAATATAATATTGATTATACTAATAATGATTAGTAATCAGCTTCTATCTCTATGGAGCTATTGTAACCCATGTTGTCCATATGTTTCTAGCATGTGTGAACTGAAAGGAAGAGTAAAATAGGCTTATCATAGAATTAGAGGTTGGGCATATCAGAGCAAGATGCACATTTACAAGATTACAGAATGCCTTGGGCAGTTTTACTGCTCCTGGATGCAGAAGATGGGTCATTGTTTAGTTCAGCTCTTGTTCAGGAAACCAATCTTTTATCCTGGATAAATCAGGATACAGCTTTCCACCCCTCCCCCCTGCAAGAATGCCACACATCTTGGCTAATGAACAGGTCCCTCATATAATCATCTACCGCATGTGAAATTATATTTTCCTTCACAGATACATTTCCCAGCTTAAAAGCCACCGTTTTAATGACATTAGAGGAAAACTGCCATACTTACTTTTGATATTTACCTGGCTAAAATTATTGCAGTGTAATACAGATGTGTTTGTGTCATACATATAGTCTAACTGACCCAATAATCTCCATATTCCCACTTATATTTCATACACCATGACACTTGCTAATTTAATTATGGCCATTCATTTCCTAAAAAGAGGAAATCCATGTAAAAAATTTGATCTTTCCACTTCAGGTAAAAGATATTCAGGGTGGGGATGTAAGGTGGGAAATAGTTTGTAGCAAGAGTCTTAAACTCAATTTACCTTAGGGCCAGCACCAGTCCTCAAATCCTTCTAGTGAGCCAGTGGGTACCTCCCCTCTGGCAGGGCTCCAGAGGGGGTCTGCATGAGTTCCTTCCCTCCACGCATATCCCGGCCCTCCTGCTGATCTGCATGCTTTCCCTCCACACTTCCCTTGCAGTGACTCACATGCCAGCAGCCATGCATGAACCAGATATAGAACTACTCAGGACACAGATGTCCCTCAGGCCAAGATTCTGAACCCCCTGAATTGTTCTTTTTTCCTGTGTGTGTTTATTTTTATTGTTTGCTTTTTTTAACTGAATTTCATCCATTTCAGTGCATGCTAATTAAGGGTAACAATTTCCAGATATGATGATGTTTTCTTTCACAAGCCAGTCTTGTTGGTGATGAGGTTCCATATTTGGCAAAAGAAATTTGGACTCCCTGCATCAGTACAAACAATCCCTCTAAAAAACAACACAGATAAGATACAAAAATGCAAAATTTAAGAAATGCTGATTTACATAGAACACGGCAAATCCTGTCCATACAAATAGATCTTGTACTTTAAAATGAAGTTCACTAAATAAATGATCTCCTAGATAATTGAAGGAAACTTTTTGGAGGTGAGTCTACCCTATTAGTTATGGAAAACTTAAACCCCAGAATAGCTATGACATCTGTAGAGAATTAATACAAATGATGGGACATTAGTTGTTATTTGGGAAGCAGACCATTTAGGATAGTGCAATTAAAGGAGTTATAAACTGAACAAAGTCTTCTGTGAAGACTTCAGAGAACTCTTATTCACTCAAGAGATGAGACAGTGCCATCTATGCTAGCTGTAGAGTCCTTTTTTAGGGTAGTCACAGGTAAAGCTCATTGCAGTGACCTTCATGTTACAAAGACATGGACTGGTGTTATAGGCTCCGCCTCAAAGAGGAACAATCAGCCACTGTACGAGTCATAGAAAAGAAATTGCACAATTTGCCAATACTGAGATTCCAGTAGCTGTGATGGATAAAAAATGTCCCTGAGACTATGATCCATCTTGACAATGCTGGAAAAGGCATACGCCTCCATTAAGAAGATGAGCTCATAGTCTCCACCTATTTCTTTCAATTGTCACCATTTTTATGATATATTTTTCAGTCTTATTTAGTTTGAGCCTAAGACAGATTACATCTGGACTCTTTCCTAAAAATTGTTGGATAAACTGGTATTTGGTTCTTATCCACAAAGAGACATTTTCTTTAGTTCTTTCAATAGGACAATCCACAATAATGTTAGTGGTTGTTTCACCTGCATACAAACTTCCAAAAATCAGTGTCACAGCCCTTCAGTTGGTGTCATTTGTCATAGCAGTTGACTTTGATAGATCTATGACAAATTGACATCACCTGAGGATTTGTTCCAATATTGTTTTTGGCATACTGGTTATGACGACAGGAGATATGCGACACAATGCTTTGAACATTCTTGTTGATAAAAGCTCCTTTCTTCCCCATGCATGTCATTCCTGGAATCATGTGTCTCTGTTCTCAGTGAAAAAGAAGAAAAAACACTTTGTGCCAACTTCTAACTTCCTGAAGAAAGAATTAACAATGAAAAGGACTTTAGTCACTACAGAAAAGGCACTTCTGCTAACACTTCTAAAATGTCCCTTAACCATGTTCTCCTACTTACTTTGTACTGATTGCATGTTTTCCCTTTGGGCCCACTAAAGTATTTAATTGCAATTACACTCATTTACATAGCAGATGAAGCTAATTGCTGGTATTAGTTACCAAATGTATGCTTGTATTGTGAGGGTAAAAAAAATGCCCTACAGAAAAGAAAATGACTATGCCTCTAATTAAGGAGCTATGAGTCAAAGTGAGCTTGTTCAGAGATGTAAATATAGAATCAAGGGCTTTCTGAACTCTGTAGTACAATTTATTACACCAACCAATTCCCATATTCCAGAGATAACGTTGGTAGACTTAATAACATATACAGTGTTCTATATTCACTTTCTCAAATACTGTGTTGATGGGCTCAGTATAAGAACTTAGATTCTAGATTTCTAATGTGTTGCTAGACATAAATGTAGTTACCTTACTAATGGTGTTATGGTTACATTGAACTTACTTTATAAAGCTATCCCATCGCTGCCTTTTCTTAAGTGCAACCTCTCTCATTGACTGATAGGTGGGCCTGATTTGGCACTCAGGTACACCCATGCAAGTCAGGAGTAACACCAGTGAAGGGAATGTAAGAGGAGAATCAGGCCCAGTCTCTGGTGACTCTGTGAGGATTCTTGTCATCTAAGTTGAATTTAGTGAACCACATAAGAAGAGATGTGCAGTGGGGGAGAGGTGCAATGAAGAAAAGTGTCTGTGAGTTCAAAATTAATGCACTATCCTCCTTCTAGAATACCCCTTTTCCATGATGCCCACAAAAATTAAGTAATGAATAGATGGCTGTGCCGAGATGACTGCCTATCAAGTTGGCCAATATTGCTCCATTGTCTCCATGTACTGCCCTGTCTGTGTCCAATCTGTTGTTACTTGTCCTGTACTTAGATTGCAAGCTTTCTGGGGCAGGGCCCATCTTTTTGTTGTTTTTGTACATCACCTAGCACAATGGGGAGATTAGGACTCCTAGGCATGGCAGTAGTACAAATACATAATAATATAGGTTAAATCATGTTAGACTTCATCTTGCATCTCTTAGACTCAGATCTAAACTCATCCTTAAGTAAATCTGGGGAATTTAAGTTGGGGTAAAATGTACAAGGTGGGTCAGAAGATACAGTTCACACAAGATATGCCTGTTTAGACTCCCAATAGATTTACTTAGATTCTCCTATCCTCAAATTCTACAGTATCTTAATTTACTTCCTTGGTTCTACATTTCATCAACAAATACTAAGCCACCTCTAGCCTCTTACCCCTTCCCCTTCCAAAAAACTGCATTAAATAAAATGCTCAAATCTTAAAGTACGCTGGTTTTAGTTCTGTTGCCCTTCATCTTGTGGAGACACTTGCCCCTGTGCAAAGTGTGTTTAAACTGAATATAAAATACACCATCTGCACAAGGTGCTAGTGTAGATGACTGAACAAAATGCAGTGCAATGGAGAATCTAGCCTCCTTGCTTTATTAATGTTGCCATTACTGGATGCTGCTCTGTGATAATATTCCTTTCTGCTGAGCTCAGTTACCTACACAAGTCATTTTATTAACCAACACTGGCTGTCTGCCAAATATCAGCCTCTCCTTAGTTTTTTTGTTAAACGGGAAAAATCCCAAGCCATCCAAAATGCATTCCATAGATGCCATAGCCTCTCTCCCCAAAGTGCATAGGTTGTTCTTTTGGTTTTTTTTTAATATAGACTTTTCGAGGACTAATCCCAAATGGAATGATGACAGATATCAGAAAGTGTCATTTTTCAAACTTGTGTGAAAACCCTTTTCAAGCTTCTTGTGTTTCAACTCATTTCTGGAGCACTCATGCAGCATAATTACTGAATATACATGCAAAATATAAACAGGACATCTTTTCAGATAGGAGATCCCAACATGCTGAAAAAGACATGCTTTAGTTCTTGTGCTCTTCTGGAAACAATCTCAGCCTTCCACAAAAAGATTCTGTAGCTGGGAAGCCTGTCTGCTAAAGTGGGATATAAACACAGCCCTTAAAACAAAAACAAATTCTAGTCTTACTGCCTGATTTGTTGCTACATTTCAGGATAATTATCCCTGCATTACAGCAACCCCTGCAGGCTAACATTGTTGCCTACTCTACATGACCTCAGCCTATTAAGCATGTCCAATAATTAAGAGGTGAAGCCAATATATCAGAGCTGCCAGTCGACACACGATATGTGAGATAGTTTACACACCCCAGTATTTGAAGCATTGAGTCCCCTTTTTGCTACTGGACCTGAGTTGTTGTTTAGCTCTTTGTCATGCTGTATTTATCAAGAAAGATTTTAATTTCCCTAACCTACAAATATCAGAACAAATCTATCAAGTCTCTAAGGTGAGAACATATTTATTTTTCACACTGACTGACCAGTGAACCAGCAGGATACCAAGTTTATTCATATAGAAACACTGTGCTCCAGTGGTCCCCATAAACTTCCTAACAGCATGGCAACAATGGAGTTATGGTAACAATGCTGCAAGTGCTTCCATGACCCCCTCAGAGAGTGTGAGGTAGTGGGCACGCAATACACTAGGCCATACACTATGGTCATCCACTGGTGGCTGTGTTTGGGCTGGGGGTGACCCCTACTGGCCGGTATCTGTAGCACTGGCCAGCAGGACAGCTACCTAAGTCACGATGGCAAAGACCCCAACCTGTCTGACTGGTTGAGGGCAGGGAGGGAGACAATAGGAGGGAGGCGAAGATGAACTCCAGGTTTCGGGGGAAGGGGCAGTTGCTGGCTGGGAAAGATGAAGGGAAGAGCCTTAGCTGAGGCCTGAGGGTCTAGGGGTGACAATGGACCCCCTAATCCAAGGGGTCTGAGGCATCCTGGCCCTAACTCCTGAAATTACATCACGTCTATGCTGTGCTGTATCCCGGAGCAGCAATAAACTCTCTCTATTCTACTGGCTGGCGGAGTCTATTCTTGCTGCTATGGGGGTGCATGATCAGGGGGACCCCCAACTCGCCATCACAGAGAGGGACCTCCACCATGGCAGGGAGGGATTTGCAGAGAGGATTCTGTTAATTTATCTGGGGTTTCACAAGCCAAGCGAGGGGGGTGTATTATGCTAGTGTCATCCTCAGCCTGCCCTTTTCCTGACTGTTTCTCACACATCAATTCCAGGAATCACAGCCGCTTCTGGGACACTGCCACAGAAACAGTGTAGTCTCCCTCTGTGTAAGAGGTGTGATCCACACACTTCAAAATGCAGATTATGATCAGAGCCTTTGTTCCTTAACACTAGAGATGGGACACTCCAATCATAGTCCCTGCCCTGATACTTTAGAAAAGGTACAGATACAGAATCTAACTTTGTAACTGGGCCTTTTCCAGGCTGAATCCAAACTCCCAATTGGAACACCTCAGCATTGGTAAAGTACATGGTGTGGGCCCACCCTTCTCCACCGGGTCAGGTGTTATTGAATAATTACCATTTGCTTTTGCTTGGACTCCTATCTCCTCTCCTTAGCAAAATATAAACAGGACATCTTTTCAGATGATCTTTTCAGGAGATCCCAATATGCTGGAAGGACATACTGTGATTGTTTCTCTTAGTGCCATACAGTGGATGAAAGTATATGGCTCTTAACGAGGCTGCAGGAAGGTGGAAGATTTGGCACTGCTTTCCTACAAAGACTGGAGTGGTTTGAACACAGGATTCAACAACTACTTGAATGAAATCGTGGCCTCACTGGCAAACTGCCCCTCCATTGACATCAATAAGGCCAAGATTTCATGTATAAGTGCTAACCCTGAGGCTATGTCTAGACTGTAAACCTCTTTCAAAAGAGTATCTTTCAAAAAAGCCTCTTTCGAAAAAGAGGGTCTAGACTACAACCAGTACTTTCGAAAAAGCAAGCCGCTTTTTCGAAGACAGCACCCAGGCAGTCTGGATGCTCTCTTTCGAAAAAGCACAGTTTGCATTACATAGCGCCTTTTTTCAAAAAAGCACTTTCGAAAAAAGGCGTTCTTCCTTGTAAAACAAGATTTTCTGCAGTTGAAAAAACTGCTGCATTCTTTCAATTTACTTTTGAAAGAATGCAGTGGCAGTGTAGACGCAGGGGAAGTTTTTTTGAAAAAAGGCCACTTTTTCAAAAAAACCCTGTAGTCTAGACACACCCTGACTCTCATATTAAATCCCTTTGTGACTTTGGTCATGTCACTTAACCTCTCTGCCTCACTTTCCCTGTCTATAAGTCAAAGATAATTGTGCTGTATATTCATATGAAATTGTGATGCTTTTATGTTTTATTATAAACTCAACCTTTATTAAATGACGAGAATCCTGCAGCACCCTAGCCCTGCTCTACACTACAGAGTTATTTCTAAGTAACTCCCTTTATTTGAAATAACAAGCAGAGTGTCCACAGTACCAAGCCCTTTATTTCAAAATAATGTGCAGGTTATTTTGAAATAACTTCTGTTTTCCATGAGGAATAATGCTTATTTTGAAATAGTTATTTCAAAATAGCAGTTGTGTGGATGCTCCACTGCTGCTATTTCAAAATAACTACTCCCCAGTGTCATGCAGAGTAATTACTCCCCTGTGCTTCCTGGGGCTCTAAGTCGAGGTAGCGCATCCACATTAAAGGAGTCTGCCTTGGACTAATTTTCAGGCTTCCCAGTAGTGTGGACATGCTATTTCAAAATAGTTATTTTGGGAGCTATTATTTCAGAATAAGTTATTTCAGAATAATTTCCTAGTGTAGACATGCTCTTAGAGAATAACAGAAATATATGTATAGTATCATGAGCTTTCGGGGGCAAAACCTACTTTGTCAGACAAGTCAAGCTTGACTCATCTGAAGAAGTGGGTTTAGCCACTGAAAGCTCATGATAACTATATATCTTTTGTAACTCTCTAAAGTGCCACAAGGCTACTTGTTGTTTTTAAAGTTACAAACACAGCTACCCCTCTGAGACTTTATTATATACTGTGAGGCTGTGTCTACATTGGCAAGATTTTGCGCAAAAGCAACCGCTTTTGCACAAAATCTTGCCGCCTGTCTACACTGGCCGCGAGTATTTGCGCAAGAACACTGACGTTGTAATGTACAAAATCAGTGCTTCTTGCGCAAATACTCTGACGCTTCCGCTCAGGGATAAGCCCTCTTGCACAAGTATTCTTGTGCAAGAGGCCAGTGTAGACAGCAACGTTAATTTCTTGCGCAAGAAAGCCCGATGGCTAAAATGGCCATCAGAGCTTTCTTGCACAAGAGAGCATCTACACTGGCATGGATGTTTTTGCGCAAAAGCAAATCTTTTGTGCAAAGGCACATGCCAGTGTAGACGCTCTCTTGCGCAAATACTTTTGACGGAAAAACTTTTCTGTTAAAAGTATTTGCGCAAAATCATGTCAGTCTAGATGCAGCCTGACAGAGCAGGTGGGCTAGAGCAGGTTAAAGGGCTTGGTGGAAGGGGAGAGAGGCAGCTCTTGCAGAAAAAGGCAGCAATCCTGGCTAATTAGGGGCAGCTGAGACAGGGAGGCTGCAAATCAATTAAGGTCCAGGTGAAGCTGATTGGGACTGCCACAAGGCCTCTTTTAAAAACCCTCCCCCCGGGTGGATGGGGGAGAGTGTTGAGAAGGAGTTTGGAGCATTCACAGAGAGATTTGGAGTGTGGAGAAAGACAACTGATAAGGAGACCGGAGGAGCCAAGTAGAGCAGCAGCAGCCGCCGCAGCAGCAGCAGCCGCCGCCGCCACCGCCCTGATAAAGGCTGTAGGGAGATGCCAATCACCAAAACAAGGTGAGTATATCTTATACTGCAACTCCTAAATTGTGGGACAGTGGCCTGACCAGGGGCTAGGGTCGCAGGAGTGGGATTGACTCTGCCACAGTACTTAACCATCATATTTTTAGGAAGAGACCCATGTGTAACAAGCATTTAGTAATGTAAGAGAGATACACGCTGCATTTTCATATTCTTTAATAATATTTACTTAACTATCAGTAGACTGTTGTGAAGATTAGTTAGCAAAAGTACATTTTAATGTGCTAAGGAGCAGCAGCATTACTGCACCTCAGTTCAGCACCTGTTTTGACAGTGAGACTTAAATAAGTAATAGTAAAATAAAAGAGCAATTTGATTGTTTTAGTCCAACAGCCTAATTATTTTCCACTTCATTTTTTGAAGTTCTTCACATATCTGTCAAATCTTCATTGGGGGAATTATCTCCATCACATCTCTATTATTTCTGCCATCATTTTAATTCAGTGGATTAAATTGGATATACATCAAACAGCATTAGTAACATCCAAGCACCTTTTAATTAGCTAGGGAGCCAGGACTAAGGGTGTTTGGCAGATGGCAGAGAGACTGAAGTGGTGGAAAGAATCTTGGACAGGGAATAAAGCAGCAGAAGGATTTGCAACCAAACCTCCAGAGAAATCCAACAATGTAGTCCCCCTGACATGGACAGTGATATCCAGAAAGGGAGCATAATGGTAAAGCCACTGATTCAGGACAAAATGCCCTTCTCTAGTAAATCCCTAGAGAAACACAGTATGGAAACAACCTATCTCCTCCCGAGGAATGAGCAAAGCCTAGATGCAGTGACCTTTGTGGTTTATACCTCTTTTTAATCCTAGAAGATGTATTAATATCTTGATATTCAAGCCACGAGATTATACCTGTCCCTGGAAACTTGACTGGATTCACTCAGCTATGACTGACAGAGGCAAGTTTCAATTGCAATATATTTACCAATAGTTGGAGATGAAGAAAGGATGCAAGAGGTGCATTTCTGATATTATCTTAGAATAGAAGACACAGTGATCAAGCATATATAAAATTTAAAAGCTCTTAAAAATGAGTGCGGTAGCTTAAAATAGTCTTGGGAGCCATGTCCAGAGGGAATCTGGATCAGAGCAGGCATGCAGACAGGCAGGAGACAACATTTGGCAGAAAAATTAAGGACTCAAAACTGGGAGGGATAAAAGAGATCATATGGAGGGCACGGAATGGGAAGTCCATCATGGCAAGAAGGTCTCCTGTGCTGGGACTCCATTTACCTTAATCTGTCCTTGCAGATGAATAATGTTTAACAAACACCTAAATTCTCCTGTGACAGCAAAAACAGTATCTCTTTTGAGATCAGCATCCAAGTCAGATAGAAGCTTTTTGCCTTCGTTATAGATGCTGACAATAATTTTGTGACTATGGAATTGTTTGAGTCCCTGCTATGGAAAACAGTCGGTAACAATAGCTTACAATACTACAGATCATGTTCTTCACTTAAATATCCATAGGGACTGTTGTTCAAAACAATTAAAGAGTGCTTGAAAGAGGCAGAATGGAATCACAAGCATGTTTTAAAAAGCTGTTCATAGAAGCTTTAAACTTAGTGTGAACTGATTTGGAAAGCATCAGTGGAGTCAATGTAATGTCCTGACACTGTATAGGTTTTTGTTTCCTCGCATGGATATAATAAAAAGGAAGAAATAATTTAATCAGAGAGATTCAGAGAGTTACTCAAATATCAAGAAGAGAAGCATCGCAACTAACAAAGATATTTCTCTATGATCTAATAGCTTACAACAGTCTGCTAAACACAATCAGTGAAACAATAGTATCTGTAATAGTGACATCTGGGACTCTCAGTTATACTCCTGACATTATTTTGCCAAATTTCTCTTTTACTGTTGTGACAGAAAGGGATCTCTGAGGTATAGCATTGCATGATCTGAGGGAAACTTATAAAGTGTGGAGTAAATGTGGTCACATTTCCCTGTAGGAGTCAAACTAAGTAATCTGACATTCAGCCACCCCGAGTGCTAAAGAGTCTGTAAGAGATAATAAACTGAATTATATGATGCTAAAGGGAAAAGCTGAGAACTAATACTAAGGACTTTTATGTACACAAGGATATAATTCATACAACAAAAAAGATGTTAAAATGAATTCTGACTCTGAAGTCTGATTTCAGCTCAGATAGCACTACTATGCATTATGGGCCTGATTTTTAGACTCTTTGAGCACTCACAGGTTAAAACTGAAGTCAACATGAGCTGCAAGTGCTCAGCAGTCTGAAAATCAGGCACTAAGGCCTGGTCTACACTACATGGGAAGGTCAAAATATGATATGCAATTCCAGCTATGTAAACTTTATAGCTGGAATCAACACATCACATTGCATTTCCGCACTGCCCACACAGCGGGAGGCTGATGGGAGCAAACACTCCCATTGGCTTCCTTTACTACTCATGAGGAGCAGGAGTACCAGTGCTGATGAGGGCTACAGTGTTATTTCGAAATAGCTTATTTTGAAACAATGTGTCTACACACAAAATGCATTTCAAAATAGCGCATCCACACTGAATGGACTCTGAATTGCATTTAAGGCTGGCTGGAACCAGTTCCAGCAGGGCACCAGGTCAGGCCTTACTGTGTGGGGCTGCTGCCTGAGGCTATGTAAGTTCTGTGCTTAAAGGGAGCCCCCAGACAGCCAGTTCTCAGGTTTCCCTGCTTACTTGTCAACCTCGATGAGGGACAGCAAAGCATTTTGTCTCTGCATGCTCTGGTTGCCCTCACTCGGGACACCACAGCACTCTGCAACATGGAGCCAGAGATGCCCCTGGGAACTCTGGTGCTTCTTGTGGACGCGTTGCTGTGAGCCTGGCTGCACTTTCTTCAGGCTGCCATCCGGGAGGTCCATCGGGGGGGGCTGTCAGTATCTAGGAGGCCCTGCGGGAGAGCTTCCACTCTGAGGAACACTAAGGGTATGTCTACACTGCCACCCTAGTTCAAACTAGGGTGGCTAATGTAGTCATTCAAACTTGCAGATGAAGCCCGGGATTAAAATATCCCCAGCTTTAGTTGCATGTTCCCGAGCGCCACCATTTTTAAATGCCCGGTAGTTCGAATTCCCTGCCCGTGGCTACACGCGGCACAGGCTAGGTAATTCGAACTAAAGCCCCCAATTCGGACTACCGTTACTCCTCCTGCAATGAGGAGTAATGATAGTCTGAATTAGGGGCTTTAGTTCGAACTACCTAGCCCGTGCCACATGTAGCCACGGGCAGGGAGTTCGAACTACCGGGCATTTAAAAATGGCGACGCTCGGGAACATGCAACTAAAGCTGGGGATATTTTAATCCCGGGCTTCATCTGCAAGTTTGAATGACTACATTAGCCACCCTAGTTTGAACTAGGGTGGCAGTGTAGACATACCCTAAGAGCCTCTCTGGTCTGCCCCACTGGGGGCTAGTGCCTCATTCCTCCCTCACGTCCTTCCACTTACCCCTCCCTAACCCCGCTTCCTGATGTCAAATAAAATACATGTATTTTTAAAAATATAAACTCTATTTAACAAAACTGGGGGGGGGGGGTATGAAACTCGGGGGAAAACTGGGAGGAGGGAGCTGGAAGGGGAAGCAAGGGGAAAAAGGGGGAGGTGACGTTCAGGGATCAGGGGTGGAGGTCTCCCTGGGCCACATGTCTCCCAGCATGGCAGTTGTGGGGGCCCCGGTGTCCCCGGGGGGATGGGGAGGAGGGTGTGAAGCTTGAGGTGGGGGGTGTGGAAATTGAGGAGGAGGGTGTGAAGGTTGAGGGGGGAGAGGCGGGAGGGGGAGAGAGTGGGAGGAGGAGCGGGAGCTGGGGAGGCAGCAGGCGCTGGAGCGGAATGAGGCAGCACGCTCTGCACCAGGGTCTGCAGATGGCACAAACATGGGCAAGCAGCTCCCACCGGAACTCCCGTTCATCCTGCACGCACTGCTCCATGGTGTGGTGCATGGCTTGCAGGGCCCCCAGGTGCTGGTCTCGGTACCCCTGCAGTGTTGCGGTGGACCTGCTGAGCCCTCAGGTGCGGGAGGATGTCCCAGGCAGGGTGGTGCACCCTGTACGTGAGGCTGTGGAGAAAGAAGAGAAGTGGTCAGTTCTCCCTGGGGACACAGTGGGTGAAGCCCAGTCCCCCTCTGCGAGGTGAGGATGACCATGCCCTGCACCGTCAGAGCCACTGTGCTTGCACAGAGGCCGTGGTCGGAATGTCCGGCTATCCCCAGGAGTGGGAGCTGCCCTGAGACCACACCCATGCCCCTGTGCTGTGTATAGTGTGGCTGAGGTGGGGGGGAAGATGTCCCCTGCCTCTGTGTAGAGGGGGCTTGTGAAGGGAGGGTGTCCTTCTGTGTCCCACCCCAGGGTCAGGAGTATGTCAGCCACATGCATGTGTGAAGAGACCTATCAGGCCACAGCCCCTATGTGGCACGCAGCTAGAGCCACCTGCCCAGGGATGGCACGGCATGTGCTTGCACATGCACAGGTTGCTGCATGATCTGTGGTAAGCAAGGCCCATGCGCATGGTCCCTGGTCCCGGGAACAGTGATGGCACTTACACGGTGTGGCCTCCCCGGATGACCTTAGTGACTCGGCTGCTGGGACAGCTCCGGGGTCTGGCCAGCGTGGCACCCTCCATGGTGGCTCCTCCTCTGTACCCTGGTCAGGGCCCTCCGGTCCCGGATTGCTGTCCCCCAGGGTGGCATGGACCATCCTGTCCCCCATGATGCAGTCCAGGGCATTGAAGTAGGGACAGGTGTCTGCCCCTGCTGAGGAGCTGCCCTGAGTGGCCCTGGCGTATGCCTGCCGTAGTTCCTTGATCTTCATGCGCACCTGTTCTTGTGCTCTGGCATACAGTGTGGCCAGAGTCTACCCCTTTAAAGGCTCTGGGCCTGGGGGAGAGGAGAAGAGTTTTCCTGGCTTGGCCCAGAGTGGCCACCAGGGGAAACTGGGAAGGGCTGGAGGCCCCCCATCTCAGAATAAGCGTCTACACAGCGCTTATTTCGAATTAGCTATTTCGAATTTGGTGGTGTTCCTCAGAATGAGGTTTACCAAATTCAAAATAAGCACCCCGCTATTTCGATTTTATTTCAAAATAGCGGTTTGCCTGTGTAGATGCTAGGAAAGTTAATTTAATTCAAAACAGCTGTTTTGATTTTGATGTATAGACATACCCTTTGAGTTCAATCTAGCAGGTCTATAGTGTACATGAGAACCTTTTATCAATGATACGTCTAATGATGCCCTTGAGTCAATGGTTCAACATGTATGTGCTATTAAACATTCTTCTTTTCTTTGAGGAGCTCTCCACCTGCTGAAAAAAGATGCATGCTCAGATAAAATACACATGACTTACGTATTTAGATATGGGATATGATTATGAGCCATATTGACCCATGAATAAACAGAATCAAATCAGGAGTAGAGAACTTTGATTTTAAATCTTCTCAGAGGATTTTTTAATTAAATGTTCCACTTTATTGCTGTTTCAATATTCAGTCTATCAACTTAACTTACACATGAAAAGGCAGAAAACTGTGGTATATTTATTTCTTGTATATATTTCAATAATAAATATGTACAAAAAAGCACCTTTAGCTGAAGATATTATCAAATTAAAAATACAATACATCAATACTAAAACTCTCTAATCAGGAGGTAACAAACCAAAGCACATCAAGCCCAAGCAATACCTATCTTTATCCCACATACCTCAGCTCTTTTCATGTTCCTTTCTCTCCAACAGCCTGGAGAAACCAATGGGGCTTGCAGCATAATCCATAGGTAAAGATATGTGAGCTATTTCCAATCCAAGGAGAGAGTAACTTCCTATTGTGAAGGCCTGTCATGGACAATGAGTTCTGTTTTTTTGGCAGCTCCTTCTGATTTATTGTACTGAGAGGAGTCCAGTTTGTTTGTTACCAATGAACAGAACAATATCACACAGATTGTCTCAGGGCTAGTCTATGCTACCGTGGGAGATTGATCTAAATTATGCAACTTCAGCTACATAAATATCATAGCTGAAGTCAATGTACTTAGATCTGCTTACTGTAGTGTCCTCACTGTAGTATGTTGACTGGAGACACTTTCCCATCAACTCCCCTTTGCTTCTCATTGAGGTGGAGTAGCAGAGACATTGAATGCTGATTACTCTCCCATTGAATCACATCTATACTAGACATGATAAATCAACCCTCAGTGGATCAATCGCTGGCCTACTGTGTTCCAGCCCATTGAGGTTTTAAGTCTTTACAGATTTAAACACTTCCATCTCCACTTGAAGAGTATGCAGCTCCACCAGCTGTTCTTCCCATCTGCCCTCTCTCCAGCCCGACAGCCCTCCCTGGTAAGGCTTGTATATGAATAACAAAGAGACCCCTTGAATGGAAGTGGGTGAATAACAGGTTTTTCACATGGGCTGTAAGACATTTTTAACATCATTTTAAATGGAAAAAATCAAAGCACTTCATTCAGAAAATGTCAAAATGAAAGGTTTATAGGTTGGAACTGTTTTTAGGCATTTTATTTTTTTACAATTGGCAAAAATTACATACATTTGCAAAATGTTCTTGTGTTTCCAGATAATCATTTTTAACTGAAACAAAAGTTTTGTCTGAAACATTTCACTGAGGTGTGCTCTGAGCTGATGCTATTCAGTGAGTCTGGCAAGGCAGACACCCTCATACCCACTGTTTGTCTTTTCACTATACAGTGTAGGGAAGCCATAGAGCAACAATGAATCTGACCTGAATCTGCACACAGTTGCTCCAGTCTGAACCAGTGTAAGTGAGATCCAAATTAGGCCCATGACATTTTGCTAAGATCAAGCTGAGTTTTGATTCAATATCTGATATACCCACTATCTGGGGAGTACAGTATATCCTGCTCTGAGAGAAGGACAGACTCTGACAATCTCATAGCTCTTTTCCATTTCTATAATCACATCCTATGAACCTAAATAATAAATATGTTTACTGATAAGGGAGGTTACAGCATACACTGTGGTTACTACATTGTCTCTTCTGTTGCTGATTGGTGAGAGAGAGAGAGAGAGACATTTAAAGGGTATACTTGATGATGCAGTACTTTGAGTCCTTTGTGATAAATCACCATATCTGAGGCAGATAAGTATAAGGATAGCATCTAATCACTTCAGTACACTTTATCCGCCTGGGGAGGATAAGAAGTGCTGTGGTAGATTTAGAATGTTGGCAGTATTTTACATGAAAAGGCAAAGGAAAATAAAAGTTGGTCTTTTAACAAAACATGATTTTAGAAATTTTGGGGACAGATTCCTGTGTTTTATATAAACCAGATATATATGCATACATATAAGTGATTATATTTAAAAACCATTCTGTTCTTTTTTTCCCAGGTCGACTGGGGGAGGGAAGGAAGGAAGGAAAGAGCAGTATGGAGAATGTTAAAATAGCTCACTTGTTTTTCACTGAGAGGACAGATGGTGTGCAAGTTAAAAAAATAAATCCCCATCTAAAATAGTATACCAGCTGTACCATAGTTGGTGTCTATATGAAAGGCAGCATGGTCCATTGGATAGGGGTTGAGGAGCCAGAGGTTCTGTTCCTATCTTCCCCCCACTAACCTGGTGGTTGACTTGAGACAAATTAGTTTGTTCAGTTTCCCCATCTGTAAAATGAAGATAGTGATCTTTTGTCTAAAGAGGTTGGAGACTGATAGATGAAAACATGATTTATAAGAACTACATTTTTGTGATGCATGTGGGGTCCACACAAGGCACGTGAAATATTTTATTTCTCTGATCAATGAGCATAATGCTGACATGAAGAAAATTCGGTGTACTTTCATGGAGGGTATTTATTCTGTCTTGGACTTCTCCTCAGCAGCAATTCCTTAACATTCCAAGTTGTTAAACAAAAAACAGGGATTCTTTTGGTGATATGGGCTAACAAAACTACCAAAAACATTTCACTCAACACTCAGTGCTTTCAGGATGTAATACTTAGACTCTTGAGCTTGGGAAAGGTGTTGTCCTTTACAAATCAAAGGTAACTTGCAATGTGTGTGCTTCATATTTTTTTTCAAGAGACCAAGCTTTCATTCTTTAAATATTTTTGTCCTGCAAAAAATGTTTCTGTAATGTGTTTTTTTTTGTTTTGTTTTGTTTTTTTTTCTCTACTTTCAATTGCTTTGCCAGCCATACTCTCTTGCATGCACAGCCAGGACATGCAGTCATTTTCTACTTTCAGAGAGGCTTTCATACTTTTTTCCCAAGTGATTGTCATTGTCCTGAATCCCAGGGAAAAGTTGATAGAATCACTGTGATCACAATTTAATCAGAAGAAGCCAATCTCCACACATGAGTCACAATGTAGAAAAATTCATGTTTTATGTCTTTTGCAAAAGAATGAGTACTAGCTGCAGAAATGACCTTTGGTTTGATTTGTCATGACTCTTCAAAACACAAGAGGACACTCTCATTGCCAGGGAATCTTTTTTTCAATCAAGCCCCTATGAAAAAGCCATGTTAAATGTTCAATGTTAGCACTGTATCTAACATTGTGCCCTTCTCAAAGCTCAGGAATTCTAATGACTTTGAAGTTATGGCATGAAAGCAAGTAACTGGGATGTTTTATGTTGCAATGAATTTATTCTCTGTGTACTGACCTCTGAGCCCTGGTCTACAATAGGGCTTTATTTTGAAATAAGCCCCCTAAGGTTGAATTTATAAGTGGAGCATCCACACTGCCAAGTCCATTATTTTGAAATAATGGGCTGCAGAATTTTAAATCTGTACTCCTGCTTTTTGTCAGGAATAACACGAATTCTGAAATAGTTATTTCAAAATAATAGTGGTGTGGATGCTCGAGTGCCGCTATTTTTAAATTACTCCTCAAAGTAATTCAAATTAATTACTACTTAGTGCTTCCTGGCGGTCTAAGTCTGAGGTAGCACATCCACACTAATGAAGCATGCCTCAGACTAATTTCGAGGCTTCACTGTAGTGTGGACATGCTAGTTTGAATTTGTTATATTGGGAGTCATTAAGTCAAATTTAGTAACTTCAAATGATTTCCTAGTGTAGGCATGGCCTGAATGTACAACATCTCGTCTTTGTTTACTATGTATGTTTGGGTGGGGAGGAAACATGGCATAGAATCCAAGATGGGGGATGAAGTAAAATATTCATTCTGCTTTCTCTTTGTTTTTTCATAGAGACTTAGACAGTGGAGAATCATAGCCAATCTAGTGATTTATGCCTAAGAAAAAAGGGTGTAAACTCTATCATTCCATCTCTTCTACTTTTTCTTCTAAAATAAAGATTCCCTACACCAAAATACAGCATATAAATATGGCAAGAGGGATTAGAGAACTTCTTTAGTGCTGGAGTGGTGATATGGATAAATGTTTAACTAATTTGCTTCATATGCTGGCAGTTTCTGGGGACACTAAAAATGCAGTGGCATTAATCATAAAACAAATAACTACATGGATTTTTTTTTTAAATATTATTCATTGTGTTAAATTTCATCATAAATTAAATGGCATGAATATTTAAAACTACCTATGTGGGATTTTACTAAGTATATGAAGGTGATTGTAGTTACATATGAAGCCAACTTTTAAAAAATGTACAGGGAAATTATATCCATAAACATAAAAATAACTACAGAAAACTTTGTTGTTGTTACATCTTCATCTCAAATACCACAGCATCTAAAAATGGCTTACCAGACTGAAGACATTCCAAATTATGATTAGGTAGGAATCTTCATTCTTCAGATAAAAGGCACATCTTGGGAATTACACTGCACAAAGCAAGATATGCAAATATTTTGGCCCATCATTCTTTCTTCTTTTTGAACAAACTAGATCCCAAAGTAGCTTGGAGGATACTTATTTATGTGCCTGCTAGTTCAGGTTCCACATACCAATTCATCATGTTCCTGCCTTGTGCCATCTGTTGTAAATGAATAACTCTGCCTGCAACTTTCTGAAGTATGTGTGGTTGCTATTATGTAGATTAATGCAAAATATATTTTAAAAACTTAACTATATAGAATGCTTACATGCCTAACCAACCTCAGTCAAAATCCATCATTTAGTATGTAACAGATGTGATTCTCTCCAAAAGCACAAGATAGTTAGGCCTAAGTTATACTAAGACTTGTATATATTTGTTAACTAATTTGTGGCAGTTAATGAAGTCAACTGACACAGGGTCTGAGAAACAGGTTGAACCTCTTTAGTCCAGCACCTTAGGAATCTGACTGGTGCCAAACAAGATAACTTGCTGCACCACAAGAGGTCGATATTGTTTACCAGCATTATCAACACCTCCATGGCTTACTGGGCTCTTAGAAGACATTTAGTAGTAAATTAGAGCTAAATAACAGCACAGAACACTGAGAGCCAGGACTTTTAGCTGTAAACAACCGTTATGGGACACTGGAAAATTGGCCACACCCATGATAAGTGGACATCCAGCTAACTAAAATCATGTCAGATCATGGATGTTGCTGGACCAAAGTGTGCCAGAGTAGAGCAGTTCAACCTGTACTGCTATTTCAAAGGCTTCAGAGGGGTAGCCCTGTTAGTCTGTAACAGGAAAAACTTAAACAACAAATAGTCTGCTAGCACTTTAAAGACTAACAAAACATGTAGATGGTATCATGAGCTTTCATGGGCAGAGCCTACTTCTTCAGATGACCGGAGTGTTGGATGTCCAGAACCAAGAATAAATGGGGGAAGGAGGAACAAGGGGGGGGGGAATGGAAAAAATTGGAGGGGGAGGGAGGGAGAAAGAGGCAGTGGGTAGATAAGTTTCAAAGGGAAAGCCGAGCAATGATACTTGAAATCACGTGTACAATCTTTTTATTCACAAACACAGAGACTGTAAAACAAATATTTGAATTTTGTAGTTCTGAGTTTACAATTCCTGGCAAATTTACTTGACATATTTCATCCTTTTCCCCCCCATTTGTGCAAGATTGTGGGATTTTCCAGAAGATTTATTAATTTCTTCATTGAATAATTCCTCACCTACTGTTCATTAACCAAGCTCTACATGAGTGCAATATTTTAGTCACATTCACAACCCGGTGTTGTTTTGGAGTCATGCTTTGATAACTTACATAGCAAAGCACCACAACAGAAATTGCAGAGCAAATTTTACAACTGAATATATGAACTGAAAATTGCTTTTGGTGACTGTCCAAACAGTCAACCCAAAATGCTGCTTCTCATAAATATAAACTTGCATGCCAGAAATCTTTACATAAAGTAAACAAAAAGAAAAGGGGTTGTGAACACAAATTTATTTGCACATTTGAAAGAACATTGTTAGAGAATTTAACACCACAGGCTAATCCTGGCCATAGTGCTTATTAGCATGAGTAGTCTATTTGATTTCAGTGGCATTAATTGAAGGAGTAAGTATTCCATTTGTAAAGAAATGTTTACATCATACTTACAGATAGAAATTGTTAAATTTACTGGCAGATGATCAGTACTTCATATTGTCTGTGCACATAGGTGAATGGAATAGATACCTGATGCATCAGTAGTTATCAATTATCTATGCATAAATTACAGACCCACAAAAATATCTGTATTTTATTCAGGTTTTAGTTCTTTTAATCTCTCTGTTCAGAACATAATCATCAAAGCTTTAAAAGTTTCCCACCCTGATTGTGCAGTTAGTTGAAAATAAAAAGATGGCAGAAATTCATGAAGCTAAAGGAAGAATAGCATACTACAATAGCTAAACAGAGCTAATGAAGTCTAAAGAAGAATGCCTTAATAATTTCAGCGTCTCACGTCAGCTACAAAAATTCAATTCCAGTCTATCAGTTTTGATAAGCAGCCTTCCTCACCGATGAGGCTATAAGATGATAATGTCATTCAATAACTCTCACACCCTTTCCTGCTATTTGTCCAGTGCAGGAAACTAAAGATTTTCTTGTCGTGTGGACACAACGGAAATATCCAGAAAGTAAATACTGACCCTCGCATGCAAACAGGTCCATATCCTTTTTCCGCTTGACAACTTCCTGCCTGCTAGGAACAAATCTACTCTTCATTTTTCCGGAGTTCTTTATACAGGCTACTCGGAAAGCCCCTGGGTAGGAGACAAACATTTTATTAATGTAAACTTCATCTACAGCTGGCTACTCAGGCAGCCAGGCCCAGATTTACAGTAAAGACTTGTTTGCTTCTTTTAACTATAGTAACACTGCAGCTGAGTCATTAAATACTCTATGCCAGAGACTAACATAAAGAGTTTACTGAGAAGTCTGGCTCTCAGCTTAAAAAAAAAAAAAAAAAAGCATATTTGCATTTTTAACATTTTGTGAGTATTTTCTGAATATTTTTTGTGCTTTATAATTTATTCATAATACAGAGTACCTTGGCCAGCAAGAATACTTTAGATATGCAAGTGATAATGATTTTGTTTATTTTATTATATTGGACTAGACTGAGGCTTAGCTCTAAGCCCTGGACAACAGATTTTGTGTAACTGTGCTGATCCAGGAGCAACTCAAGGAATGAACAAATTCACAGTTCCTGCCGTTCTCCCTACTTGCTCCCAGGAGAAGTTATGCAGGGCTCGTCTACACTTTGAAATGCTGCAGCCACACTGATGCAGCTGCATCACGATAACATTTCAGTAAAGATGTTCCCTACCCCAACAGGAGTGCTTCTCCCATCGGCATAATTAATCCACTTCCCTAAGAGAACCATCCCATCAACACAGCATTGTCTACATCAGGAGCTAGGTCACTCTAACCGAATCATGCAGGGGTGTAGTTTTTCTACAGTGCTGAGTAATGTAGTTATAACTGACATAAGTTGCTAGTGTAAACCAGTCTTTACTGGAGCCCTGCAAAAGAATAGTGTGCTTGCTTTCTCCCAACAAAGTGCACTCACAATGTATTTCCTTGGTATATGTGCAATTAGTGACAACAGTAGGTACAAATCAGTGGGGAGTCAGGCCTATCCTGTCTTGTTTCTATTAGATGTTTGACGACATCAGAAATGTCCCATGAATTTTGACCAATTTTTTTCATTTTTCATTTTGTGCTTAGGTGAATGTTCATGCTGGTCTCTCAAGAGTGTTGCTGACCAAAACTGAAATACAAACATATTCAGAGCTGAATGAGTGAACTTGTCTAAAGCTTTCAGAAATGGTGCCTGGCTCTAGCTAGTGCCAATATTCTTTCGCTTTCATGAGCATTAAAATATAACCTTCCCCAAAATAGCAACATCATCAATAATTATTTTTTTAAATGTATAGCCATAATGTTAGTTCTGGAGCTACTAATAATAAGCAATACCAATTTGTAGATTTCCATTATTGTCTACCATTTGTTTTATTACCAATAATTAATGTTGGGTACTTCATCCATATTGGCTTCTGCTTCAGTTTGTGTGTTTTCATAACAGAGATGGACAGGCTTTGTGTCAATTAAACATAAAAGCCAAATTTCTTCTAAAGTGGCATTTCAGTGCTTTCCTTTTGTTAATTATGTCTGACACTTTTATGAATTTCTTTTCTTTGAAAAAAATTAATACAGCATTTTGAGAGAAAAAAAGAGCAGTTCACTTTATAATGGATTGGATTCAGAAACAGGAAGACTGAGACAAAATGGAGAATGGGGACATTGAATTAAATTAAAAGGTAGAAAATTCAATACTGAGGAATGGAAATGCATAAAACACACACAATGCATAATTCAAATATGGAACTCACTGCCATAGAAAGCTAACGAGGCCAAGATTTTAGCAAGAGTCAACAAAGGATTGGACAGTTACATGTATAAATGTGCCACTGAGACATTGGGCAGTCCAGTAACTCCAATGATTACAGTAGCTTGCCAAAAAGTAGCTTTTTGATGATCTGACAAAGAATGAATATCTGTTCATAACATGGTCTATCTGGATGAAACCCAGCTTATTCTTCTTGTAATATGTCATCTGCTGCCTTTTTCATTCTATTCAGCATAACTGTAGCCAATACTTTTCCATGGATTGATGACAGTATGATTCCTGGCCAGTTCATGCGTTCACTAAGATCACATTTTTTGGAAAGGCCATGATAAAACCATCTTTCCAGTCCTGTGGCACCGATTTGTTCACCCATATTTAGCTACAGATTCTTGTTAACTGTCTAGTTGGAATATTATTTTCTAATGACCTTTATTACCTCTGCTTGGATTTTGTCAACCCTGGAACCTGTGCATTATCTTTGGACCTGAACATGGAATGGAAATGTTCTTACCATCATCTGAGGTGTTCTTCGTGCATTATAAACACAGCACAACAAAAGTTAAATTCTGTTTTCAATTACACTCATGCAATTTTGGAATAACTCCACTGACCAAAATTCTCCCTTCATTTACATCAGTACAGTCTCTTTGATTGTTGTGAAAACTACCGTGCCAAATTTTGTACTGTAATTTACACTAGTGTATTATGTAATACACAATAGGCAAAATTTAGACCACACATTGGCCACGTTTTATTTAGCCACTTATTTGAGATCTGCAAGTGCAAGTTGTCAGTTGACTTATTTTCCTGAACACAAAGGTCACACAAATCTCTTTGAACTTGCTTCCTCATTCTCTGCAGGAGTTCCCTGGAAGAGCCCTTCTGTTCCACTTCTGCTTAGAATGGGGGGGGACAGGACGGGAGTAGTTTTAGCACTTGATTCTTTCAGCTCTTTCTTTTTTTATGTAGGGAAGTTGGTCTGAAGTGCGGAAACCAACATCTGAAAAGCTTGAGCCTTAATTGCAGCAGAGACCTCTGATCAAAATAAGGACATGAATTGGAAGTAAATATTTATTTTCCAGCCATCTTCCAACAGTCTTAGATCCAGATGTCTGACTAAAAATGTACACATGCAAATTTTCAAATGAAGTATTGAACATCTATATATATTTAATTATACAGTGAGATGAATGAACAATCTTGGTATTACACAGCTCTGAAATATACATACATGTTATGGTTTAATTATATACAGCCTATGTACACATCTCACTACCCAGATTAGAGAGCAGGCAGACCTGTTAATCATAGCAGTGGAGGCTTCAGAGTGAAATACTGGATGCCAAAATTCCCATTAACTTCAACAAAGCCAGGATTTCACACCAGTTGTTTAGCCATTGTCACTTATCTCAAGCCCAGGAAGAAACGGAACACATTTGAAATATTCTTAAAAGAACTTTTTAGTTCTTTAATATCCAAATAAAAAGCAGGCTCTAGGAGCACATAAAATTGTGTAAACCTGAAATCTAGCTGAAAATTAATGAGCACTTAATTCACGCTGTCCAGCTACAAAATGCTTCTCTAAAAAGGATAAAAAAGCAGACTCCAGTGTCCAACAATGCATGTGTATTATAGCTAAGTACATAAGGGCTGCTCTATTTATCAGTACAGGTTTTCCACTATCTGACCTGATCCTGCTCTTACTTAGTTTGGTGTAAATCAGGATTGATATCAGTGAAAATTGAATAACATCAGTTTAAAACTGATGTTACAGCAGAAATAGGCCCATTGGGAAAGAAAGGCTCAATACAAAACTAAATTTTGTTCTATTCTACATCTGCCATTCAGAAAAAAGTAGTTAAAATTTCAAACTTAGTTGAAAGTAGATTAAAAAAACATTATGTTCCTTTGAAGCATGGATCCCACCCAAACATAGATAATTTTCAGGCCTCCAGCAGAAAGAAAAAAGACTGAGAGCTTCTGTGAAGTTTTGGGTTTTTTTTTTTTTTAAACTTAAGTATCTTTTTACTTTTTACTAGGTTCTGTCTTTTTACTTTGAGTGTATATATAGGAAGCTAAAATATTATGGAGTGGTGAAGACTCACAATGTTTACAATCTCAGACAATAGCTATAAAACATAGTTTACCAATTATTAACAAACCTGTAGGTATCAAGAATAACGTTTCTGCTCACTGAGCAACCAATAGAGAGAGATTAAATTTTTGCAACAGCCAGATTGTTAATCTCCTCTTCAGGAACCTATTTCTTTTTTGTTCCTGTAAAAGGAAAGACACAAATGCAATCACAACATTATTTAAGATAAACAAATCTTAAAAATTAATAGCACTATGATGTTAGTGCCATTGTTCTGGCTTCACTTCCCTTTGCTCTCTCATATGGATACAGTATTCGTCACTTCCTGTCTAAACTGTTTTGGATACCACTCCAGAGATGGCTGCATTTGAATACTACCCCAGAGGTGGCTGCATCTGAGTGGTGCTATATGTGCCTCTTTGGGCATGTCTACACTAGGAAATTATTTCAAAACAACCAAATTCAAAATAACTGTCAAAATAACAAAATTGAAATAGAGTGTACCCACTACATGGGAGACTCAAAATTAGTCCGAGGTTGGCTCCATTATTATGGATGCACTACCTCTACTTAGAGCTCCAGGAAGCACTGGGGCGTGATTACTTCAAATTACTCTGAGTAGTAGTAGTTTCAAAATTGCAGCAGAGGAGCACACTCTCCTCTGCTATTTTGAAATAAATAAGTGTTACTCTCCGAGGACAGCAGGAATACAGATTTCAAAATAACCAGCCCATTATTTTGAAATAATAGGCTAAGTAGTGTGGACACTCTGCTTATTATTTTGAAATAAGGGAGGTTATTTCGAAGTAACTCCCTAGTGTAGACAAGGGCTTTGGATCCTTCTGGATGAAATGCACTGTATGCATGTAAGCTATTTGTTAGTTTACCAAGACCACCTGCATGCTTTAGGATACATTTTAGTCCCCTCCCTACTCACAAAAATAGAACAGGTGACTGAATATAACAGAAGGATGATATGTTTTTTATCAAGTGTATGGGTGTGACTATTATTGCCAACAAGCAGCATGATATGGGATTTAGTGTTACTCAGCAGAGAAAATAGGATTGCTTACAGCACTTGAATAGGATTTTTAGTGCTCAGGGGGAAATTTAAAAATAAATCTAATCTTACATATGTCTGACAAGCACACCAGTGTAACTTAAAGTTATTCAATCAGCACTTAATGGGAGAATGTTTGGAAAAAGAGTAGTTTCTGAATAAATAATGATAAAAAATAATAATAATACTTAGCTTTTATATTGTGGTTTGAGATCTACTGATGAAATATACTTTACAAAAGAAATAAATAATATTATATCCATTTAGGGTACATTTACATTGCAAGGCTATTTTGGGATACCAGAGGTATCTACCTCATGTCTTTTGAACACGTCTGCTATTGCAAAATATAGCGGACCTGCTATTTCAGCATCTCTGTAAACCTCATTCCACGAGAGATAAGGGATATCTCGAAATTGTGTTTTATTTCTAAATTTAGCGCTGTGTAGTCACACCAAATTTCAAATAGCCTATTTCGAAATAGAATTGAAATACACAATTTGCATAGCGCTAATTGTGTATCTTATTACAAACCAAGGGTGCAGTGTAGATGCACCCTTAGTGAAGAAGAAAAATACCAGCCATTCCATTGTAGTGTGTGTGCTGTGTCCCTCATATTCAAGAACTTTGCACTTAAGGATATTTTAAACAAAGATCTCTGAGCAATTTACAAGTTTTAATGAAGCCTCCCAACACTACCATGAAATAGTTATTATACCAATTTTATATATGAGTAAACTGAGGCACCAGGAGAGTAAGTGATTTACCCAAGATATTCTTCAAGTTATTGGCAGAACAGGGCATGGAGCCCAGTACTGTGGATTCCATTTATACAGATCTAACCATGAGACCACACTGTCTCTCTTATCTGTCTTAATACAGCTCTTGGACAGTTCCTTTGGCAAGACTTGCTATCAGTGTGAACTTAACACAGCCAGAACTGAACTCCTTGCTCCAGATTCTCTGCTGCACCAGACTTCTACAGCAAAAGGAGGAGCACACATATCCCTGACGGTATGTCTACACTAGCCCCCTAGTTCAAACTAGGGAGGCTAATGAGGGCGACCGAAATTGCAAATGAAGCGCGGGATTTAAATATCCTGCGCTTCATTAGCATGTTCCCGGCCGGTCGCCATTTTGGAAATGGACTAGCCCGGAATAACTGCCCGCATCTACACACAGCAGAGAAGCGCGATTCTGAGATTAAACCCCTTAGTTCGAATTAACAGTTAAACCTCATGGAATGTTAATTTGAACTAAGGGGTTTCTCGGAATCATGCTTCTCTGCCACGTGTAGACACAGGCAGTTATTCTGGGCTAGTCAATTTCCAAAATGGCGACTGGCCGGGAACATGCTAATGAAGCGTGGGATATTTAAATCCCGCACTTCGTTTGCAATTTCGGTCACCCTCATTAGCCTCCCTAGTTTGAACTAGGGGGCTAGTGTAGATGTACCCTGATATTCAAGGTAGGTGACTCAGTTACACCAGCTACTTCAAGTGCTATAAAAATTATACTCTAGCTGAGTATAGTAAGATTGTAGAGCACTCCGGCCATGCTTCAAGACACTCAACTGTGAGTGGGATGCAGAGATGGTTGGGCATGTGAAAGGGATAGTTAGATTGCTGGACTTAAGAAGCTGAAGAGAAAAGGCCACTGTCCAACCTACTTGGGGGTGGGTCTTTTACTCATGGTTTTTGTTTGTTTGCGAACCCTATTTATGGTGTTTTTCCAAATTAATGCAGATACTCTCCTCTTTTTATTAAAAATATATTTTCTACCCTCAAATTCTGTGCTTGTGAGTGGGAAAGTATTGCCTCTCATCGGCGCCTGGGGTGATGTATAAATTTCACAGATTACAGGTGAGGGCTTGAGCTAGGTCTGTGTTGTATCGATTAAAAAAGTGCTGATGGCTCCACCTGGCAGAAGAGTTACACTAAGATCTTTGAAATTGGGTAGATGATGATGACTAGGTTGAGTGGCAGTTGGGTGTACATGACTCCTGTGTTAGACAATGAGTATAATTAAATAGTTAGTTTTTATGAATGGTTAGTAGTTTGATTTTCCTTGTAACACCCAAGTGGCTCAGTGATACAATTGTGTATCTCCCATGCGCCTCAGTCTATGGAACACAAAACTAAAAAAACCAGGGTCATAAACCCTAAAACGTGAAATATTGTCATCTTCTTAGTTTGGCAGGTTTAACTGTGAAGAGAACATCATGGTCCATAGAGACTAAACTATCCCTGTTACTCTAAGAGGAAGTTGCCCATAAATCATGATTGAGGAATGCTAGTAGGGCAATGTGTATGGTGGCAGCTTGCCCTATTGCTGACCTGTAGCTAAATAAAGGACCTCTTTCACTAGAGCTGTCATAATGATGCCTTTCACCACCACTAAAATATACACCCAATTTTTTTTAAAAGGAAGTTTGTGATCCTATCCAAATATACCAATTAAATGCGCACATAAATTACTAATTAAAATATTTGCATAAGATGTTTGCACAACACTATCTAAGTTTCACCAGCTTTTTCCCCTGTTAAAAGGTAGAAACCCTAATGATCTTATCTTATAAACCCTTAGTGAAATGATTAGTGAAAATTCATCATATGGAATAAAATTGCAGAACTGGTCACACTAATAGAGGTTGTCGGGAATGGTCTCTGGAATAGTAATAAAGTGATTTGTAACAAATTTTCGTGACTAGAAAAAAGGCATATCTAAGTGATAAATATAACTCTGGTATCTGTCCTTTTAGAAAAGAATACTGAAATTAAACAATTGGAAACCTCCATATAGACTAGTTTTATAATAATCAGTAAACCACTTTATTACTTCTAAATGGAAAAAAATGAAAAAAAAATGAAGATCTGCAATCCAGTGCTAAAGCATTGATTTTTGGCAGACAAACAAAATTGTTTGGTCTATTTTTATGGATGACATAATTAGATTAAAAAACCATAAACAAAGCACATCTACTTCAGTACTTTGTCTGCACTGATTTGGTGATGAAGCCAATCATAAACATTAATTAAAACAAAACATCCTTGAGTAAATCAAAGGCAATACTACCGAAATAACATAAACACCAGAAGAAAACCTGGAACTTTTCCACACTAAAGTTTGTTTAAGAGGAACACCACCAAATAGTCATTGTAATTTGACCAACTCGTACTTCTCTCATGAAGGGTTTTTCAGTTTGATTCCTAGACTGCTTTGGGTTTTTTTCCCCAAAGGGGATTATATAATATTTGGGACCAATGAGAATACAGGAGGTTCAGCACCTTGTAAGATGAGGCTCTTGATTGAGTCTGGAAATTAGGTAACCTTTAATGACATCCAGAGATAGTAAAAACTCCCCTGGACTACCAGATACCAGCACAATATGCCAGACTACTGGACCAAACATAGCAAGAGTATAACAGATCAGTAGAATTTATGAAGGAATGTTACATGGCAGAATGCTCTGAACTGGTATTAGAACTATTGCAGGAGTCCTTATAGATTATTCCTGCAAACAACACTCTCTTTGCATGGCATGCGAGCCATATTCTTACCTCATCTTTGGTCTGGTTAAGAATAGCTATTTCCATACATTTGAGCTGTTCCATTTGAACTGCCCTACCATCACCTCAGCTGTCTTGATTCAAGATCAATTTGACACACATTAGCACATAGAATATTTTAATTTTCACTGATGTTTCCATAGAAGCCCACCAGGAAGAAGTGGCAATCTGAATGGCTGAAACAATGCATCCACAGACTGTGATGTCTGCACCCTGTCTCTGGTGAGCACTACCCATTTCAGAGATGGTCTTGTCTAACTACAGATCCCAGAAGACCATGGCTTTGTGTCGCTTTGTAGATACCAAATGTTATCTGGAAAGGCCTCAGTGACCTTCATCCCTTGTATTCAAGATATGTTAAATAATTCTTAACGTATACTTTTAAAACAACTTAATTCTACCATTTTGTTTCTTTACCAATACCTTTAATAAACCGTAACATAGAAATAGATATTCAGTTTTGTACATGATACAAAAGGGTTCCTAGTAAAGCATGAAAAGATCAATAGCATAGAGTGGTGAACAATTTGGTTCTGACTGTGCATTTACTTTTATGGTCTTCTAATAGAGAAAGAATTGAAGGTGACTTGCCCTTTTGAGAGCCATACATGCATGATGTACATTTCCTTCACTCATATATCAAGTCATTCATCTCTCAGCATGCCAGGATGCAAAGTTTATTTTTGCTAATTCTGCTAAACCTATGAAACGGGAATAACTATGACCACAAACTGAGCTACTGTGTTAGCATTAGCTCAGTTGGTTGTGATGGCAACAGCCATCTCATTAACATCAAACAATGTTGGTATATGGTAAGTATGATGATCTCTGAAATATTACTTGGGACCACACAAGCTAAAACTATTGAAAACAACTGCATGGAAGATTTCTCCCCAGTCTCCTAAGAACTAACATTGCAGAGAAACAGAAAGGTATTTCACTTCTCAAAACATAACAAATGAAATGCAAATTGAATTATTTTGGATCAATCTTGAGGTGCTAGTGCTGTGAGTTAGAATCTGTTTCTTCTAAACCACTGTGGCCTCGTTATTTGTTGAACACATGGGACAAAGTTTAGAATTTATTTATTGGTTTTATTTCTCAAAACAGATATTTCCAAACAACATTCTCTATACTTTGTATCATTTTCAACAGGAATAACAGTGTAGCCAGACAGGAACCCCCCCTTGTAACATCCATCTTGCTTGCCCCTCTCTGAGATGCCTGGAGCACACAGGGGGCACAGAGCAGTAAAATCAGCATAGTCTTTGAAGCCTTGACAGGAGGCCCGGATATGCTAGCTCACAGTGACCCTGGACAACTGTAAGCATAGATATGAAGATGATCGAGCTAATCGCTGACCAAGAGGCTGTGAGAACTGCCTTGACTGAAACCCATATTGATACGATCACGCACACTCGTCTGGGGGTGAGGAATCTCCCACCCAGTAAAGAATGTCCAGTACTCACAATTTAGTTATCTGTCTTGCAAGTGTAAATTAAGTTGAAACTCCCTTGTAAGAACTGGTGTCACAAAGACGGACCAACACAATTTGGCATCTTAGATAAGAAAGAGGATACGGGCCCCTATGGGTATAAAGAGGGTCCAGCAGCACACTTACTCTGAGCGTCAATCTACCATCTATCTGCTGGTCGGGTTAGGTGATTGGCCTCCCGAGGTTCCACGGGGACGCCCACCTCCTATTCATCTTTCCTAGGAATTGAGGGACCGGCACTGGCCTGATATGCTGGAGTCGAGAGGCACAGAAGGGGGTAAAAATTGTACCTGGATGTGTCCTTTGTCTTAAGTGTACACATAGACTTAGAGCTCTTTAAAGATTAAGCTGTCACTTGGTACCATTATTTCTATTTTCTATCTTTATTTTCTTTGTAACCATTTTTAAGATCTATATTTGCTAGCAGTTAAGAAATAGAGCAATAGCCATTGTAACCATATGATTTATAAGCTTATTTAATAAACCTGTAACTGTTTAAGGTTTAACCTGACTCCTTCAGTTGCTGTAACAGAACCAAGCACAATTTAAAAGAACTCCAGCCGGTCATAGGGCGCAGACAGTGAGGGAGAGCTGGGCGTTTGGGTCCTGTCGCCTCCAGGGGACAGACCCTTTCGGGCATCCGTCAGCTTTCCCTAGCCTGCCCTCTGCGAAGGGACCCCGGTCCTAGCAGCTAAGACACGGATGAAATAAGCTCTCCCTGCACACCTTTGGGGCATCCATCAGCCTTCTCTGGGCTGCCTGCTGCGAAGGGATCTCGATCCTAGCAGTTGAAGACTCGCACTGCCCTGACCATCGGCTGACAAACAGAGGCAGAAAAATCTCAAATTCTTCCTTCTTTAACTATTGATTTAAGTGCATCACAGATTACAGGAGCCTTGACTTAATAGACAAAGATGTAATATTAAGGCAAAGAAGAAACATCTTTTATAAAGTGTATCCAGCTAGGCTGAAGATCAAAATATTCCCATCAGCAAAACCCAGCATGCTCTGATGATGGAGTCTTCAGGGGCTGTCTCTACCTGTTGTTCCAAAAGTTCCACTCCATAGCATGGAGTAAATCTTGCTTAGAGATTATATAAGGCACTTTCATCATACTTTTCACCACCTTTGCTTTCTATACCCTGTTAGTCATCTGGGCCTACCTTACACTTTTTAATTAATTCATGTAGAGAAAGGAGGGGACTAAGTAAAGCCAGCAAAAGAGTAGGGTGAATGCTACAATACCATTTCCACCACACATGCTCTTTCAGACTTTAGAAACTTTGGTTGTGTTCACTACCATTTTCTGTTCACTTTCCACAAATATTATAGCTAATATAATTGTTGGCAGGACTCTTCAGAGACACAGCAAATTCTAATTAATTTTACAAATTAGTCATGGGAAGTAAATGTATATTTTGCTTATTCACAGAAATTATTCAGCAAATAGTTTCAAATAGTAATTTGGAGGAAATTGTGGACAGAAAGAGAGAGGAAAATTATTGACTTCTTATGAATTCTTCATTCAGCTGAAATTAGCTGTCAATGACTCTTTTCTATGTCTCTCAGTACCTTCATTGTCAATAGGTTAGAACATAAGAATGGTCATGTTGGGTCAGACCAATGGTCTATCTAGTCCAGAATCTTGTTTCTTGGCAGTAGCCAATGCCAGATACTTTGATACCATGGCCTTTGAATACAAGGTAGTGTGGCCTAGTGGCCAGAGTCAATACGGCAGCCCTCAAGTGCAGGGCTATCTGCAGGTCATCGCCAGAGGGGGTGGCACTCAGAGTAGAGAGACCCAGGGCCCTGTCAGTGGTAGAGTAGTCTACCACAGGGTCAGTTGGGAATCTAACCACAACACACTGGTCCTACATGGGTGGTTCGTACCACTTACTCCCCCTCCCTGGATCACTTCCTAGCGGGCTTCCTGAAGTTGCATTCTATAGGGCATCAGCGACACTGGGCTCTTCCATGCAGGTGACACCCGCAGGCAAGGGCTATAACAGCTACTGGGCTAGAGCCTCCAGGAAGCATCCTTCCTCCTTGGTGGTCAACCTAGACTAAGCTGGTTGCTCTCTTTTTTATTAGTGCACCATTTAGAGCATGCCCAGCACAATCTGAGGGGCGGGACTTCCTCCCACCATAGTGTGGAATTAATCTTTTCTGCCTAATGTGGGGTACACAGACTGGAGGTGGAATTGCTCTACTGGGTCCTGGAAAATCTTATCTATGTAGTCTTCTGCCTCCCCTATCTCCTCCAGTTCAGCCACTCTGGCCTCATGAGACTGCACTGTGTCTCTGATGACCCTGAACAGCTTTCACTGTATCCACACATATGCCACAAGGCAGATAATCGTACATGCTGCATAGAATGCTGTACACTAGATAACCCTTTCTGCTGCTGGTCTCCTTTCTGAACTATCTGTACTCTTGCAGAATATTTTGTGTGTGTTTGTTTGTTTTGCAATGGGAGAGGTTATTGGCCTAAGGTGAGTGAGTGTGTGTGTGTGTTAGGTGTATCTGCTTTTCACACTCCCTCTCTAAACTGCCATGCAAAACTCCCTTGTATGCTAGCTCCTCTGGTCATTTAGGAGCTGGCTCTTAGAACCTCTGTTCCCCCTGAGTTAGTCCTTTGTCAAGGGATCCTTAAGGAATTGAAATGAAAAGATAGAGCCCAATTAGTACTCTCTCCGCTGACCCCATCAGGTGGCTTGGCTCAACACACAGGGCAGATCTCTTGTGAACAAGGATGTGAAACATGGAACAAAGAATAAATTCACAATAATCTTGTATGTAAAATATGTAGCTAGTGAAAGAGGTAGTTGGGAAGTAAGCAATGTGTGACAGACAGCGTATGTGTGGTGCGTGAACAGTTTGATTTGTACAGGGAGTGGCTCAGATAAATTAATGAACCAATCATAGAATGAATGATACAATATGTTTTAGAATGTGCTTATAAGCTAGTTAATTATTTTGTAATTTGGATATGTGGTATGCGCTCTATTCCTCCCTCATAGTTGAGGCTGATCAACTCATCAAAACTTTGCTGTATGCCAAATAAAAGTACCTATGTGATGAGACTGGAATTCAATGAGGTTTTTGAGAAGTGAGTGGAAGAGGTATTGGGGAAATTCCACACACAGCCCCCATATTATGATCTTCAAGAAAGTAAGCACAGAACCAACTAACAGACACATTCACCTCGTCTCTTCTTCACTGGGAGGACTATCTTGCAAAACTCCCCTGTTCACTGTCTCCTCTTGCTGCTTAGGAGCTGCCTTTTAAACCCCTGTTTCTTAAGTTAACCCTACCCCTTTTTCATGAGATTCTAAAAAGCCTGAGAACAAAAGATAGAAGGCGAGAGCCTCATTAGTAAGCTCTCAAATAAACTAAAGCAGCCCCCAAACAAACCACATTATAATCTTTAAGCAAGCATGCACATGGCAATACATGCATTTAGCCTTCCTTTTTACCTTGAAATTTCCCACCAAGTAATGCTCTTGTGTGTCTAGTTGACTTTGTTCCTGAAAAATGAGAAATCACCTTTACCTCCAAAGGAGGTTGCCATTCCTCTCAGAATTGTATCCAATTATACAATAGTAAAGCACATAAAACATACATATGCTATAGTTTATAGCTAAGTCTGTAGGAGCACACACTTTTCACAGTGAACCTTTGCCCTGATCTGTACTTAAAATTCAGATAATCCTAGCTACAGTACTTGTATGTGAAAAATTCACACCCAAGGGCTATAGTTAAACTAGCATAACCTCTGGTGTATATGTAGCTAAGTCAATGGAAGAATACTTCCATTGACCTAGCTTCTACTGCTGGGGGAGGATACCAGCACCGATGGAATAGCCCCTTCCATGAATGTAGGAAGTGTCTACACTATGGCACTACAGTGGCAGTTCTGTATCTGTTCCATTGTAGCTCCCATAGTATTGACGTGCCCTTTGTCGGATGTATCCAGAGCCAGCCACTAATGAAGAATATATTGTTCTCAATTTACACCGGAATAACTCCACTGCACACCAAGTTTTCAAGGTTGCAATGAGAGTAGAATCTAACCTATAGAAATAGAACCTTGATTAGGCTGGCCAAGTTCTATAGGGTCATTTCTAGAATACTCGACTTGTGGCAAAAAATAACTTTAAAAAACATGAAATGCTCTCTAAATGGAATGGGAAAATATGATTTCTGCTTCTACTACTATACTTCTATATTCATGTCAGAAAATATATCATTATTTTTATGAGTAGTTACAACTGCACGATTGTCATTAAGAATCTATCCTCATTTATGTAAGAAATCCTTATTTCCAGAGGATATTAGAATAAATAATTGCCCTGAATTAAAACCTAGTATGCAAGACTTCAGCCTCTGGGTTAATTAAATCACTTTTACCAGTTTTCAGTTCTGTTAGTATATAAGTAAATAAGGCATTCAATAGACAGAAAGGTTTTATATTTAAAATTATTACAATGATTTCAGAGTCATCATATGTTTAAATATAGTAACTTTTTTCAAGTAAACATTTCATAAGACCCTTCAGATCTTACAGTTAGAGCACATGTAGTAGTTGGATTGACATAATAGACTGTTATGAGCTATTAGATTAATGATCCATGAACTGAGAAGGATTTAAACTAAGGGCTCCATCCCACTGTCTGATATGCAGACATGCATCACTACATAGCTTGTAATGCTGTTTTGGTACTTGGAGAGGCAAAATCTGAATGAACAATCATTACCTGTAATCCCATACGTGCATTTGGGAATTAGAGAGTAGGACTGAATCATACATCAGTAGAATTTCTGGTCAGGATCAGAGGTGATGTAAGTGATGATGTAAGTTGCACATCAGGAAGTGAGAGAAAGAGATTGAAAGCTTTTGTAACTATCATATCAATCGGTCAGAGTGTAGGGTTGTGGCAGGAAAGGCAATGAACTGAAGGATGTACAATTAAATAAGATAGAGGTGTCTGCTTTATCTTATGTGTTCTTACATCTCCCTCTTGCTTATTTTAAGTAAAATAACCCTTCCCCTTTGCCTCATAGGCATTAATTCTCATCCACTTATGTTCACGTATTGATATATAATCTACAGCACTATTTATGCCTTGTCTGAATTTGGCCTTCTCTGTAAAGTACAGGTTTAGGGTCTGATCCTGCAACCTTTTCTACGTTCAAATCACTTTAATAACCCTGATTCTTACTCATGTATGGGCCATTCATGATAGTGTTGTCAGATGAAATTCAAACAAACACACTTAATTCTGGGAGGTGGGTTAGCAGGAGTATTGTAAGCAAGATGAGAAGTAATTATTTCACTCATCTCTGTGCTTTTTAGGCCTCAAATGAAGTATTGTGTCCAGTTCTGGGTGCCACATTTCAAGAAAGATGTGGATAAATTTAAACCCCCCTTCAGGTAGTTCAAGGCTGCTATCAAATCCCCCATCACTCTTCTGTTCAGCATCCTAAAGAGCAACAAAAATGATTACATACAGTGAGGGGAGATGGAAAATACATCCAGTGAGGGGAGATGGAAACAATTAGGTTTGTTTAGTCTGGACACAAGAAGATCAGGGGGACATGATAAAAATTTTCCAAGTTCATAAAAGATTGTTACAAGGACGAGGGAGAAAAACTGTTATTTTTTAATCTCTAGGGATAGGACAAACAGGTTTAAATTGCAGAATGGGCAGTTTAGGTGAGACATTAGGAAAAACTACCTAACTGTCAGGGTGATCAAGCACTGGGATAACTTGACTATGGAGACAATGGAATCTCCATCACTGGAGATTTTTAAGAGCAGGTTAGACAAACACCTGTATAAATGTGCATATTTGGAAAGCATAATCCCTGTCCTAGCAGACTAGTCTAAGTCAAAACAATTGCTCAACAATTGGACTGGAAGAAATCAATATTCACCATGCCTATGAAGGATCTATGTGATTAGATCCTGGCACTATAATTCAGATCATCTGGCTTCTATTCCCAGCACTTCAGACGCCCTTTATGACCTTGGGCAAATAACTAAAGATTGGATCCAACACCCATTGAAGACACTGGAGGGAGGTCTTAACTTTTCAATTCCACAGGTTCTGCAGAATGGGACAGCAATCCCCAGGCTAAATGAGTGCTATGAGACATGGTGCATTAACATCTGTAAAGTTCTTTGACATCTTCAGATAGATGCAAATTAGTTGTTAACACTATTTTGCTGCTATTATTCATTAGTGGAGGACAGGGGTTTGAGGAAAGCACAGAGAGATGTCATTTGAAGGAAAAGAAATATGACAGTTTCAAGTATATTTATTATAGAATCATAGAAGATTAGTGTTGGAAGAAACCTCAGAAGGTCATCTAGTCCAACCCCTTCTTGCAGCAGGACCAAAGCCAACTAAATCATCGCAGCCAGGGCTTTGTCAAGCTAGGCCTTAAATACTTTTAAGGATGGAGATTCTACCACCTCCCTAGGCAACCCATTCCAATGCTTCACCACCCTCCAAGTGAAATAGCTTTTCTGAAATCCAGCCCAGGCCACCCTCACTGCAACTTGAGACCATTGCTCCTTGTTCTGTCATCTGCCAATTCTGAGAACAGCTTCTCTCCATCTTCTTTGGAACCCCTCTTCAGGCAGTTGAAGGCTGCTATCAAATCCCCCCACCACCACTTCTCTTCTACAGACTAAATAAGACCAGTTCACACAACACACAACCAACCTGTGGATTTCATTGCCAAAAGATGCTATGAAGGACATAACTGTAGTAGTTTAAAAAGGAATTACATAAGTTCATGGAAGGGAGGTCTGTGAATGGCTATTAGCCAAAATGGCGGGTCTGCAATACTATGTTCTTTGATGTCCATAGCCTATGACTGGCGGAAGATGGGAATAGATGACAAGAGATGGATTGATGATTGCCTGTTTTGTTCTTTCCCTCTGAAACCCCTGGATTTGGAAACTGTCAATGCAGAACATTGGGCTGGATGGATCATTGTTCTGGTCTGATGTGGTCATTTTTATGTTCTAAATATAACTTATGTAATTATAACTACATCACTTCTGGGTCTGAGATGAATTACCACCAGGTCCCCAGTAAGGTGTAAAGAAACAAAATGGACTTTTATTTAGTTATCCCTGCCCTCACGGGGGGCGGGGGGGGGGAGGAGAAGGGATACCACTTGCAGTGGATTTGCTGTCCACCAACAGATAAGTCACTGGTGACAAATCAAACAATAGTCTCATATCAGGCCTACCTTCCCACAGGGAGGCTCTGGCAGTCAGCAATCTCAAGCTGTTTGTGCCCTAGACAGTCTTTTCTTCCAGCGTGAGAGCTGGAAGTCTGTTCTACTTCTTAGTAAACTCATAGAGATGTGCTCTTCCTTTTGATCCTTCCCTCCATGCCTGATACCTGCTACAATTGTAGCAAACCATGCCTGCCAGCCCACAGCAACTCATTTTCTCCTTCCTAACCTGTGAAGGGGTTGTGTACTTCATCTCAGTGATATACATTTTTAAAATGGCACTGGCTTAATAAAACTTCCAAAGTATTTCAGGCAACAAAAAATGTATTAGAGACCTGGGGTGAATAAGCCCTGAGTAAGCCACAGGGCATATTCTAGGGACCTGGTACCCATAGAATCACATTCAGGAGAGCAGTCTTGAGCAGGCTCATGGTGGCTAGAGAGGGAGGTTCCAGCCTGATACCTGCCAGGCTGCTGGCCTTGCTACAAGGACCAGAAGGGTGCAAAGGGTCATAGGGGAAGTGGCCTAGGGAACAAGAGGCAATGAAGGGGAGTAGAGGAGGGCAGCACAAGGCTGCTGCCAGAGGGTCCCTGGGTCAGGCCCCAGAGTACTGGGTGGGCCTGGGTCCCCTCACCTTTATCATACCTTGCCATCAAGGCATGGCTGATATAGACTGTGGCTTGCCCCTGAGGTAAGGGGCTATACTTTGGGGCCACAGGTGGCCACAGTGGCAGGTGAAACTGAGAACTGTTGGGAGGAGGTCATGGCCTAAACAGACTGTGGCTTGCCCCTGGAACAGATGGGCTAGGCTTGGAGGTCACAGTTGGCCACTGTGGCAGGTGCTAGACTGCTAGACTAAGAACTGATGATAAACCCCCCGGAAGTGGTACAAGAGACCATTTTAGTCAGCATTGCAGGAGGGCAGTGTCTAGAAGAGGACATTGTGGTCTGGGAACAACGCGGGTCTGAGCAAGAGTGTGGAGCATGGACTGAAGAGATACCAGCCTGAAGGAGGCACCCTGCTGATGAAAGAACTAATTCCCTAGAACTATCAGGAAGAGGTGCCACAGCAGTAAGTCATGCCGTGACAGACACCTTAGACTAAAGAACAAAACACAAAATCCAATTATCACAAACAAAACAGTGGCATCAAGCCTGAACTCAAAATACAAGCAACAAAAGTGAGCCAGTGTAAAAGGGGACCATGCTCTCAATGATCGTAGGTGAGGTATAAAGATGTTGCAGGAGAAGGAGGCACCACAGAAAAGGAACTCAGGATAGTATGTCACTGTCACAGGTGCTCGGGCAAGCAGGAGGTCTTCTTCCTTCCTTTCTTCAGTTCTTCCCTCTTTGACCCATTGTCATGTGCGTAGTATGTGAACGAGAAGGAGAGAGCCGGGGGTGGGCATGTAGTGTGCCTGAGGAATCTGAACTGCCTTTGCCCTACTACTGTTACCCTGAACTAAATCAAATATGCTCTGTGTCAGCAACTGCTACTCCATGTGAGGACACAGGGTTTCTCCACAACTGAGGACTGTACCAGACCCTCTCTCTGGCTGGAGATTCCCAGTCTCTCAGTGGCAGGCAGACTACAAGGTTCCTGCCTCTGGCGGCCTATTGAGCTGACAGCCGGCCCCAGCTGTCTGAAGGGATTACAACTGAGCTGCTGCTCTAGCACCAGAGAATTGCAGCAAGCATACAGAGAGCCCTGAGGGGCAGGTGAGTGCCCCTTAGAAGCATTCCCGTTGCTGGGCAGATTAGGGTCAGGTGACCTCACTTTTTCTGCCTTTCCTTTTCCCGCCTTTTCGAGCATAGGGTGGTGACAGGGAGGCTGACAGCAGCCTCAGAGGAAAAATCAAAATGGTGGACACAAAACACTAGCACTCCTCCCCCTACACTTATTAGCATAGGTTGTCTATTGCTGATCTGAACTTAACTATCTTGAGTAATTTTGTATCACCTGCACATTTTTCCACATCATTTATATACTGATCCCATTATTTAACTCGTCCATTCTAAAAAATGACCATTTGTTCCTACCTTTTGTTTTCTGTCTTCTAACCAGGTACTGGTTCCATGAGAGGACTTTTGCTCTTATAGAACACATTTTTTATTAAAATTGTACATGCATAAAAAAATAAGATGATTCAAAGTTAAGACTGGCTCTGTTTATAAATTTTCCTAGTTAGTCTAAATACTGTAGTAAAATATGAAGCTTAGTGGATTTCTTTACTGTGTGGTATGCCCTTAGTTTTTCTAAATGTGTAAACACTTTGATGATCACTCTGGCTATATCTAGATTACGGTGTTTTTCCAGGATACCGGAGGTATCCAGGAATAACTCTGCCGTGTCCAGGGAACACGTCTGCTCTTCTGCTTTCTTTTGCGGAAGAGCAGATGCACTCTTTCAGAAGCCCTGTCTTCCTCCTCCCACAGGGAAGAAGGGCTCTTCCGAAAGAGGGGAGGTTTCTGAAATTTGGCCTAGTGTAGATGGGCCAAATTTTGGAAAAGCCTCTTCTGAAAAATACTATTGGAAAAAGGTATTCAAAAGCTCCTGGGGCATTAGACATTTTATGGGAAACAGTTTTCATATAATATTTAAATAGGGACACTCAAAACAATATCATTATTCAAGACTTGTATAGTGACTTCAGGAGGAAATGAAATCTGAAATCTGGAATCCTTTATTGACAGGTTCTTGTCACTCCACCACCCACTGATTTATGTGCATTGTTTTCTGGACTTTATATCTGAAGTATTTCTAAATCCCTATTTATTGGTATTAGGTCTGACTGAAGTTTTTTTTATTAATAAATTTAAAGCTTTGTATAGTAAATAAAAAAAACATTTTTAGGATCAAGCAAAGTGGCAATTGCCAAGTATCCATTTCAAGGACAAATTTTGATGCAGCACAGCATGGTGACACCTTCTAAATCTTGTAAAACTTTTGGCAGCTGTTTTATCAAAGGCATCTGAAAGAGCTTTAGTTCAATAATGTGCTGTTAGAATTGTACAGGAGCTCTGTAAACACTGAAAATTAGGGGCAAATTCTGCTGAGACTCGAATCATTTTCATGTAAATCTGGGTGAAATTTAGCTACAGATGTTTATATTTAAAGCTGGACAAGTTCAGCCTGTTCTTTTTAGGAAATTTGACAAAACTAGCTTACCTGAAATAAATTATCTTAATTTATATGACAGTAAATTGTACAAAATACTATAACTCTCCAAGCACTGAATTCTATTGGTATATACCTAATAATCATACTATTAAAATCAATGGATTGGTGTGTTGTTAAATGTTAAATGAAAGGTTATTCAGCAATAACGAACCACACTCATTTATTTTAAAGAATTAATGTTGTCTCTCTAACTCTATCAAGATATGAAAGGAAGTTGAACGCTTGGTTACTCATGTTTCATTTACAAAGTAAGATCTTAGTCATGCACCTTCTTACACTTCTACACTGTGCAAGGGTTCAAAGCAATGACATTTCCAGTGAAATTTCCATGCAAATAGCAAAGAAGACAGTGCAACATTGTCTCCTAGACTCTGGAAAAGTATGAAGGGAAAAAAAGACAAAGAGAGGATACAATAGCTTTCAAATATCTAAAAGGTCCGTTACAAGGAGGAGAGTGAAAAGGACAAAGAAGCAATGGGTTTAAATTGCAGCAATGAAGGATTAAGTTGGACATTAGGAAAAACTTCATAACTGTCATGGTGGTTAAGCACTGGAATAAATTGCCTAGGGAGGTTGTAGAATCTCCATCACTGGAAATTTTTAAGAGCAAGTTACACAAAAAACTGTCAGGCATTCCTGGATGATGGTTGGTCCTTCCATGAGTGCAGAAGACTGGATTTGATGACCTGTAGAGGTCCCTTCCCGTTCTATGATTCTATGAACACTGTGCATGGTGCAGTAAGACTTAACTGAATTTTACGATGGTAGGATATTGGGTTATAATAATGAGAAACTGGGAAACAATCACAATACATCTAGCTCTTTTATTTATACAGGACTTTTCTTCTCAAGATCTTCTCATGCTGCTCAGAGGTTTGTGGTGTCAATAGTCTTCACTGAGCCTTAAAAAAAGAAGCATGCTAGTTCAAGATCTCAGATTATTTTAATGGCTATAACAACACATTTTTGCTTTTTGTCCTTTTTTTCTCTCATTTTTCTGTTTTTACCTTCTTTCTGCCAATGATTGAAATAAAGCAACCAGGATTTTTTTCTTTTTCCGCTTTGCAATTTTTTACATATTCTCCAACTTTTGACAACTTACAGAGTGGCAACAGGAAAAATAAAATTCAGTAACTCTGGCTCGCCATAACTTTGGAGAACTTCAACTTTTTTCCAAACAATGCAAAAATTGGGAGAATGTCAGAAAAAAAATCTAAAATTCCAACATTTTTCCTTTTCAAAAGCCAAAATAAATCTCAATTAGAAACAAAACAAAACAAAACATAATTTTAGCTTAGTTTCTTTTCTAATGTTGACATTAAAAAATCAAACCATTTCATCAAAAACTCAATGTCATGTGAGAGAACTTCATTTCCAACAAAAATCCATTTTAAGTAGAAAAATTATTTAGCTGAAGTTTTTGACTAGCTTTAATTCATGCAGAGTGAGATTTTCAAAATATTTAGCACTGGCCTAACTCTGCTTCCACTGAAGTAATTGAGTCTTCAATTCATTGGGAGCAGTTAGCCAAAAGCTGAGCTCTTCTAAAAATCTGACCCGTATCTATATGCAAACGGTAACTAGAGATTTAGGAATACGATCAGAGCCATCCTTACCCACACAGTTGCGTAGATTACCTGAAGATTTGGGGCAGCACTGGGTCTTAGGCTATGTCTAGACTACAAGCCTCTTTTGAAAGAGGCTTTTTCGAAAGAATCTTTCGAAAAAGCTTCATTCAAAAGAGATCGTCTAGACAGCAACCAGTATTTTCGAAAAAGCAAGCCGCTTTTTTGAAAGAGATCACCCAGGCAGTCTGGATGCTCTCTTTTGAAAAAGCACTGTTTGCATTCAATAATACCTTTTTTCAAAAGAGCACTTTTGAAAAAAGACGTTATTCTTCGTAAAATGAGGTTTTCCACGGTCAAAAAAACTTTCGTGTTCTTTCGATTTAATTTTGAAAGAATGTGGCAGCAGTCTAGATGCAGGTGAAGTTTTTCTGAAAAAAGGCCACTTTTTTTCGAAAAAACCCTGTAGTCTAGACACACCCTTAGGCTACATCTAGACTGCAAGCATCTTTCGAAAAAGAGCGTCTAGACTGCAACCAGTACTTTCGAAAAAGCAAGCTCCTTTTTTGAAAGAGAGCACCCAGGCAGTCTGGATGCGCTCTTTCGAAAAAGCACAGTTTGCATTACATAGAACCTTTTTTCAAAAGAACACTTTCAAAAAAGGAGTTATTCCTCGTAAAATTTTGACTGAGGTTTTCTGCAGTCAAAAAAACTGCCGCGTTCTTTCGATTTACTTTCAAAAGAACGCGGCTGCCATCGACACAGGTGAAGTTTTTCGAAAAAAGGCCACTTTAAAAAAAAAAAAACAACCCTGTAGTCTAGACACATCCTTTATGTCCACCTACGTGCATCTTCCTATCCCTGTTCTGTGGCTCTGCTTCATCCTGAGAGGATCTAGTTAACTTAAAAGTGAAAAAGCCAGCCAGACCTATTAGGAGAACCTGTGAAAGAGCCATTCAAGTGGTAATTAAGCCATTTAACAGGCATTTGCCAACTCCTGTCAGTCTCTGAATTTACTCTATTAGTCTACAGCAGTGTTTCTCAACCTTTTTTTTATAAAGTACTCCTTTAAAAAAAATTATAAGTACCCCCACAGTACCTACAGTTTTCAGACACACAATTTTTTTCTACCATTGCAACACATTTGTTTAAACAACTTAATTGTAATCAGGTGGGTGATGAAATTTTTGTGTGTAAAAAGTACAAAAATAATAAAGCGCTGTAAAACTTAAAACAAAAATTCAGTTTTCTCCAAATTTCTGTTGCGTTGACGTACCCCTCAGACTTCTCTCAATTACCCCAAGGGTACTCGTACCACCAGTTGTTAAACACTGGTCTACAGGACCTTAGTTTAAAATTTGTTTTAAAAATATTTAATTAGTAAGTTGCTGATGACTGTAAAATCACATCTTTAAGAAAACGTCATCCCCCCGGCTGCCATCGGGCATAGGGGCATCAGTTTAATAGTACTGCATAGGGCCCCATAAATCCTAAGGACAGGATTCAGGAGAATTAAGTTTTCTACCTGAAGGGGTGATACAGGAGTGATTGACCAGTTCTCTATTGGAAACCAACAATCAAAAGTACTCTTTAATAAAATATATGGAAAGAACCTTCCTGCTTCTAAGAAACTCACACTCAGGTTTGTCTTTTCTAGAGTCGGAGTAAAAAAAACCCCATACTATCAGAGAGCTCCTGACAAATTGATTAATCGTCCTCAGCTGCTGAAGTTCAGCCCATGAACAATTAAACATTCCAAGCTGCAGTGAACCTTCAGAGATAATTTATGATAATTTTATGCACAGGAGCTCAGTGGCTTTTTAATTTGATAGAACGTTAGTAGCAAGGATTTCTAACAAGGGAGTGTCAGTGCTCTATACATCACTGAGATTACTTAAACATTTCAAATGTGGTTGATGAATGAAGTTTCTTGAGATGTGGGGAGATACAGAAGGTGTTAGAAGGTTGAGATTATTCATCATATCAATTATTGCAAGTGGATGCATTGACATCATACTCCCAGCTCATATTTTATAGCCACTGTATAGACAAGATGGAACTGAAATAACAGACTTCACTGACTACAGGATCTTCAGGAAATCTGATCTCTTTTCCTTTTTCCTAGGGCCTCATTCCATTGGCTTCCCTGGAAGTGCCTTGTAACCTGTAGTGGACAACTGGACCCTCTGGGTATCAGAACATAGTGCCTGAAAACCCTTCTATTTAGATAAATGGAAAAGAGAAAGAGAACTTTACACACAAATGTTCACTATCCTCATATACGCTATGGCCCTTTTGCTGATGGAGAACAGGCTTCCTTGCCAATGAATTATAGTACCAGCTTATGTCCTTTCACTGGTCTTACAAGGGAAGAGTGGAGGTGTGTAATAACTTGCCCACTCAAAGGCGCCAAATCTATTTCTTTCCCAGGATATTTCCCCACTTTTCATTTATTTCTATTTATCATGCCTCTGTAATCCAAATATAATGTATTAAATCTGATATTTCAGGTACGTCCATTAATGTTTTTATTGCACATAATAAGAAAAATAAGGGATCCTGCTGACCAGCTTATTGATTGATTTGGGTTCATTTTTATACTTGTATCTATACCATAGTGCAGAAGGCACCGCTTCCTGTAGCTTCCATTGGCTGGGAACAGCATACTGCAGCCACTGGAAGCTGCATGGAACTGTGCCGGCAGACAGTCCACATAAACAAAATGTCTTGTGGCCCGCCAGAAGATTACCTTTATGGACCATGTGCCAAAGATTGCCAACCCCTGTCATAGTATAACACATCTAATTGCACAAAAATTTGACCTGGAGTCTGAGTGTATGACAATCTATGAGTTTAAGACTACCTAAAAGGAGTCTCATTTAATGCAACATACAGATTTGACCATTAAGGGGTTGAAAGAAGGTGTAAATTACACCAATTTAGACTCTTTTTAGATTTAGATTTGACTCTGATTTTGTCTAGGAACTAGAACAGGGCCGTCCCAAGAGAGGCCAGAGGCCTGGGACAACCCTCCCAGTAACTCCAGCAAAGGGCCTGGGGCAACACCCCTTCACTATAGACCCTGCTCCTATCCCCACCCACTCTCCCCAAGCCCTGCCCTTGCTCTGCCCCTGTGTCCCCTCCCCTGAGCAACATGGCCTGGGAAATTATGGGGGCTTGGTGTGGGATGGCAGTAAGGGGTCACCCCCCTACCCACCAAACCACACTGCTCACTGCACCCTACTTCTCCACAGTGGCGGGAAGCAGAGTGCCCTGGGGCCGGAGTACTCTGCTTCCCACTGCTGTGGAGAAACTGAGTGCAGCAGGCTAGGAGGGTTCCACAGCCTATATTGTGAGTGTGGGGGGGATGATCCCTGCTGTCACCCTGTGCTGGACTCCATAATCCCACAGGTCCCTCCTGTCCATAGGACATTTCAGGTGGCCACTGTGGGGCCCCCAAAAGCACAGGGTCTGGGGTGACTGCCCCAATTCATCCTATGGATGGGACAACTTTGAACAGTAGTAATACCTCAAGAGAGAGACAAGAAAAAAATCAGTACCCCGCAACACCTTGAAAAAGAGCTGCATGCACTCCCTGCAAGTGTAGCCATGCCCTTTGACAGATTCTAACACCCCTTTCTGTCCTGTTTAACACAGGTCCTAGAAATAATAATACTTTGCTCTAATACAGAACTTTTAAACTGAAGATCTCGAAGAGTTTTACAAAGGATGTGTATTGAAGAAGCACAAAAGTATCATCTGAGTTGACTCCAGTGTGCAATCACCAATATCCTGATCCAAAGCCCACAGTTGTTTTTTTTAATGTTATGGAATTCTATGATTTAAGGTGGCTTTGGAGTAGGGTGCATGGGTGGGATTTATGAAAGTTCTTAGCTGCCTAAATACTAGATGCTTAGGGTTTTAGGCACTTAAATCCCAGTTGTGGCTCAAATGAAATCCACAAAACCCTTATCAAATCTAAAATGTACCAGAACTCACATGGTACCTACATTTTTCAGTGTATTATGGATTATGGAGTCCAGCACAGGGTGACCTTACATATATATGTCTCTGCCTCTGGTCATGTGTACAACTGCCTTGTCATAGGCATCCAGATGCCTATCTCCTTTAGGGCCACCAACTTTCTAGCAGCTGAAAACCAGACACCTGGCAACCTTATGAGCAATCCATGAACCAGGATAAGATGGATATTTGGCCACTTAACACAAGTGTAGAATGTGATCCGGTAGGTGTGCTTAGAGTGTGCCTACCAGATTTGGCACCATTCAAAATCTGGACGGAAGAGGAGGAGATGGTGCCACCCACCTTATAACTTTTAACTTACTTGAGTTGTTAGAGACCCAGATTCAAGTACTCCCTTGCTACCAGAAGGAGAGAAAGGACATGAGTGAGGTTTGCTACTTCTTAAGAGAGTTCTGTAACCAGTGTGCTATGGGATATTCTGATCTGGGGAAGCCCTTGGTCTCTCTTGTTGAAGCTGTTCCATCGTGAATAAATAATAAGAGTGATTGTAGCAGGGGTATTGGATCTGAGGTCCCTCACATGGTTGCCCTAACCACTGGCCTACAGCGTCTTTCCTATTCACCCCTTCTCTGTCTCTGGCCCAATCACTGCTTCATTGTGGATAAATATTTGAGCCAGAGACAAAGCAGGAGTCTTCCCTGCCCCTCACCCCAAGCCCCTGCACTTCTCAGATGAGTGCTCAGATCACTGGCTAAAGGTTACAAGGTGGCCATCTTACCCTGGGGCTGTTTCGTGTGGAGTGAGGCAGGTGCCTAATTCATTCCACCGGAAGTGTTTCAGGAGCATAAGTTGTCTGACTCCAGGCAACTGATTCCTGTTTGAGAATTGTCAAGCAGGGCAAGATGCCTCTCTGCACCCTACACTTAGGTCTATCTCTGAGACAAAGTCAGGACTTTACACGTACCCTTCTCATCAGCATTTCTCACTGACCATCTTAGGGGGCTCCTCGCCTAGTGTGTTGGCTTTTGTGGATCACATTCTCAGGCAACTCTCTCTCTCTTACTCTGTCTCTCCATTCATTGTATAGGGAGCCTAGGTGCCTAACTCGGCTTTGTGGATTTCAGGGTATGTCTACACTGCATTCCTCTTTCGAAAGAGGAATGCAAATGCAGCTGAGCGAAATTGCAAATGAAACGCGGATTTGAATTTCCTGTGCTTCATTTGCATAATTGCATCCGGGAGCTATTTCAGAATACCCTATTTCGAAAAAAAGAAATGCTGTCTAGACACGGTTATTTCGAAAGAAAACCCTTCTTTCAAAATTACCCTTACTCCTTATAAAATGAGGCCGCAATTATGCAAATGAAGCACAGGAAATTCAAATCTGTGTTTCATTTGCAATCTTGCTCAGCTGCATTTTCATTCCTCTCTCGAAAGAGGAATGCAGTGTAGACATACCCTCAGTGTCATTTCTTTGTAGCTTACTATATTGTGAGCAAATGAAAGTGGAAGGAAAGATAATTATCCATGATCTGGAGCAGAATTCAAGGATATTTCTAAAACTGGCTTTTGTGATTTGGGCTTCCAATTGTAAAATGTGGTATATAATTGACACTTTGATACTTTTAGGCTGTGGTGTATTCTCACACTCTCATGAAAAAAAATCAGTTGCTTGACACAATCAGGAAACAGATGGTGACAAAAATCTTGTATTTAATGTGCCAATCATTATGCTTTACTTGCATATTGCAAATCTCATTCATGAGGCCACTATATAAAGGAATTTTGCTATGCCTCTGCAAATCAATCAAGCTTGCTTTTAATACTTTTACTTGGCATAAATTAGGCATTCTTTTTCTTTTCTGTTTTTAGTATATTTCAGGGGGACTTTCAAAATGAATATATTGCCCATGAAAAGAGCTACCTTGACAGCACTGTGTAGTTATGTGTAGAAGAGACAGTGGCAGTGCAAGTTTCACTATAGACAATACATCACTACTGCATCTCTGCTCATAATGAGAAGAATCACAGCAGAGGCTAGGTGCATATGTATAGTTCAGTTGCTATGTTCTGGTCTCACTGCTAAAACTATCAGTAAGGATTTCAGAAGTGAGGATGGGATTTGTGCTTTAAACACCTATCAGGAACTGAATTGCAAACAACACTTCACATAAACCACTAAGCAACTGTCAGAGGGTAAGTTATGACTTTTCCAGTCATTAATGAAAAATACCATATCTGAATGACTTACCTAGAGCAGTGTTTCTCAAAGTGGTCCATGAAACCACTTTGAGAAACCTGAGAACTAGCCGCTCTGGTGTGTTTATTACCAGCTCTGCAGTGACGGAGCCTCACAGCTCCCATTGGCTCCTGTTTGCATTTGCAGCCAATGGGAGCTGTGGGAAGCAGCGTGGGCTGGGCCGCTGCTTCCCGTAGCTCCCCTTGGCTGCAAACAGTGAACCAGAGCCAATGGGAGCTATGAGGCTCCGTGGCTGCAGAGCCAGTAAATAAACACACCAGAGCAGCCAGTTAGCAGGTTTCTGAAAATGGTTTTGCGAAACCCTTTGAAAAATATTGACCTAGGAGGGAAAAAGTTCCATATTATATCATCATTTTCTTGAGTCATTCAGGCCTTTCCTTTAGCTCTTATTATAGAAGTTCTCCTGTCAAAGTTCCTAATAAATGCTCTATCATAGATAATTGGATTACTAGATCATAGTGAGATGGGGCTCCTTGCAGAGCCTGAGAATCATGGAGAAATCTCTATCACTGGGGATGACAGCACATCCACATAGAAAGGCAGTCCCTTTGCCCCATATTGCTGTCCAGCATCCTGTGGCAGGATGCCTCCTTCATGAACAATCTATATATTTAGTGGAAGTTCCAGAATCATTCTAGCAGGATGGCTGGTTCTTCCATCTCATACTCTGCCTTCTCCCTATGAAGAGCTCCAAAATGACTTTTCCCCCCATTTATAAGAATAAAAAACAATGTATGGTTGCTGCTCTCTGTCCAAATTATTTGTCGGCCAAGTAGCACCACCAGCATGTGCCTTCACCAGTCATAAGTATCCAGCTACCTAGCATGGGCTGTACTCATGCACTATGTATACATACTCAACTTTCTTCCTCTCCACAATCCTTCCTGAAGGGTTATCAGACAAAGAACAGAATTAATGCTGCTCTTCATAGGATTAAGTTCTCTAAATTGTATGTGTGTTTAACAAAAGCATGACATATTGAATGGCTACCTCCCAGTTCTGCCCTCCGCCTTTCTCATTTTATGGATCTCCAACTTACTCCTTGTTAATATAGACAGGCTTCTCCGGGTTCCAGGGAGGGAGAGAGCATATCAAGGAGCCATAGCTCCACTCCTTAAACTGTGTTTAAGCATTTTCCCAATGATGTACTGACCAGCATTGCAACAACCATCTCCTACGTAGTCTACTAGTCTGAGCTAAACGTCCTATCCCTCTCACAATAGGCTAAGGTGAGCTTATGGAAAGGAGAGTAAGGGAGTAGGGTAATCTATTCATTTTTTCCTGTTTAAACAAAACATCTCTTTCATAACCGTAACCAAGAACAGATGGCAACTAATACCTCTGGGCAAACAAACTTACATGAAGTGCAGTTGATGGAAATGTTTTTACTTTCCTTCTGACATAGACACTGTAACAATACTATAAAGATATGGCAGCACCTTAAGGTGTTCAACCTATGTAATTTGAAGGTGGGTAACAACCCTAGGGGAACTTTTAAGAGGAATAATTCCTGTGATTTTTTTTGTTATTATCTATCATTTAGTGTAATCTGCACCATGCCATACAAAGGTTGCTCTTCAGAATTATATTTCTGAGCTACAGGTATAAGTCTTCTGGCAGAAGATTTATTAGAAGCCAAAGAGGAGATGATCAGAAAGACAAGGGAAGCCAATGCAATTTTCTCTTCAGATTGGTGAGATAATTTTAACAAGGGATTTCTGGGACTCTCCAAGCATTCCCTTAAAGTAGTTTTCACCTCTTTTTATTCCCCTTTGGTCACCTACATTCTGTTCAACAGTACTTTCAGGCTATTTGTAATGTACACGATTACCCCATGTAATTAATAACTGAGTGTTCCATTCTCTCCCTCTCTTTTCCCCTTTTACATTCATCATATGACATTTATTTAATTCACTCTCGTCAAATCTGTGTCTCCCAAAAGCAGAAACCTTTAAAGGCATATTTTTGTATTCCTTTAAATTGTTTTCACAAGAAAAACAATATTCAGTCCAGTGTTGTATAACACATGAGTCATTCATATACAGGAGATCAGATTTATTGTTTGTTTCATTGCTTATCAACACAAATGGCTTACACACCTTGTATTATCTAAATAGCAGTCTCTGTGGACATCAATAGTCAAGGTTTACATAGGCTCTTGACTTTATCCAGGCTCTATGATGTACAATGTCACTGTAATAGAACACTTCCTCTTTGTTCTGGGGGAACTTGAGTCATAATGAGCTTGACTAGGGTGTGCTCAGATTGCGATAAAGAGCTGTGCACATAGACCACTTTTTCAGAGAAACAGGTGTTGGCCTTGATTAGAGAAAAATTACATCATGTAAGGGAGAGAAGAAAAAAAGCAAACCAAAGGGAAAGCACAAACAGAAAAAAAGTCGTGAGCAGACACAAATACATTTGCACATATAAAGCTGTTCTAATGAGAGCCAAATTGATTTGACATTCAGTGGCAGTTTGAAGCCAAGAAAAGTAAAGCAGCCTACAAAAGGCCCAGCTCATTGTTTATGGAGTGTCATACTTCATCATCTGTGAGACCAATAACAGTGATGGGAAGACCTTTTAAAAGCAGGGAGTGTGCATGCAATGGCTATGTGGATACCACTGATGTCAGATCCAATACACTGATTGTAAGCTATTTCCTGAATTGAGATCATGTTTGTCAGATGAGGTGGATGTTCTCTACAGATTATATCTTCAAGAGCTGATTCTATAAACTGTTAGAATTTTCTTCTGATTTCCTCTAGACAGAGTCATAATATCTGTTACTGTGACTGTAGCTAATCATCAATCAGATGCAAAATAAAAATAGAGAAGATAAAATAAAAAGCTACATAATATTCAAACACCAAATTATGTCTGAGAGGAATGACTTTATTTATGGAAAGGTACTGTACATAAAACTATGCAAATTAATTTAAGAATTCTTTTGTATCATCCTTCTTTTCAAAGAGACTCTTGTAAATACTTTTCAAACGTATAAATTCTAGTGTTGCAAAATGAACAGGGCCCCCACCATGAGCACACTATAGAATGCAGCTCTCATATCTCTGCTTTCTGTTAGAACACCTGGTGAAGAGTGAGATGTTTATTAAATGTCAGTGCATGCCAACATGAATTAAATAGGCTTTCAAAGAAATATGTGAGACACTGTAGTGTTGTAGCAGAAAAGTATATGTGTAGAGAACAGTTTCTCTCTTTTTGCCTTCTAGCTATGAGCTCAATCTAGGTATCACAACATTGATATTAGACTCTGATGTTAATGTAGCTATTTGGATTTCACAAAGAAAATCTATTTCTTTCCTCAGGGAAAAAGTCAGGAATTTTAGACTCTTGGGTCTCAATTCTCTCATGATTCACACAAATATAAATATACTTTAACCCTGAATTAGCCACCGTGAATTCACATTGTGCACAGCACGGATTTGTATTTCAAGCTGTAGTGCCAAAGTGACCAAACTCATAATGGATAACAATGGGCTAATAAAAAATGGGAGATAGACAGAATATATGTAGATAGGGATGAACAATGAAAGATAACATTTTTCTTTTTTCATGTTGAAGAACAAAATTCAATTCAACTTTTTTTTGTGACTCTTTACTTTTGGTGAACACTTGGGTATATGAATTTACTAATACAAATGCTCTCCACAAAATATATTTCTGGCTCAACTGCTTAACTATTCACAAATTCAAATATCCAATTATACATTCAAATGTAAAAGTCACAATTCCTGGTGTGAATTAATTACATACCATAAATCAGATGGTGTTGTTTTTGTTCTCTGATGAGAGAAATCAGGTAACTAAGCCAGCCAAAATAAATTACAAGTTGTGAATATTACAAATGAAGATACAATTGCAACTTTATGTTGTATTGGTAAGTCACCACAAGTAAAGACCTGAGTATTCTGTGGCAAGAGCCAACTAAGTTTTATGGTAAAGTTTCAGGTTGTGTTTCTCATGAATTTTGGTGCAGCAACTGGTCTGAAAGTCCTGAAACAGCAACATTTATATGTAAAAGATAAGGTTTGATTGACTTAAACATGAACAAGAAATCCATACAGTAAGCCCCTGTGTTATCTATTTTGATAGCATAGTCACAGTTTGTTTTACACTGTTTTGGTACAGTGTCATTTTTCTTATTGATGATGCATAGCTGCATTGTGAATGCTTTCAGGAGAATCCAAGGGGAGCTGGCAGCTGGAAACAATTTTGGCACCTAAGAAACATGTTTTAGATTGTCAAAAAAGGAGATTTGCTTGGGTCTTTCTACTAATGAAATATTTCTAAATATTAACCTTTAAGAACTTCGTTTCCCACCCAGTACTGAAACAAAACTAGATGTAGTTTGGTCCTGGATTGGGTAAGGTATGCCATAATGCAAAGCATGCTGCTCTACCTTCACCACACAATGTCATGGAATAATCTTCAAAATAACACCTTGCATGAGGCGTGAGAGGTCTCTCCAGTAAGGTTGGGGTCACTTCAGCAGGAGTAGGCCCATGCCATTCCCAAAAATACCAGAATAAATTGTACAGTATTACAGGAATTTGTAAGTGGCAACCTTAGAAGCAATGGAGCAGTTCACACTTCTCTTAAAGCTTTTTGTTACATACTGCCTGCACTCAGACTATGTCTTCACTGAAAAAGAAAATGTGTTTTAAATCAAGTTAGCTCTCTTGCTATAAAATTCTAGTGGAGACAAGGCACAGGTAGTTTTTATCTCAGTATAGCAATATGCTCCAATCCAGGATTTACCACAGCTAGCTACATCAAGACAAAGCTATAGTGACCTGTCTACACTAGATTTCTTTATCGAAATATCTAATTATGTAAAAGCACACTTTTCCCAGGAAAGATATAGCCTCAATGTGAGAACACTACATCCACACTCTCCTCATGTTGGAAAATTGTCTCCACAGTCACAGGGTTGGAAACTTTTTTTTTTAACCCAAAGTTTTGCAGCACAATTCTGGCAAAAGGGAAGGTTTCTGAAACTTAGATATACAATTACAAAATGCACAGACCCCATATATGAGCTATTTACATAAATTAAACAAATCAGATATATTATTTTGGCATGAGTTAAAAGTGTTAGTTACAAAGTTACAGTGAGAATTTTATTTCAGTTATAAATATTCACAATTTGCACTCTGAATAACTGCCAAACCAAGACTTACTTGCTGAAGATTCACAAATCATTTCAAAAAGTGACTAAATTTTAAAATTGTGCAAACAAGCAATGGATGATTCATAAACTAGGGGGGGCAGACAAATTCAAAAAATCATTTTTGAATTCTGAGTTTTCCAGCTATAGAAGCATGCACTTCAGGGGATGAAAAAATGTTTTATGGTGTGGGTATGTATACACTATGGGACAATGTTGAATTAAGATACACAACTTCAGCTACATTAATTGCGTAGCTGAAGTCAAAGTACCTTAACTTGACTTTTGGAGCTGTCCACACTGCAGGAAGTCAAAGGGAGAACACTCTTCCTTCAACTACCCTTACTCCTTGTAGAAACAAGACTACCAGCATCGACCGGAGTGCCCCTCTCAGTTCAAATTAGCGTATCTTCACTAGACCCACTAATTCGAACCCTGGAAGATCGACAGCAGAAGCTTCAAACTTCTCTGTCGTGTAGATATACCCTGAGAGACTTAAGGAGCTCAATCTGTTCAGGTTATCAAAAAGATTGAGAGGTGACTTGATTGTCGTATGTGATACCTTAAATGGTAAAAAATACCAGATGCTTAAAGATTCTTAATCTAGAAAAGCATAACTGGAACCAGTGGCTATAGTTAAATCCAGATAAATTTAAAGTAGAAATAAAGTACCTTTTAAAAAAGGTTTTTAACCTTTAAAACAAAACATTAAGGGAAATGACAGATTCTCCAACTACTGAAGTCTTCATATCAAGTGTGGATTCCTTTTTGAAATTTAGCCAAATACAAATTACTGGGCTCAATACAAAATAAACCTGAAGAAAGGAAGTCAGACTAGATGATCCATTGGTCCCTTTTGGCTTTAAAATCTATGAATCTGTGGTCTCCTGTTAACGTGAACAGGGCTTACCTTTGCACATCAAAAGGAGAAGGAAACCTGACAGAGGTCAGAAAGGTGAGAATTACAAAAATTCAGAATTCCTAGACTTAAAATGCAGTGATGCTCTGAAAAGCTACTGGGCAAAATGCACCTTATGACTCAATTAGATTTGTTCTTTGTGCATGTTTAGTCATACCTGCTTTTCCTTTAGTGACAAATTTCTTTGTATTTTTGTTTTTTTTATTTCTATTAGCCCTGTAAAGTCCACAAAGCCAAGAGTGACTAAACCAGATTTTATTCTATTTTTGCCCATCTTCAACAAAATTGTTTACTAAATCCCAATATGTTACATCTGTCACAATGCATTGAAGCTGGTGGGCTTGCATTGATATCACTGAGGGCATAAACTGTAGAAAATGGGGTTGCACAAGTGTACATGAAAGCCTATTTGGCCTCCCCAAACCTCTGTTTTAGGCCACCCATGCCTCAAGTGCTTGCAATACCATCAAGAAGCAGCCCTTTCAATTGGTATACAAGATGCTCTGGGGCCAAAATTGGACCTATATATGCTATCTAGCACCCTGCCGTAGTTAGGGAATCCCAACATTGCAAAGCCACCTGCTATTTTCCACACATTGTCCGAAGTGACAGTCCTTGATACGTTTTATGTCAATAAACATAAACTTCTAAGTCAACTTAACTCTGTAGTGTAGACATTACCTGAGTGTCCCCTTGTTTTCCACCCTTGTAAGGACTGGGTAGGCCATGCTTTCCTGCTTCTTGGATGAGAAACTGCCCAGAGAACAGGTGTTATCAATTCCATAGTCTCCCACTTTTCCTCCTTGCTCTAGGACCAGGCCTGTCCCTACAGAGAAATGATTAGAGGCACCACCTTCATATCAGCCTAATAATGGCACCCTCATCAACTGGATGAGCTGGCAGATGTTCAGATAAGCACTGTTATGAGACCCTAACTTGGTCTTTCTGAAGAGGGATTCAGTTACCTCATCCTCCTGAACATTGGGGAACATGAACCCACCAGCAATATAGATGCACCTGTATTTTGGTACACATCTTGGTCACTACATTTTCAAAACTTTGACTGGTAGAAAGTTTTGTATATACTACAGAGCCTTCATAGCTATGGTTTTGATATCAGCCTACATGACATTTAACTGCATTCAATAACTGAGTGTGAAACTGTGAAAAACAAATCAAATCAAATTTTCTTGAGAGAAAAAGTTCAGGTAATTTGGATATTCAGTAGCAAGGTAAATCTTTCAAATTGTCTTAATCTTTTGCCTACTGATATTATTATTCTTAAAATATTTTTCTGCAAGTAATAAAGACCCTCCATATAACTAAGTGTTTGGAATGTGCTGTTCCAACTTAATAGGCTCAAGGTTATTCTTGTTCGATATCCATTTTGAATTTAACTATTAAATGTTGCCTAGGTGAACAGAACTTTGGAACCGACAACTGACCTACAAAGGATTTGATTTGATTGCCCTGTTGTCACAGAAATCAAGGTCCTTTTTGAAGAACTTCTTGCACTTTATACCTCATCCTGCTTGTACAAGAAACAGAAATAGTCGCATCTTTGTAAGAGTGTAGAACTAACTCACCAGGCAGACTACCAGCTGACTTCATTAGCTCATCAGCACATGGATCCAGATATCCACACATAGGTGTAGTGGGTAATCAGCTGGCAGAAGAAATGTGGAGAGAGATTTTTGAGTTGTATTGTTGTTTCCAGCTATTTGATTCCCTCTGTGTTTATAGACACAGGACCTTGTACTTTTATTTATGAATTAAAAAACTACATCAAAGAAATTCCTATAATCAATTTTTACTCCCAGCTGGGACACCCAGAGGGCCCCAAATTTTGATTAACTGTTTGGAACAAGAAGGGGAAACAATATAATCACATTAGATGCATGTTATGTTGATCCAATATGTAAAATCCATGAGGGTAAAGTGTCAGATACCTTTTAAAATCTTCCTCACTTAATTGCTAGATTTAAATTATTTTCAAGTTTTTCATTTAAGTATTTTAAATATTAATATTGTTATTTTAGATTAGTGGGCAAGATTCTGTACTCATATACACTGGTTGAGTAAATGGCCCATTTTATTTAACGGGCAATTATTCTTTGGAAAGCTACTTCATTAAAATGGTATTATGGAGTTCCATATTTGACTCTCAAAGGCATTCAGATCAAGTTTGCTCCATTTACAAGCAAAAAGAAGGCAATTATGAAAATCATCCTCTATGTTCAGCCATGGATTTGAGAGCCAAGCTAGTTTTTTCTGGCTTGCACTTTATCATCAGAAGTAAATTGAATTTTATTTATTAATTACACTGTTACGTGAATATAATCAAAGGGATCCCGATAGTTCACAGTGAAGCCTGCATTCTCTCTGCAATGGTAACAAGTATAAAGAAAATTAATTTTGTATCTTATATTATCCTACACACTTGCGTATTCTTTCAGCTTATGTATCATGTAGTACTTGGGAGAAAGAATTCACTGTATGGGATTTTGGTCAGATGTAAAATGCCATCTGTAGGCAGAAGTAACTTACATTCTATCAGTTCCTCTTTCTTTTCTACTCTTTGTTTCTTATTTATTTTAAGCTTGGTTTTGCTAAATATTATATTGAAATAGCTTTGTTCAGCCAATTCAAGTGCAGGGCTGCTGTACCATTGCTGACCTGCATATATAGTTTTAATTCACATATGTAATTTCTTGCACTCTGATTGGCTCTAGGTATATGATCTGCAGACTCACCATAAGGTTATTTCATAATAACCATACAGTATGTGAATATCTGTATTTTGACTAGCTAACATTGCCAAAGCAGGGAGTTGCACTGTCACTATACAGCTATTTTTCAGTAATTCTACTACAAATATAGAAATCCCGATGCTCTGACTGGCTCCTGTATTTGGAATTTATAAGCTGTTTGCCAGCAACAAAGACTCTTCCTCAGCTTCTTAATCTCTTCATCTAAAGCAGAAAATGCCAGTGATTACTTAAAAGGAAAAAAAGATATTTCCATCTTTCATGGTCCTGCTTCCATTGGAGTCAATGATAATTTTTTCATCAGCTTCAAGAGAGTTGGATCTGAGGCTATGTCTACATTACAAAGATAAATCGGAAAAAGAAACACAATTTGGGGTATGCAAATTGAGTATCTTTTTCCGATTTACTTCCAAAAGAAGCTTTTTGGAAATTTGGCCTGTCTACACGAGGCCAAGTTTTGGAAAAATAACCCTCTTTCAAAACATCCCTTCTTCCTTGTAAATCGAGGTTTACAGGAATGCCAACAAAATGAGTCCACTTTTACGACTTTTTTTTTTTGGAAAAGCAGACTCGTTCCTTGCATGTAGCAGAGCTTTTCCAGGCTAGCTTCGGTATCCTAGAAAAGCTCTGAAGACTAGACATAGCCTGAGTCTCTCTCTCATCTTTCCTCTGTCCCCAGTCTTTCTTTGGGTCAGCAAGATTCTTTATTCTTACAATAGCTGTCAAAAAAACTATGCTGTCACTAGGCCAGATTCTATGACCTTTTCTGCATTTTGAACTCCTAAAGTGGTTTGACTTTTCTCTTGTCTTTAAACAGGTCTGTGCCTTTTCTGTTCTCTTGTGTTTTGCACAAGTCTGTACCTATAGTCATAATCTAGACCTTAAAAATTCTGATACACTTTACCATACAGTTTCAATAGGATAATTATAGATGGGAGAAGATGTTATTTAAATCTTCCTGAAAATTCCTGTGGAAATGATTATAGGCTGAAAGCCTCAATTTTTGTTAAAAACTTTCCAGTTTCTCTGGACTTTGGCCATGATTCTCCAGTATTATTGTGATGTACAAGTGCTTTTTCCTCTTTAGTCAGAAGAGAATCCAGATGCAAATAGTTGGGGACAGGCAATTCCTCAATAATTGAGTTAACAAATGTCACTCACTTTAATGATCAACAGTAGAGTGCTTAGCCTTGTAATGGTTTCTGAATTTTGTATTACAGCTGAAAAGTGTCTGTAAATGGAGAGCAGGGAGAGCACAGGATAGTCTCTGTAAAAATGTGGAATAAAGCCATTTCCTTTTGAGAGTTTCATTGAAGTAAGCCAAAATAACACTTGGGTAATGATCAAATTATATTGAAAAACCTCAGTGGCACAAACAAGGAATTTCTTTGGTTGTTTTTTAAATTGTTTTAGATTTTGGGTTTTTTTTTAAAAGAATGATGTGATCTTAGAAGAAAGGAAAAAGCTTAGTTCAGTTATAGCTTTCATATAATTACCACAAACTCTAATGCAAATTAGACTGTAGGTCTGCTCAATGTACATTTCTGTGCTTGCCAAATTATGTTTGGCAGTGTGGTCAAGCAATAACAGATGCACACTGTGCCTAGTTTTCTCGGGCTGTTCAATAATTAGGAGGGCAATGTATTATAATAAACCACATCCCCTTGGCTGATATTTGGATGCAAATTGCACATTAATTCACTTCCAAGCTTTTTGGAAGCACACCAAAAGACATGAAAAACAGGAAAATATACTATTTACTTCAGGAAATTTGTTTAAAACTAAATAAGATTCATTTTCAAGCAGTGTTTGTGTGCTTTGTGCATGGAAGAAATATTAGCAAAATCTTCCCTTTGTTTTTCCCTGTTTAGTTTAGCAGTAACTTGGGCTATGTCTAGACTGCAGGCTTCTTTCAGAAGTTTTTTTCGGAAGAGATCTTCCAAAAAAACTTCTTTCGAAAGAGAGTGTCCACACTTCAAAAGCACATCAAAAAAGCAATCTGCTTTTTTGAAAGAAAGCATCCACACTCATTGGACATTCTCTCACATAAAAGGCCACCCAGAACCACTTCTGGCAGGGCATTAGTTCAGCAGTTGCTTCCAGGTGCTGCTGCCTAAGGCTAGCTGAGACGTGTGTGTAAAGGGATCGCCCTGGACAGCTGTTTCTCAGGTTCTGTTGCATGCTTGCCTACCTCTGCGAGGGTCAGCAAAGCTTGTGCAGTGCATGCTTTGGCTACCCAGCTTTTGGACACCACAGCATTCTTTTTGCTATGGAGCTGAAGCTGCCCTTGGGCATGTGATGGCCCCACGCTACCATGCTGCAGGTACCATGCTGCAGCAGTTTGAACAGACTGTCTTGATGGTCCTGCCCTAGCTCCACTCCGAGTTCATCTGTGAGTTCCTCTGCCTGGATGGGGGAGCAATGCCCTTTCACCTGCACCCCACCGTAGACACATGATTCTGGAAGCTGGACACCAGTTCCGACTGGTAGGACCGGCTGGTGATGGAGCGGTGGGATGACCAGCAGTGGCTCAACAACTTCAGCATGTGGAAGGCCACCTTTATAGAGCTGTGTGCCTGGCTCGCCCCTGCCCTCCAACGATGCGATACCCACCTGCGGCCCACCATCCCCCTGGAGAAGCGGGTCATTATTGCCATCTGGAAGCTCGCCACTCCAGACAGCTACCGGTCGGTGGGCAACCAGTTTGGCATGGGGAAGTCCACCGTTGGGGCCCTCCTCATGGAGGTAAGGAGTTCTCGGGCTGCAGTCCCTGAAAGGTGGGGGGAGTAATGGAAAGGGGGGACCCTAGAGAAAAGAGAGAGTGGGGGGGTGCAAGGATGGCCTGGGGGTGGGGAGGAAGGCCCATCCTGGGGGGTTGTGCCATCCTGCCCTCACACAGCCCTGCTGCTAGGGAGGTGGCTTCATAGGGGGTGGCTCCTGAGCTGTTTAAGAGGGGGAGGGAAGGGAAGCGGGCACTTCCCAAGGGCTCAGGCACTCCCTCTCATTCTCTGTTTTGTGTGTTTTTTGGTCTCCTTCTGCAGGTTGTGTGGGCCATCAACTCCATCCTACCAGCTCCTTGGTGAGGGTGAATGTACTGACCATGTCCTCCTCCTCCTGCAGATGCTGTTCGTCCTCCTTCTCCTCCTCCTCCTCGTCAAGGAGCTCCAGCTGGGCGACCACGGGTGTCTTGTGCCCCAAGTCCACCATTAAGGGTGGGAAAAGGACTTTACCACCCCCCAGGATTCTGTGCAGCTCCTCATAATATGCACAGTAGTGTGGTCCTACCCCAAAGTGAGAGCTGCGCTCCCTGGCCCTGGCATATCCTTGGCGCAGCTCCTTGATCTTGCTCCTGACTTGGTCCAAGGTGCAGGGGTGATATCCCCTCTCGGCCATCCGGCCATAAATGTCAGCATGTGCACCTCCAGGAGCGGGGATCCTGCAGGGTGGCCTCCTCCCCCCCGCAGCTCCAGGAGGGACAGGATCTCCGCCCTGGACCAGGAGGGCACACAGCATTTGCTGCCTTTGGGTGGGCCCTGGGAGCCCTGGGGCTGCAACCTGTGAGGGCCAGAGAGGTCTTGGGGGGCTTGTTGCTTGGCCATACCTCTGAGTTGTGTGGCAGGAAGAGCTTCATGGTCAGGGTGCTGCTCCATGGCTGGCTTCCTGCCACAAAGCTTGTCCCAGGTGCCTGCAGCTTTAAGAACTGGCAGGAGACAGGAACTATAGGGTTGTGGTTAGTATGGATGGAGTGTCCACCAGGGCACCTGTGTTATTTCCTGGAGGACTCTTCTTTTGAAAGAAAACCCTCCTCCCCTTCCACACACGCCTTTTTCTGAAAGAGCTCTTTCAAAAAAGGCAATCTTCCTCGTAGAAAGAGGTTTACCGCTGTCAATTTACTTTCAGAAGAAAGCTATTGCAGTGTGGACGTAACTCAAGTTTTGGTGGAAAAATGGCTGTTTTTCCGACAAAACTCTGTAGTATAGACATACCCTTGGAGAAACTGGTGTGACACCTCTGAAGCACTCACAGAATCTCTTATTCATGTACAGAGAAAGCACAATGAAGAAGATAGTTCTCCACTTTATGTTTCTTTAAGGTATCACTGAGGTTGAGTGGATATCAGTTCAATGAAAAACAAATAATCCCACTGCTACTGAAATTCTTTGCAATACATTAGATTGGAATGTCATGCTATATATAGCAGGAAATTCATCTTTTGAGAAGACTGCAGATTCTTTACTCTCAACTTTCACTAAAAGGTAGAATCAACAGATTTCATAGAAAAAAATGTTTAACATTAAAGGAGCAGATTTCTTGGCAATCCAGCAATGATTCTAATGCCGTATAACACGTAACTATATCCACCTCTGATGAGTTCTGGAGCAAGAGTAAACCAAAATAGCTGAGCTCCAATGCTAAAGGTTAAGATTAAAGGAGTTAAGATAATCTTGGTAATTGTAGGACAATGAACTTCACTTTGATGCCAGTTAAAATACTTTAAATACAGAAATATAACACAACCTACAATATGAGAGCGATACCTATTCCTATTGTGTATTGTGGTAGCACCTACAAATCCCCATTCAGGGACCAGGAACTCATTGTGCTTGTTACTGAAAAAATACAGAATCTCTTTCATCTGGTACATTTTGTTTTAAGGTAACAAAATGGTGGATAAAGGGGAACAAGTGGAGACAGTTTTTGAAGTCTCTGCAAAATATTCAGATTCCCAAAAGGTTTTTGATAAAGTCCTTTGTTAAGAGTAAAATAAAACTAAAGTTTGGTAGCCAAAGAATAAGAGATAAAGAATTATAATTGAGTAACAACAGAACAGACACAAGGGGGAGTAGCAAGAGGCCAGTCAAGTCTGACAGACAAGTGACCAATCATTGTCATGATGACCATGGAATCAATAGAAGCAGCTTTAGGACCAGTATCATTCATAATATGATATGGTGGGGGGCAGGGAGGAAATAGTCAGATGTGTCATATTGCTAACAACATAAAATCACGTGGGTGAATGAAACCAGAGAGGATTGTGAGGCACTCCAAAAAGACCTTGCAGGCAACTTAATGGCAGATAAGATTTAATATAGATAAAGGCAAGGTAAAGCATATTAGCAGGAACAATTAAATTATTTGTACAGAGTGATGGTTTATGAATCAGTTGTAACCTATCAGGAATGAGATATCAGCATCACTGTAGATAATACAATGAAGGGTTTGCAATGGAATGATTAAAAAGCAAATAAGTTGTTAAATTATATTGAGAAGGGAATAGTGAATAGAAAGGGGAAGATTGTACTTCCATTATATAAATTGATGACACCGCCTTACATTGATCGCCGTATTCAATTAGACATTTTATTAAAAAATGCAGCAAAGTGCAATGAAAACTATTAGAGGTGGAGGTGTTATTTTGACAATCTTTAAAATCCCTTTCATAATCACTAAATTATTCTAGGCCTCCTAGCCTCCAAAGGTGTGAGGGGACAGAGCTAGACAGTGACACAGTCTGTTGATCTATAGCTGGTGGAATGGCCCTTACAATAACATCAGTTTAAATGACTGCTCTAATCTGTACCAGGCGCTGGTTCAGGACTTAGGAAAATGTTCTTCATAAACCAAAAAAATTATTTTGATGCTCCCTCCATCCCACCCAATAAGCCACAAGGAAAGGGGAGGGGGGAGAAAAACATTGGCAGCCAATCCAATCAACAGAGGAGAGGAGATGAGAAAGAGGCCAACCAATCAGCAAAAAAGCTGAGCAGGTGCAGCACATCTTGTCAAGAAAAGCATAGTGGGGGGCTTAGGCTATATCTACACTACAGCCCCGATTGACACTCTGAGATGGATCCACCAGCATTCAATTTAGCGGGGGTAGTGAAGACCTGCCACCTTGACTACAGAGCACTCTCCAAGCAACCCTTGTACTCTACTTTGGATGAGAAGAGTAAGGGAAGTTGACGGAAGAGAGTTAGAGTCCGCGGTAACTTGTTTACGCCAGGTACATTTTTCATGTAATTGGAGTTGTGTAGCTAAGTCAACTTTCTGCTGTAGTACAGATGTCTCCTGAGTGATGTCTTTAGTCCACTTTCAATTTTGTTCTACATCAGTAAGGATCATGCCCTTTGAATCTAAACCAACACCTCTACTTTCAGAAATATAGCTTAATTTCCCAGAGACTCATAAGGAAGTGAAAATATCCAAACCCCTTCTTGCCTTATTTTTTCTTCCTGTTTCCCTTTAAAATAATGTTTTTACAAAAATTGCTATAGTAATGACTTGGAGGAGCACTATGCTCCTTCCAGACACAAATACATCACAAGCAGTCAGGATTTAATCATGGCTGCTCTTAATTTAAAAACCTTTGATTGCATCAAGTTGGGCTTTTTCAAGGACACTCTCTCTCAGAATGAAGAGGTTATTTTCAGCAGTGTACAAACACTTTATACAATGGAGATTGGGTGAGGAGCAAAACTGTATGATAGGTACTTCTCTGTAGAGGACTATATAAGACTTCTCTGTATTCTCCACTTCTGCTCTGAAACTTGGCTCACTAAATATGAATGAAGACACTGATGAGAGAGAGGATTTAAGATGGGAAGAGAAGTTTATATCATCACTTTTTTGCAGATAATTCTGCTTTACACATCAAATACCGCTGAAAGGCTCCAACAGATCCTTTTGCTTATAGACGAATATGTAGCTTTTATTTAGCTTTAAGAATATACAGAGGGAACTCCATAAAGAAGAAGTCATTGTGTAAATCCCAGTAAAAATGGTTCTGAAATAGGCTATAATTAAACCATAGACATAGTTATTTAAATTTATGCAGATGTGATCAGAATTGATCTATGAGCGCAAGAGTGGGGAACCTATCCTCTGCAGGCGAGGTCCATCCCCTGGCTTAATTTGATCTGGCCCATGGCAATTCTCCATGCTGCAGGCCAGAAGGCCCGAACCTCATCTTCTTCCTCCCTTCCCTGCAGTGCTGGAACATGAGCACTTGCTCACCCCAGCTCACCCTGATGTGAGGGAAACCCTCAACCTTGATGCTTCCATGTCCCCTGTGGACCCGCTCTACATTCACAGTTTAGTGTGAATAAGGGGTGGGGTTTTTTTGGGGGGAGGCCTTTTGCCTCTTGTTTGCCTTTTTTTTTTGCTTTTTTTTTCACACTCTGTCAATATATGTGATCAGGTAGCTAGACTGAGGATAAGCAGTAGTTTTATTTTATTTATTTTTAATAATAAAACTACCAGATTAGAGCTGGTTGAACATTTTTGAATTCTGAAATTTTAAATAAAAAATAACAAACGTTTAGCAAACGTGAACACAAAATTTATCCTGTTTTCTACAGCTATAAAGATGGTGGAAAACCCTGAAGTCTTTAAAAAATATGAAAAATGAGGATACATTGTCATTCATGTTTCTGCATTTTTCCCATTTCTTAACTAGATTTAAACCATAACAAATTAAAGCAAAACCTTTTCTGTCCCAGAAAAATTGTGAATTGGCAATACCATTCTTAAATTATTATTTCTTAATTCCTCACTTTTGACTCCTGTTGACAAGAGTTTGAGAAAAATGGAATATCCATGTGGCAAAACTGAATCTGATATATTTAATATAAACCTAACAATATACTATATGAAAATTAAATCTCATAAAATTAGTGTTATTGATACAATCTATTTTTTGTTGGCAGTCCTACAATTCTCCTTAGAAAGTCTCCCCTTTGTGACTATAGTTTATAACCCTCATATACTGAGGATCTGAAAGGGAACCTTTTCCTGCAGTGGGATAAACTAGAAATGATATCCATTGGTGATTGCTACCTATACCATGACCCACAGGTCTTGAAAGAAGGTTCACAGGAGTAGCTATGGTCCAACCCTCCACTTGGTAACCTGCTGCCAACTGTTTACCAGGACACTTGAAGTTCAGCCCCAGTCTGAGTTTCTGCCCCAGGTCCTATTGGAGGAGTCTTGGAGCAGCCAATAACAGAAAGTTATCCAAACAATTGGGATAAACCCATTTCTCAACATTGTGACTTGTGCTTCCCTCTTGACTTCTCAGCATCCCAATTTGCTTTGACTTCTGGCATCGGATGTGTGTGCTCTCTGGTTTGTCTCTTGCTTCTGATCCTCTAGTAACCTGACATAGCTGACTCTCAGCTTCTGTCTTATGACTGTAGACTGTGGCTCTAAGCACTAGGTCTGGCTGTCCATGATTCAGCTGTGGAAACTGATCACAATCTTCAATTTCACTTGTACAGCTATTCAGACATTTTGGAATAATCAAAGTCCAACCTACTGTAGAATGTCAACTAATGATTGCCAAACCAGATGCACAAGAGTTTCTAATTTGTGTTGGTTCCTATTGGGTAAATATAATGGTCTGCAGGGAAAGATAAAAACCAAATGTAAGAGAAATCTAATTTGAAATTACTCATTGGAGGAATGGAGTAGCATTTGTGAACAAAGTAAAACAGTATCAATTAAAGTAAGACACGGGCTGATTCTTAAAGAGTGAAATTCACTATGTACAGAGGGCCAGCAAAAGGTCTGTTGATCACTCAAGTGCCATTTACATAGCCCTCCAAATGGGATTTAAGTGGTATATTGGCCTTTTGCTGGACTTCTACACAAAGGTAAGTGTTATGAGGAATGGTGTCATAAAACATATTAGCTTTGATAACAAAAGAACTGAGCTGAAATTAAAATTAGTGATTTCTGTATGAATTTTGCTTATGGAAGGAAGCAGTTGTTTTTTTAAATGAATCTTGCTCAATGTAAAGGGGTTGGTTTTTTTAAAGATATTTTCCTAAGTTTCTTAATTTTAGGTATTGGTCCTACATATGAACTCTGGCCAATAGGTACGTATATAGATGGTACTAAAGTTTAGTTGCCTCAGGAATTTGGATTTCCAACTCCCCATTCATTTTAATGTGCCAAAATCCATTAGGTCTTCAACTCCCTTTAATATCTGAATCCCTTAGGTGGCTTTGAAAACCTTAGCAATTTTTTTAAAGTGGGCTATAAGAATCTCACAGGCAGTTCTAACCATCTGGGGAGATTTTTATATCCGATTAACTCACCTGTCACTTTGGCATAACACTAAGTGCCAATTACAGTTCAGTACAGGTTCATTTAACAATACTGCATCAAAATACATGCCATGATACAGACTCTGAATGCAAAAGCATAATACTGAGCATACCTTATACTTGATAGTACTTTTTTATATTATTATCTAATAGGAGTTTTAAAAAAACCTAACAGGGGGTTAATATAAAACTAAGCAGAATCTACCTCTTGCAGTAATGCTTTTTAAATCTGTTTTCATAGTTTTTGCTTATCAAGAAATGCCCTTCTGCTATAACAACTGAGCCAAGACTCAGTTCTCAAATACTATGATGGCTTCTGTTAATTAGATAGTTTATCTGTGATGAGTTGTTGACACTGAGATGATTTGTGTTAAATAATTTTAAAATATTCTGTGGGGCACTAACTTGGTAGATAGATGCCTTGTTCATTCAATTTTCATGCCCTGGCTTCAGTCAAGCTTGCAGGCCACAGTAAAGATGAATTTGATATTTGCAGCAATTCTTAAATGCAGAATCATTCATACTGAAAAGTTATATTTAAGCAGTCATGTATCCTCTCTCTTGACACTCTAACAGGGTTTTAAATGACAAAGACCACTAGGAAGTTATTTATTAATCTTATTTAAACAAAATTTTCAATTTCTCAACTTTTCTGTCATTTTTCCTTTCTTAAAATGTTTCTTATGTAATGTTCTCCTGTTTGCAAATATCACTCTCAGCCTCCAGTTCTGGAATGTGAGGAAAAATGCAGAAGATATCAGCAGATTGTGACACACCCTGTATTCCATGTATATAATATGTTAGGGTATGTCTACACTAGCTCGTTAGTTCGAGCTAGGTAGGCAAATCAGGGAACCGGGGTTGCAAATGAAGCCCGGGATTTAAATATCCCGGGCTTTATTTGCATGTTCCCGTCCGGCCGCCATTTTTAAATCTCCCTTAGTCCGAACTAACTGCCCGCGGCTACACGCGGCAGTTTAAAGTTAATCCGAACTAAGTCCTTAGTTTGGATTAACTGTTACTCCTCGTGGAATGAGGAGTAACAGTTAATCCGAACTAAGGACTTAGTTCGGATAAACTTTAAACTGCCGCGTGTAGCCGCGGGCAGTTAGTTCGGACTAAGGGAGATTTAAAAATGGCGGCCGGACGGGAACATGCAAATAAAGCCCGGGATATTTAAATCCCGGGCTTCATTTGCAACCCCGGTTCCCTGATTTGCCTACCTAGCTCGAACTAACGAGCTAGTGTAGACATACCCTAAGTCTGTCTTTTTTTCAGGCTTTTGGTCTCAATCACAAGATGGAAGGGCCAAACCCTGAGAGGGTTTATAGTTGTAGCTATAAAATACAGTTAGATATTAAAGGCACAATCTGTATATTGTTTATCAGTGCTTGTTAAATACACTTTTGGAGCTATAGATTAGATATAGATACAAAGAGAGAGAGAGAGATTTGTGCATTAGTCTGTCTGTGAGTCTGTCCTTCTGTATGTCTGTTTGGTCAAGAATTCCTCCTAAACAGTAAGGGCTAGGATATAAGGGTGAGAGAATGGGATGGGGAGGGAAGGCCCCACCTGAGAGGCCCCCCCGAAACCCTCTTCACCCCTCAATCCTCACTCTTACAACCCCCCTATATTCCCAGCCCCCTGTCCTGAGTCTCTCTTCAACCCCCCACCTTGACTCTGCACCCTCCATGCTCCCAATCTCCTGCCCTGTCCCCTCTCACAACTCCAAGGCCATGTCCTGACTTTTGCACCCCCCACATTGCCAGTTCCTTACCGCGAAGGACTCGGCAGTGCCCAGTAAGTCTTCTAGTAAAAAAAAAAAAAAATACAGGAAAAGTATGTAAAAGGAGGGATGCTGCAGTGCTTAAATACATTTAAGATTGTGAGATGCTGAGCACTATGGTAAGAGTGGCACATAAGTGCAGGTACAGTAGATTTTCTCATCTTCCCTCTCCTTATCCCAATTTACCCCCTCCCCCACATTTCTCTGTTCTTATTCCTTATCCTTTTCCACTCTTCCCACACACAGTCCTTTTCCTGTTTAATCCCCTTTTATACTCTTTCTCTAGTTCTCTTCAATCTCTTTTAGTCTCTGCCTCCCTTCTTAGACTTCAAGCCCCAACAGTCCCCTTTTCTCCTCAGCCCCTCATGCTCCATGAGCCGTGGGAGTGCTGTCGATGGTGCTATAGCACCTCAGACACTGTTGTGATCTCCATTCTGCATTTCCACATGGATAGAGTCTCCTAATTGAGAGACTTTAAAAAATAAAAAAGCATTAGACATTTATGTGTAGGAATAACACTTGCAGAGACATTCTCTAGGTTAAAAGTTAAAAGGGATGTCAATCATTATACTTGAGAATATAAACAGATTGCCAGCGTGGGTTGAAAAGGAATTTTCCCCCACAGAATCACTGAAGTTTGAGATGAAAACGAACTATTAGGTCAACTAATCCCTCTACCTGCCACTGCAGGATTCATCCCTACTGTGCATTTTCTGTTCCTTTTTCCCACCTAGTTATAAAAATGTATGTGTTGTTGGAACCCACATGATTGCATTGCAGCATTTACTGGTATGAACAAAGGAAGAAAGAGTGGGAGGATACATAACTTCTTGGGATTTTGTTCGGGGACTCTGGGTGCCTGCAGAATAGCTAGAAGTGGGGGGTGGGGAGAGGGAAGGGGGTCTGACTTTGCAGAATAGGCCAGACTCTTCCAAACATTGGATAAGGAAGGCACTAGCTATTTAAGTGACTTCTGTAGCAGGTAAGCAGCCAGGTAGGACATACTCAGGGTCATATGAAGAGTTTTTCCAAATGCACCTAAGGATAGCAGGAGAAGTTTATAAATAGGAAGAGAAGAAGCTAGACTGAAGAACTTAGTGGTGGAGTGGTGCAAGGACTAAAAGGGTCTACTGTGTGAGGATTGTGTTCAACAGACCTGGCCAGTTTATTTGGTTTAGACTCTTGTTATTAGAGAAGGATAGGAGGACTAGAATTTGCTGGAGGCTATATAAAATGTAGACAGATAGTGCAAAGATTTTCAGGCAGTGCAAAGGAGATTGTGGGACCCTCACCTCTTTCCCAACTTTGAGGATCAAGCATGGTCTGCAGAGTCAGTCCACAGAGAATGAGAAGAGTGAATTCCCTAGAGAAGAGCCTCAACATGTGCCGCATATATTACATCAGATAGAGATATCTCTTAGGGGAGGGTCTATTAATAGATATTCTGTATGTCTTAGTAAATAGGAGAGGATGGAAGATGATAAAATATAGGTAAGGCCAGATGACCTTCAAGTGAAAAAGAGTCCTATTCCATCACATCAGACAATGGCACACAGCTAAATAGTGACCAATTTTTAAAGTGCTTATATACAAATTCTAGAATTCTAAATATTAAGATGGATGAACTAGAGTGTCTCATATTGAATGAGGATATTGATAAAGGCATCACAGAAACTTGGTGGAATGAGGATAATCAATGGTACACAAGTATCAGAGGTGTAGCCGTGTTAGTCTGAATCTGTAAAAGTGATGAGTAGTCCTGTGGCACCTTATAAACTAACAGATTTATTGGAGCATAAGCTTTCGTGGGCAAAGACCCACTTCGTCAGATGCATGTCACACAGTACAGGGTACAAAATATATTGGAAGCACAGAACAGGTCGTGCTGGAGGGGGAATGGCACCATACGTGAAAGAAAACGTAGATTCAAATGAAGTAAAAATCTTAAATGAACCAAACTGTTCCATAAATCTTTATGGATAGTAATTCCATGCTCTAATATGGCATGAATATATCAATAGAGATATGTTACCAACCACCTGACCAGGATATTCATAGTGATTGTGAAATGCTAAGGGAGATTAGAAATGCTATAAAAATAAAAACTCAGTAATAGTGGGGGATTTCAACTATCCCCATATTGACTGAGTACATGTCACTTCAGGATGGGATGCAGAGATAAAGTTTCTTGACACCTTAAATGACTGCTTCTTGAAGAAGCTGGAGGAGATGCAATTCTTGATTTAGTCCTAAGTGGAGTGCAGGATCTGGTCCAAGAGATGACTATAGCTGGACCACTTGGAAATAGTGACCATAATATAATTAAATTTAACATCCCTGTAGTGGGGAAAACACCACAGCAGACGAACACTGTGGCATTTAATTTCAGAAAGAGGAACTACACAAAAATGAAGAGATTATTTAAACAGAAATAAAAAGTTTCAGTACCAAAAGTAAAATTCCTGCAAGCTGCATGGAAACTTTTCAAAGACATCATAACAGAGTCTCAACTTAAATGTATGCCCCCAAATTAAAAAACAGTAAGAGAACCCAAAAAAGTGCCACTGTGGCTTAACAACAAGTAAAAGAAGCAGTGAGAGATAAAAAGGCATAGTTTAAAAACTGGAAGTTAAATTGGAGCGAGGAAAATAGAAAGGAGCATAAATTCTGTGAAATAAAATGTAAAAATATAATTAGGAAGGCCAAAAAGAAATATGAAGAACAGCTAACCAAAAATTCAAAAAGCAATAGCAGTTTTTTAAGTACCTCAGAAACAGGAAGCCTGCTAAACAACCAGTGGGACCACTGGATGATTGAGGTGCTAAAGGAGCACTCAAGGATGATAAGGTCATTGTGGAGAGACTAAATGAATTTTTGCATCATTCTTCACATCTGAGAATGTTAAGAAGATCCCCAAACTTGAGCCATTCTTTTTAGGTGACAAATCTGGGGAACTGTCCCAGATGAAGGTATTACAGGAGGCTTTGGAACAAACTGTTAAACTAAATAGCAACAAATCACCAGACCAGATGGCATTCACCCAAGAGTTCCGAAAAAACACAAATGTAAAATTGCAGAAGTGCTAATTGTGGTATGTAACCTATCCTTTAAATCATCTTCTGTAACAAATTACTAGAAGATAACTCAAGTGACACCAATTTTCAAAAAGAGCTCTAAAGGTGATCCTGGCAATTACAGACTGGCAAATCTAACTTCGGTACTGGGCAAATTGGTTGAAAAGAACAGAATTATCAGACACATAGATGAATATAATTTGTTGGGGAGAAAGTCAACATGGTTTCTTTAAAGGGAAGTCATGCCTCACTAATCCACTAGAATTATTTGAGGGAATCAATAAGCATTTGGACAAGGGGGATATAGGACACTTAGATTTCCAGAGAGCCTTTGACAAGGTTCCTCACTAAAGGCTTTTAAGAAAAGTAAGCTATCATGGGATAAGAGGGAAGGTCTTCTCACAGACTGATAACTGGTTAAAAGGTGGGAAACAAAGGGTAGGAATAAATGGTAAGTTTTCAGAATGGAGAGGGGTAACTAGTGATGCCCCACAGGGGTCTGTACTGAGACCATTTCTATTCAATATATTCATAAATGATCTGGAGAATGGGGTAGACAGTGAGGTGGCAAAATTTGCAGATGTTACTAAACTGCTCAAGACAGTTAAGTCTAAAGAAGATTGTGAAGAGCTTCCAAAGAATTTCACAAAATGTGGTGACTGGGCAACAAAATGGCAGATGAATTTTAATGTTGATAAATGCAAAGTAATGCATATTGGAAAACAATCCTGACTATATGTACAAAATCATGGAGACTAAATTAGCTATTACCACTCAAGAAAGAGATCTTGGAGTCACTATGGATAGTTCTCTGAAAATATCTACTCAATGTGCAGTGGTAGTCAAAAAAGCAAAAAAAAAAAAAATGTTAGGAATCATTAAAAAAGGTATAGACAATAAGACAGAGAATATCTTGTTGCCTCTATATAAATCCCTGGTAAGCCCACATCTTGAGTACTGTGTGCAGATGTGGTCACCTCATCTCAAAAATATCTTGGCATTGGAAAATATTCAGAAAAGGGCAACACAAATGAGGAGAGATTAATAAAACTGGGACTTTTCAGCTGAGAAAAGAGGAAACTAAGGGGGAGGGGATATGACTGGTGTGGAGAAAGTAAATAAGGAAAAGTTACTTGTTCCCATAACACAAGAATGAGAGGTTCACCAAATGAAATTAATAAGTAGTGGGTTTAAAACCAACTAAGGAAGTATTTCTTCATGCAACACGCAGTCATCTTGTGGAACTCCTTGCCCGAGGACATTGTGAAGACTAGAACTTTAACTGGGTTCAAAAAAGAACTAGATAAATTCATGGAGGATAGACCCCTCAATGGCTATTAGCCAAGATAGGTAGGAATGGTGTTCCTAACCCTCTGTTTGTCAGAAGATGGGAATGGGCACTTGATTATTACCTATTCTGTTCATTCCCTCTGGGACACTTGGCATTGGCCAATGTCAGAAGACAGAATACTTGGCTAGATGCACCTCTGGTCTGATCCAGTATGGCCATTGTTATGTTCTTATTTACAAATGTAACAAGGAAAAACTAATGAAAGTGTTTTCTTTAAAAAATTGTATTGACAATTTCACATTTGTTTCCAAGTATGCTATTACGTATTTAAATATACACATGCAGGGAGATGTTTATTAAATGTTTTCCTTTAGAGATTTTGTCACTTTTGTTTTGTCAGAGATTTAACATATATAGATATAAAACCTCTGAAGAAAAAAAAAAGTTCTCATATGTATCCCAGCAGAGAGGCAAACTGAGGTACAGGGAAGGGGAAAGAAATTATACTTAGCACACTGAGATTCTCTCAAGCCTGTTTCACTCTAACTTCCCTCAGGAAAAATTCCACAACCCTAATGGAGCTCCTTGTCAGATTTTTTTTCCATGAAATTTCAACTAAACTCTCCCTTGTATGAGTTTCATCCCACTAGTCCTAGTTACATCCATTAAGTAATGCCTTTCCCCCCTTCCAATACCTGTACATTGTTAACATGCCCTGTATGTTTATACCTAGCCAAGTTTGTTGGTTTTAGTTCTTTAAGGTTTTGTCTACACATAAAAATAGTACTGCTTTCTACTAGTACAGTTAAATTGATACAACCTGTGAATACTGTTATGCTGATATAATTCAGCTTATACTGGAATGACTTATTCCCATACAGGAAGGGGAATAAGTTATACTAATAAAACTGCATCTATCCTAGGGGTTATACAGATATAATTATATTGGTTAAAAGAACCATAATACCAGTACAAAACTGTGTGTAGAAGATCAAGCTTTAATTTTTCCCTATAAATCAGTTCCTCCAGTATCTCGATCATTTTTATTCTCTAAATTCCTTCCAATTTTCAATCACCTTCTGATAATATGTTGCTCAGAACTGAATGCAGTAGTCTAGACATTGTTACTCCAGAGCTGTAGATAGTGGAGCTATATGGTATAGCATAGCACAATTGGCATGACACTATCTGAATTATGGATAATTTTCAGCTTTCTTTTATGAGATTAGACATGTGCCAAAGATAAGAGTGGAGCAACCATCCATTCTCTTCTGACTATTCCTAAGTTCACTAACTACTGTCTCATTTCCTCCAGTCAAACCTTCCCTTCTCTTAAACCAACATCATAATCATTTTAACACCACAGGCCTCTTAAATTTAATGCTCTTCTATAGATCCTTACACTTTCTTGGCTGAAAGCTTGCCAGCTGTTTTAAAATAAAGGCTTCCGAGCAACTTCCTCTATGTATGGTTCACAATAACTTTAGAGATGCTTTATATCTTTCCAACCTATGAAGTTTCCAGTACTTCTGGAAGAGCATATAACAAAGTTGTCTCAAGTGGTCCCATAGAAACATGTCCTCATCAGGCATGTTGTTTTGCTGATACTTTATACTTGGTGTGGACAGTTTTCATGTCTAGGTCAACTTCTATTTAAACTTTAGGGCTATGTCTAGACTGCCCCCTCTTGTGCAAAAAATATGCAAACGAGGCAAAGCATGGACTATCATCACACCTCATTTGCATAATTAATGAGGCTCCCTTTTTGCACAAAAAATCCCTCTTGCGCAAGAGCCATTCTTTCTGAAAAAAATGTGGAAGAACAGTTCTTGCTCAAGAGGGTTTTTTTGTGCAAAAAGGAGCTGTATAGACAGCTCCTTTTTGCACAAAAGCCTCTTGCGCAAAAACGGAGCCTCATTAATTATGCAAATGAGGCACGGTGATATTCCATGCTTTGCCTCATTTGCATATTTTTTGTGCAAGGGGGGGAAGTCTAGATATAGCCTAGGAGTTTTACATTATATTTACAACTTCCAATACTTGGGAGTATTTACAGAAATAAATAATATTATAGCCAATATACAAATTATGAAAGTGTTACTGCAAAGTATTCTAACTAGACATCTTTCGGCAACTGTATTTTTAAATTGCTCTATACTCTTCGTAGATTAGAGTAAACAATTAATTAATCATGAAAAGCAATCGCTACAGAGTAGGAGCACAGTTTTAGCTTCCAAAGCAACTTCTCTGCCAGACCTAAAAGATTGTCAGGCAGTCACTTTTCCTAACCAGCTTTTCATACCATGATTTGCAGCAACCAAAAATTGCGGCACTTTGCCTGATTTTGACATGGATTCAAGACAGAAATACAATGGGCTATTTGCACCATCTGGTGCTTGCATTTCAGTTGAATGAAAGCACATGGACTCCTAAGAACTTTGATACTGAAATTCCAGGAAGAAAAGGAAACAAAATCCAAGATACTAAAAGTATGATGTGGAATATACATTAGAATTAATATCATTGCTGGCCTACAGGGTCATTTCTCAGATGTCTCTCTCTTTTACACATTTAAGAATCTGCACACCTGGGTGGTACAAAAGCTTTAAGTTTGACTATATGTTCCAATGGTCCCTTCTGGCCTTTATAAATTTAATCAATTTTGCCTTTTACAGTAGTTTCTGACATTGATGACACTCTACTTCCATTTGTGGCTGTAGGTTCTCCTCGTACTAAACTCCTTGTACTAAAAAGAAAGTTTACTCCATATTGCTGTGATATCTTCTACAGAAGATCAGGCTCAGAGGTGTCACATTCACATTAACACTGATGTGTGAACCAGTGATCAAGTGGCAGATTACATGTCTGTCACAACACATCAGGGCAGTATTCCAGTCTGCCAGGTTTACCCTGCCCAGCTTCTTCAAACAAGGAGTATTTGATAAATATACAGCACAATGAGAATGTCAAGGTTTTGGGGATGGTGGAAGTGGGTAATCCATGCTGTGGTCAAGTTTTTGGAGATCTAACCATATCCAGCTGCAGTGTGACATGGTCTCTGATCCTTGTAATTTGCTAAAATAGCCCATTCAGTAAAGGATAACCGTACTCATGCACTGCTTGAATGGTCTTAAGAAAGTTTTTCTTCATGAAAGCAGTGTTATTGAAAACATGCTAAAGCTAGCTCATTAGCATTGGAGACAAATGCCAACTCTATGAAGACCAGAACAATCATTACCCAGGGCAGACTTGGTTCTCCTCATGATTTTTAAAAGTCTCAGAGGGATAGATGTGTTAGTCTGTAACTTAAAAACAACTCTTATTAAAAAAACCAAGAAGTCCTGTGGCACCTTAGGGTTCCTCTACACAGCACGCTTACCTCAAAATAAGCTACGCAATTTGTGCTATGCAAATTATGTAGCTTATTTTGAGGTCATTTCAAAATAAAGCGCTATTCCAGAACGTCCCTTAGCCCTCATTCAATGAGGTTTACAGGGACATCAGAATAGTGAGCCCATTATATTTCAATATAACAGGCTTGCTCTTAAGATGTGGAATGGCTATTTCGAGATACCTGAGGTATCCCAAAATAGCGCCACAGTGTAGACGTAGCCTTAGAGTCTAACCAAAATATATGTATAGTATCATGAGTTTTTGTGGGTAAAACACACTTCTTCAGATGAGATGATCTAGAGTGTTCTCAAAGGGTGAACTTGCTGCCACAGTCATAAAATGTAAAGTTTATTTCTGTACACAATTTGCTCCTCAATTTTGTAAGAGGCACAGCAACATTATTTTCTTCAGTTTTAATTTAGGTTTCTCAAAAATATATGTACAGGGCATTATTAGATGATAGTAGCTAGAGGTTCTCTGTCACATTCTTAATTACATTCTTTCTAATTCAGTTAACATAAATGTAATAATTATTTTTAAGCAATAGTCTCACTGTATTTTAAAATACAATACATGCAAAAGTAATAATAATAGGCAGCAGAATGTATTCTTGCACATGTTGCAGGTATAGCATTTCACATTCAGATACCTAGTTTCAGAGCTGTGCATGGATCAAAAGTGAAATGAGTTAACTGGTATTCATTTAAATAGTTTAATTTAACTCCAATTTCAAGGACAGTCTTCAAATGAATGTGTTTTAAGCTACCATATCAAACTGATAAATTTGAAAGAATTGTGCTCCCCATCGGTAATCTAAGCCAAAAGCATAAAAGGACAACCTTGAATAAAAATGCATTTCATAGAAATGGAATTGATATGTAGTGTATACTATTTGAGAAATACTTCTGTTATGATGATAATAGAACTGAGCACTTAAAAGTGTTTTATAGGTGGGGTTTTCAAAAACATTTAGCATGTCAATGGTAAACTTCATGCTGGTTTTTGTGGAAGCAGGGTTATGCGAACATTGAGAGTTTTTGAAAATATGGGCCAGGTTTTTGTTTACACAAAGGCTTCTTTCAGTGTAAATGAGAATCAGGCCATATATTTTAAGTCCTACATAAGCAAGCATTAACTAATTTAATACTGTAAAACCCATCTAAGTAGGTAGATAAGTAGTATTATCCACTGAAGTCAATGGAGTTATACAAGCAATAAATTTGATCCACCTTCTCAAAAATATCTGTTGATTTTAGAGTGTCTCAATTTTTGAGAGCCCAAAATTTGGAAAGCTGCTGTGCATTCAAAATTCCATTTGAAGCCCAATATACCATTTAGGTATCTAAATATGGAAGTACTAAAATTAGTGGATAGTTTTGCAATTTTGGCATGAATGACTTCACTGTTATTATTATTTGTTTGTATTACAGGAGCACCTGGGAATTCCAGTCATGTATCAGCCGATGCACAAAGAACAAAAAAATGGTTGCTGCCCAAAGGTCACACAGCATGCCAAAGCCTTCTTGCCATGCAAATAACACATATCAGTCATACTCCCTCTGTACTCTCTGCAGCTCCAGGAAGGGTTGTTTCCTTACACTTGCATGCAATTTGCACAGTTTTACCTTCAGTTTTGTAAATAGCTATAAAAAAGCTCACACATTCTGAGAGAATTTTTCTTCAATATTAAATTTTAAATAGGTTTTTTTGGCACACATTTTGTTTGTACTGAGTTTGAAGTTGTTCAATGCATTAGTGATTTGTATGTTTGTGTATGTTAATGTCTGTGAAGCATTTCACTGATATCCTTACCCAGGATGTGGTCTGAGACTCACTCTTTACCTTTGGTAGCATATGTGGAAAAATCACATGCGCTGGCTGAGAAGCATTTAAACAGAGGTAAGTGAAACATTGCTTCCCTGCAGTTAATTAAATACAGACTTGCAGATAATACCTATTATCACAGAACTTAGAGACAGAAAATGCCCCTAAGTATTTAAAGGTGAAAATGTCATTATAAACCAATTTTTCCAACAAATATAGCACTTTCACATCTTTTCTTTCATTAATCTCAACCCCATCAGCAGATGCCAACTCTATGCATAACTGACAATTAGTAAGTTTGTGGCTCCACACATGTCATGGATATGAAACCTGATTAATTGAGAGGTTATCTATATTAGAAATGGTGCACCTGTTCAACTAAATCATTATAAAACAGTGCTAGGTAAGTAGATGCAAACCCCACTGCAGATGCACTTAAGCCAGTTTAACCCTCATTTAAATGAGTTTATCTTATGTTATCTTGTGTCAATAAATTACCAAATTAAGGTAAACTGGTTGAAATTAGGGTTAAATCAGTTTTAAGTGTGTAGGCATTTTAAATGCAATCTAATTTAAACTGGTGCCACTTTTGCAGGATAGATCAGGCCTCAGAAGGGTAGTAGCTGTTATTCAATACATTTAAAACTTTGTTTTCATTAGCACCCATTAAATTTGAACCTGAATATATATTTAGGAATAAAGCTCTTTACTAAAGATTAAACTGCTTGGAAACTTTAATAAGAGGATGAAAAAACTCCAAAGCCATATTATTGCTAGTCCTCCAGAAAAGTCCTCCAACAAAGGTGGGAAGGCCAGAATTGATCTTACTGATATTTCTAAAGTTAAAGAATAAACAAACAGAATTTTGAGGAAAGGGGAGATCATTTTCATCCTTTTTTTAAATTTTACAACAAGCAGAAGCAAGAAAAGAAAGGGTGAATAGACAATTTCTCTTTTACTCTTCAGATCATCTCTACACAAATCTTTATGTGGAGTTATTCATTTTGGCTATGTCTACACTGGCAGCTTCTTGCGCAAGAACAGCCGTTCTTGCACAAAAATTGCACGTGCATTCTTGTGCAAGTAAATTTACAGTATAGCGTTGTGAAACAGGGCTTCTTCCGGAAGAGTTATTCCTCTCCCCATGAGGAATAAGACCTCTTGCGCAAGAGCTCTTCCACAAGAGGGCAGTGTAGACAGGCAACATGAATTTCTTGCGCAAGAAGCCTCTATGGTTAAAATGGCCATCACAGCTTTCTTACACAAGAGAGCATCCACACTGCCATGGATGCTCTTGTGCAAAAGCACATGCCAGTGTAGACACACTCTTGTGGAAGACTTTTTGCGCAAGAAGTCTTCCGCAAAACAGTTCTTGCGTAAGAAGCTGCCAGTGTAGACGTAGCCTTAGTATGTGCATCTGGAATAGTCCATGTCCAGAATAGTATGGAACTCTTTTTATGCAAAAGCATAGTACCTCCTGGAAATGGTAGAAATTAAATATTAGATGATTAGTGTGAGAGCACAAGGAACTCCAGAATAGAGAAAAAGGTGGTAAAGAGAATAAAGTTAGGATAATATTACCTAAACTCTATAATAAGAGACTTGTTAGACCATTTGATGTGGGCGCATGCTACAATAGGAAATACATTAGTAATGACAAGCTCACATTTTGAGTAGGAGTGGTGGCTTTTGTCCAGAGGGATACAAAAACAGTTACAATCAGTTAGTAAAAAGCTTTTATGAACTGTGGGCCCCAAGAGTCTTGATATTGGCCTGATATTGGAGGTGCCTGTTCTTAGCAATGAAAGTGAAGGCTGTAGAAGCAGTGTATCTTTAAGATCGCTATACAGTATATACAGGACTATGTAGCACTTTAAAGACTAACAAGATGGTTTATTAGGTGATGAGCTTTCGTGGGCCAGACCCACTTCCTCAGATCAAGTAGTGGAAGAAAATTGTCACAACCATATATACCAAAGGATACAATTAAAAAAAATGAACACATATGAAAAGGACAAATCAAATTTCAGAACAGAAGGGTGATGGGGGGGGAGGTAAATGTCTGTGAGCTAATGATATTAGAGGTGATAATTGGGGAAGCTATCTTTGTAATGGGTGAGATAATTAGAGTCTTTATTCAAACCTAGATGTAAAGTGTCGAATTTAAGCATGAATGACAGTTCAGAGGATTCTCTTTCAAGTGTAGTCTTAAAAGGCCTTTGAAGCAGGATGCAGGTAATCAAGTCATTGAGACAATGTCCTTTCTGGCTGAAATGGCAAGAAACTGTTTTTTCTTTGTGATCCTGTCTAATATCTGTTTTGTGGACATTGATCCTTTGGCGAAGTGTCTGAGACGTTTGTCCAATGTACCTAGCAGACGGACACTTTCGGCACATGATAGCATAAATTATATTTCTGGATGCGCAGGAATATGTGTTCTTGATCTTATAACTCACTTGGTTAGGTCCAATAATGGTATCAGCAGAGTGAATATGTGGACAAAGCTGGCAACGGGGTTTGTTGCAAGGGAAGGTATCAGGGTTGGTATTAGTGTGGTATGTCCTGTGGTTGTTGGTAAGAATCATCTTGAGGTTAGGTGGTTGTCTATAGGAGACTATGGGTCTGTCTCCCAGAGCCTCTTGGAGTTTAGTATCCTGTTCCAATATAAGCTGTAGTTTATTGATAATGTGTTGGACAGGTTTGAGTTGGGGGTTGTAGGTGATGACAAGTGGTGTTCTATTGTTGGTTTTCTTGGGTCTGTCTTGAAGTAGATGGTTTCTAGGTATTCGTCTGTCTCTTTCAATTTTTGTTTCAGCTACACCAGACTAACACGGCTACATTTCTATCACTATTATACAGTATATAAACAGCTTGGGGAACCCTGATTTCATCTGAATAATCAGGAGTTTGGAAAATTGAAAGAGCAGGATCCATTCAGCCATTTGGCAAAGGGATGGCCTTCCATGAATTCCTCCTCTACCTCACAGTCCTGGCATGGAGCCTCTGTTCTGCCCTGTTTGCTCACTCCTGTGACAGAAGGGTCACAGAAGCCTCCCTTCGCTGCCTCAGGGCTGGTAGCACTCATATGCTTCTGCATACCCCAAGAGAGAAGCAGAGACTCTGCCCTGCCAGGACTGTAGCCTTCCCTCCTTTTTCAGCCTGAAAGGATTTGGTGTCACCAACCCTGTAACAACAAAGGGAGGCCTCTGCAGCTCTGCTGTCACAGCCCACTCATTCACTCTTGTGACAGCAAAGCTGCAAATAGCTCCCTATGCTGCTGCAGGAACCATGTAGCAGCAAGGGGGCCTCCCCCGTAGCCAGGGGCTTGTCATTCACCTCCTCTTCCTCCTCATAGTCTTGGCCAGGGCAGGAACTCAACTCCTGCATTATCCAAATCCCTTTCTTGTCCCCCAGCATGAGATACACGGGGCACAAGGAAGAGGTGTGAATAATCAAAGTTGGAATAAACAGGAGTATATTGTGTGCTATTCCTGACCCTTCCAATTATTTGCGGTTTGACTTTGGGTAAGTATCTCCATTCTTCAGAGAGGATAAAATGTCACTTACTTAGCTACCAGGATATTTTGAATGAATGCTTAATACTTGTGAAATATTTTGAGACTCTCCATGGAAACCAGCATAGGAACACTTAGGGTACATCTAGACTACATTCTTTTTTCGAAAGGAGATATGCAAATTTAGTGCCAATTTGCATATCTTCTTCCGATTGCTTTTGCAAAAGCGTTTTTTCGAAAAAGAAAGCTGTTTAGATGCTGATCTTTCAAAAAAAAAAAAACCTTTTTCAAAAGAACCCTGCACACCTCATTTTTTGAGGAAGAAGGGTTCTTTCGAAAAAGGGTTTTTTTTCGAAAGAACTGCATCTAAACTACTTTCTTTTTCGAAAAAACCATTTTTGAAAAAGCAATTGGAAAAAGATATGCAAATTAGTGCCGAATTTGTATATCTCCTTTTGAAAGAAGAACTTAGTCTATAGATGTACCCTAGTGTGGTTTGTGTGTGTATATTTAATTCATAATAAACAAATGTAAATGAATTTACAAATGTAAGAAAATCTCCACACACACCCCCCCACACACACACACACACAAATGCAGACCATTCAATCTCCAATGGAATCCTGCTTTCCAGATACAGCAGAACATATTACCAGTGGAGGGAGCACCTGGCAATCATTACTTACCTCACCCAAAGTGGACTTGCAGCGCAACAGCTTTTTCTGAAACTGCAAATGTAGCAGCTACTGCTGCTTATGGATAGGATGTGTTGTAGAAGGGAATAGACTTGCTTTCTCCTTCCCGTCAGCAGTGAGTTTTCTCCATCCTTTTTCCACATTGTAGCCAGACAGGAACCCCCCTGTAACATCCATTTTTGCATGCCTGGAGCACACAGGGCACACAGAGCAGTAACATAAGCAAAGTCTTTGAAAGCCTTGACAGCAGGCCCGGATATGCTGGCTGCTGTGACCATGGATGGCTGTAAACAGAGATACGCCAATTGCTGACCTCGATGCTGCGAGAACTGCCTTGACTGAAACCCATATTGATATGAACACACACTCGTCCGGGGGGGAGGAATCTCCCACCCAGTAAAGAATGTCCAGTACTCACAATTTAGTTATCTGTCTTGCAAGTGTAAATTAAGTTGAAACTCCCTTGTAAGAACTGGCGTCACAAAGACAGACCAACACAATTTGGCACCTTAGATAAGAAAGAGGATACGGGCCCCTATGGGAATAAAGATGGGTCCAGCAGCACACTTCCTCTGAGTGTCAATCTACCATCTGCCTGCTGGTCGGGTTAGGTAATTGCCTCCCGAGTTTCCATGGGGACGCCCACCTCATATTCGTCTTTCCTAGGAATTGAGGGACCGGCCCTGGCTTGACCCGCTGGAGTCGAGAGGCACAGAAGGGTGTGCCCTTTGTCTTAAGTGTACACATAGACTTAGAGCTTTTTAAAGATTAAGCTATCACTTGGTACCATTATTTCTATTTTCTATCTTTATTTTCTTTGTAACCATTTTTAAGATCTATATTTGTCAATAATTAAGAAATAGAGCAATAGCCATTGTAACCACATGCTTTATAAGTCTCCTTAATAAACCTGTAACTGTTTAAGTTTTAACCTGACTCCTTCAGTTGCTGTAACAGAACCAAGCACAATTTAAAAGAACTTCAGCCGGTCATAAGGGACAGGTATAGGAAGAGCTTGGGCATTTTGGATCGTGTCACTCCCAGGTGACAGATTCGTGGGGCATCTCTCAGTCTTCCCTAGACTGCCCACTGCGAAGGGATCCTGTATCCTAGCAGTTGAAATCTGAGATGTAATAAGCTCTCCCTGTAAAACTCCTTGGGGCGCCCTTCAGCCTTTCCTAGGCTGCCCGCTGCGACGGGACCTTGTGTCCCAACAGAAAAGACTTGGGTGTATCACACACACACACACTGCCCTGACCGTCGGCTGACAGAATTGGCGTAGTCGGCAGGATTGTGTTATTGGTTCAAATACAGCAGCATGAAGCCCATCACGCTGGATATGAATTTTAGCTGTATGGAGAAAGAGTTTGCCCAAGAGGGATGGGGCAACCTAAATGGGATAAAGAGATGTTAGGGAAAGGCATTTGCATCTGGCTGTTAAAGGGTGTGTGCCAAGCAGCCTGCTCCAGCTACTGGAACTTGGAAACAGAGCTGATAAGGGTACAGAGAGAGAGATACGAACTCTGGGAGCAATGCCAGAACCTAGATACCTGGGTGCAAACCCTAAATAAGGACATGGAGCACCTACAGGAACGGCTCCTCCCGAGGCTAGAGAGGGGAAGGAGAAAGTAATTAATGGCGAAAAATGAGCTTTTGGAGCTGGCTTTAAGAATTTGTTGGCTCAAGCCCCCGCTCTCCCGCCTTCCACCGTAACCAAGATAAAACAGTACAGCATTTCAGCCGAAGCTATGGCTCCGGTCTCTGAACTAATTAAAGATCTGGAAAAACTGGGAATCTTAATTTGTACCTACTCCCCATATAATTTGCTCAGGAAGCATGCTCGCTGGGAATGGACCCCACCCACGAGGAAGCTCTGAGACAGCTGATAAACGAGATACATACTTATCAGTCTATGGGTCCAATTCACCCTAATGCCCCATTTCATTGTACCTAGTAGTAAGGAGAATGTCTATAACAGTAAAGCCTCTCAGTTAACACCCGTGAATAGTTTGAAGCTTCACACATTAAACACCTGGTCTGCAGTATGTCAGGATGCAGTATGTTGGATGTCAGGGTTGTGGAGGCTATAGTCTTTGTTTTGAGATGTGGCTGCTGGACACACTATCAATCAGATATTTTCATTTTTAGTCACTTAATGTTGCAAGTTGTTGTAGCAACAGGAGGTTCTCTTAATCATTTCCCAAAACTTGAACCTAGGCTCTGAAACTGACAAGACTTTGGCATATGTTGGGTAAACCTAACCTGTCTCGAGCAGTGTTTAGCATGAGAGGTTGTGCCTAGGGCACTACTATTCCCTTTATGGGAGTCTAGACTTTGGACCAGTGAGGGGCACAGAAGTTTTTCAAAGATAATTGTACACTACCTCATTGATTAAAAATGCCACATGACCTAAACGTTGTATTACAGAAAATAAACTTATGACCAGAGGACTTTAAACCCAAACACTTCTCTGGGTGTTTACTGGTTCCATTGCTATTGGCAAATGCAAATAATTTTTAAAATGCTGCTCCATTTTTTTAACTGGATTTATACAGTCCAAACATTTACTTTAAAAATAAACATTTTGGTATAAAATGCTCTAGGAAATGCTGGCAGTGGAAAAACTAACCTACACCAGATGGCAGAGGTTAAAGAAATACTATAAAATATGGCTTCCATTCATACAGTATTCAGACAAACAGAACCCCAAGCACTGAAAACCTGTGAAGGTGGAAAACCTTTTCATTTGCTTACATTTCTCCTTGCTACTTAGCAAACCTGAGAGGTATTGTATCATCACGTATCAAGAAAGTAATATGCCAGACTGTTGTAACAGGTGGAAAATGTTTATCTGTAACAACACTGAATGTGAAATAAAGAAATGGCCAAATTTACTGTAGGTTTCCATAACCTCATCTACAAAATTTATAAGCACATCAGCTCAGTGCCTGCAAAATGCTTATTTACATAAGTAAAATGTGTACCTGAATGAGTAAGGGCCAATTTGTATTAATTCATATGTTCTGCCCAGAAAAATATATTTTTTACACTTGTAAAAGGTTATGGGTTCAGGTAAGGAGACAAGGTGAAAAACCAGTCAAGGAAGCCAGAGATGGGGTGAGGGGAGTTTCCAGCTTTTAAAACAAATTTAACAATTTCATAAATGTAAAGTCAATCAAAAGAATTTCCAAATGTTTAAACATTACCACATTATCCTTCATCATTCTATTTATATGTTTGCTCCTACCTTCATAACTGTTTTTGTGTATTATAGATGCCTATTCTGTGTAGTCAGTGGCTAAAAGAAGTTCTAATAAGCATTCTTGCAAATTTAGAATTAGGATAGCAATTTAGTTTTGCTAAAGTATCACAACATAAAATCTGCACTTCAGCCAGTTGAAAATTATGCATTTTGTATGCAGTGTTTTGATAATATATTTATTTAAATTAATATGATGAGATCTCTTTAAAAAATAGTTGGAACAGTGTGTTTGCTTTGCTGATTAGTGTAATACTGTGTTCATTTTTGGATCTATACTTTAAAAAAGATGTTGGAAAAATTGGGAAAGGACTCAGAAAAAAACTCAGAAGGATTATTTAAATTCTGGGAAACACATCTTACAGTGAGAGATTAAAGGAGCTCAACATACTTAGTTTATTAAAGAGAAGGTTGAGAGATTATTTGATTAGTCAATTAGCACTTACCTAAAGAAGGAAGTTTTTCTGAGATCTTTATCAGATATAGGCATAGATCCAATGGCTGGAAGCTGAAATCAGAAACATTTAAACTGGATATAAATATTTAACACTGGAACTAATTAATACTGGAACACATTACCGAGTTGTCGTAGATTATCCATTACTTAAAGTGTTTATCAAAACTGGATTTTAAAAAATGTACTACTGTTCAATCACGATTTATTGGGCTCAATGCAGAAATTATTAAGTGAGGTTCTACAGCTAGTGTTATACAAGAGTTTGGGTCTATGATCCTAATGAGCATTCTGTTCTATTTTTTCAGTTGAAAAAAGTGATTCCTTCTGAAATATTCTTAATTTCTTATTATTTTGGCTGCTTCTTAGCAAACCACCTTTCAGGTCTTTGAAAGAGTTTACTTACACATCTGAGAATTTCTTCTCCTGTGGGGACTGGATGGTTCATGGGAGAGGAAATGGATAAAGAGCTGTTCCCTTCTAAGTTATTGGTACAACTATAGCTCAGGTCAATAATGATTATCACAAGTCATTGGTCTGTGTAGTGAATACATAGTCTCGGACCAGTCCCTTTTTGTACTCACAAAGTAATTGCTCATGAAGTTATCTCATAGAATCACAGAATCATAGAACCATAGAGCTGAAAGAGACCTCAGGAGGCCATCAAGTCCAGCCCCCTGCTCCAGGCAGGACCAATCCCAATTAGATCAACCCAGTCAGGGCTTTGTCAAGCCGAGACTTAAATACCTCTAGGGATGGAGACTCCACTACTTCCCTAGGTAACCCATTCCAGTGTTTCACCACTCTCCTAGTGAAATAGTTTTTCCTAATATCCAACCTTGACCTCTCCCACCACAACTTAAGACCATTGCTCCTTGTTCTGCCATCCATCACTACTGAGAACAGCCTCTCTCCATCCTCTTTGGAACCTCCCTTCAGGAAGTTGAAGGCTGCTATCAAATCCCCCCTCACTCTTCGCTTCTGCAGACTAAACAGACCCAACTCCCTCAGCCTCTCCTCATAGGTCATATGCTCCAGCCCCCTAATCATTTGAGTTGCCCTCCACTGGACCCTCTCCAATGCGTCCACATCCTTTTTGTAGTGGGGGGCCCAGAACTGGACACAATACTCCAGATGTGGCCTCACCAGAGCTGAATAAAGGGGAATAATCACATCTCTGGATCTGCTGGCAATGCTCCTCTTAATGCATCTTAATATGCCATTAGCCTTCTTGGCTACAAGGGCACACTATTGACTCATATCCAGCTTCTCATCCACTGTAACCCCCAGGTCCTTTTCTGCAGAACTACTACTTAGCTGGTTGGTGCCCAGCCTGTAACAATGCTTGGGATTCTTCCGTCCCAAGTGCAGGACTCTGCACTTGTCCTTGTTGAACCTCATCAGATTTCTTGTGGCCCAATCCTCTAATTTGTCTAAGTCACTCTGGACTCTATCCCTGCCCTCCAGCGTATCTACCTCTTCCTCTAGCTTAGTGTCATCTGCAAACTTGCTGAGGGTGCAATCCATCCCCTCATCCAGGTCATTAATAAAGATATTGAACAAAACCGGTCCCAGAACCAAACCTTGGGGCACTCCGCTAGAAACCGACCACCATCCTGACATCGAGCCGTTGATCACTACCCGCTGGGTCCGGCCTTCTAGCCAGCTTTCTATCCATCTTACCGTCCATTTATCCAATCCATATTCCCTTAACTTGCTGGCAAGAATATTGTGGGAGACCGTATCAAAAGCCTTGCTGAAGTCAAGGTATATCACATCCACTGACTTTCCCATGTCCACAGAGCCAGTTACCTCATCTTAGAAGCTAATCAGATTGGTCAGGCACGACTTGCCCTTTGTGAATCCATGCTGACTATTCCTAATCACTTTCCTCTCCTCCAAGTGCCTCAAAATGGATTCCTTAAGGATCCCTTCCATGATTTTTCCAGGAACCGAGGTAAGACTGACCGGCCTATAGTTCCCTGGATCGTCCTTCTTGCCTTTTTTTGAAGATGGGCACTACATTTGCCTTTTTCCAATAATCTGGGATCTCTCCCGATCTCCACGACTTTTCAAAGATAATGGCCAAAGGCTCCTCAATGACATTTGCCAACTCCCTCAGTACCCTTGGATGCATTAAGTCCAGACCCATGGATTTGTGTACGTTTAGCTTTTCTAAATAGTTCCTAACCTGTTCTTTACCCACTAAGGGCTGTCTATCTTCATCCCATCTTGCATCACATAGCTCATTAGTCTGGGAGCCCACCTTGTCCGTGAATACAGAGGCAAAGAAAGCATTGAGTACTTCAGCTTTCCCCACATCATCTGTCACTAGGTTACCTGCTTCATCCAGTAGGGGCCGCACACCCTCTCTGATCACCTTCTTCTTGTTAACATGCCTGTAGAAACCTTTCTTGTTATCCTTCACATCCTTAGCCAGTCGCAATTCCATTTGCGCTTTCACCTTCCTGATAACCCCCTGGCATTCTCGAGCTATACATTTAAACCCCTGCCTGGTCATTTGTCCAAGTTTCCACTTTTTGTAAGCTTCCTTTTTGTGCTTAAGTTCACCAAGGATTTCCCCTGTAAGCCAATCCGGTCTCCTACCACGTTTGCCTCTCTTGCTACGCATCGGGATGATTTCTTTCTGTGCCTTCAATAAGGCTTCTTTAAAATACTGCCAGCTGTCCTGGACTCCTTTCCCCTTCATGTTAGCATCCCAGGGGATTCTGCCCATCAGGTCTCTGAGGGAGTCAAAATCTGCTTTTCTGAAGTCCAAGGTGTGTATTTACTACTCTCTTTTCTTCCTTTGGTCAGGATCCTGAAATCTACCATCTCATGATCACTGCTTCCCAGGTTGTCACCCATGTCTACTTCCCCTATTAGTTCCTCCCTGTTTGTGAGCAGAAGGTCAAGCTGCGCACAGCCCCTGGTCAGATCCTTCATCACTTGTACCAAGAAGTTATCCCCCACATTCTCCAAAAACTTCCTGGATTGCCTATGTACTGCCGTATTGGTTTCCCAACAGATGTCAGGGTGATTAAAGTCCCCTACGAGAACCAGGGCCTGCGATCTGGAAGTTTCTCTCAGTTATCCGAAGAAAGCCTCATCTACCTCATCCATCTGATTTGGTGGCCTATAGTAGACACCAACCACAACATCACTGCTGTTGTTTGCACCTCTAAACTTAACCCATAGACTCTCAACAGGTTTTTCTCCCTCTATATACTGGAGTTCAGAGCAATCATAGTGCTCTCTTACGTATAGTGCAACTCCTCCTCCTTTTCTCCCCTGCCGGTTTTTCCTGAACAGTCTATACCCTTCCATGACAGCGCTCCGGTCATGCGAGTCATCCCACCAAGTCTCTGTTATCCCAATTAAATCATATTTCTTGGACTGGGCCAGGGCCTCCAGTTCTTCCTGTTTGTTGCCCAGGCTTCTCGCATTAGTGTACAAACACCTCAGATAACCAGTTGATCGCCCCATCTTCTCCATTCGAATCAGGGGTCCTCCTTTCTTGCTCGTTCCTCTTTGCATTCCTTCCCGGTATCCGACTTTCCCACTCCCCTCAGGGTGTTGGTCACCGTCCCCCAATGAACCTAGTTTAAAGCCCTCCTCACTAGGTTTGCAAGCCTGCCCGCGAAGATGCTCCTTCCTCTCTTCGTAAGGTGAATCCCATCTCTTCCTAACAATCCTTGTGCCCGGAACAGAGTCCCATGGTCGAAGAAACCAAAGCCCTCTCTGCGACACCATCTGTGCAACCACGCATTTACTTCCTCAATTCGACGATCCCTGCCCAGTCCTTTCCCTTCAACAGGGAGGATGGACAAGAACACCACTTGCGCTCCGAATTCTTGGGTCCTTCTTCCCAGCACTACATAATCCGCAGTAACCCGCTCAAGGTCATTCTTGGCCATATCATTAGTTCCCATGTGGAGAAGCAGGAAGGGGTAGCGATCCAAAGGTTTGATCAGCTTGGTAAGCCTCTCAGTCACCTCCTGAATTCGAGCTCCCGGTAAGTAGCACACCTCTCGAGATTCAAGGTCCGGATGGCAGATGGATGGCTCAGTCCCTCTTAGGAGGGAGTCCCCGACCACCACCACCCATCGTCTTCTTTTGGGGGTGGTGGTCGTGGAACCCCCATCCCTAGGACTACGCATCCCATGCCTTCCGGTAGATGGCGTTCCCTTGCGGTTTCTTCCTTGTGAGGTCCCTTCCAAAGCATTCACCACCGCAGAGCCTGTGGAGAGAGCCTGAAAGCGATTACTTACCTCTATAGCATTGGGGGATTCCCGTGCTGGCCTTTTTCCCCTTCTAGAAGTTACATGCTGCCAGTTCTCTTCCTGGTCCCGTACTGCCCTCTCTGGCTCTTCCGCCTGCCGTGCTTGTAGGATTAACCACTGCCTTCTATCAAGGAAGTCTTCATCCTCTCTGATCGAGCGTAGGGTGGAATCAAATGAGAGTATGTAGATGTCTAGCTATGTGATCTTTTTTCTAATGTACATTTAGGCCAAAGTGGTCACAACTTCAGTGAGTTTGACACCACTACCTTAAAACATTTGTTGTCAACCTTTGTACCTGTGATTCTAACATATATTATGATACAAATACAGAACAGTGTGCATTTTTTGCCAGTTGGGGAAAAAACCCCATTTCTGGCTATCTTTCCATGGCAAATAAAAAAATATAATGGAATGTGACCCATGCTCTTTTTACATGTGTATATATTGGATCAGGCTTATCTCAACACATTTTAGTACTCTTAAACAAAAAGGAAGTAAAATGGATCTGGCCACAATGGGGGCAAATTGTCAAAGGTATTAGGTGCCTAAAGATGCAGACTGGATTTTCAAAAGAGCCAAGGTACCTAATGTTCATGATTACAATTATAATCTTAGGACACCTAGATACCTTTGAAAATCTAGCCCAGGGTCCAAAACAGAATCAGATCCTCTCTGTAAAAACAAACAAACAAACAAACTCTTATTTTAAGAAAACCTATGAAAAGGAAGAGAGTAGGGAGAGATGTGGAGGAAGGAGAGGCTAGAATGGTCCAAAATTAAAAGAACTGGCCCAAATAAAAAGCCTTTACACCTGGGTGGGCAATAAGCCAGACTTGGCTCACCAGGGTTAGCCGCAATCTAGGCAGCACCTCATGCTGGGCAGGGACAAACTTTGCATTTCTCCCCTTGCTGGTTTCTGAGAAAGCAGAGACACAACCTTTTACTTCAAAAAGTGCTTACAACTCTGGGCAGGGACAGACTTTGCCTTCTCAGAAACCAGCAAGGGGAGAAATGCAGAGACACAACCTTTTACTTCAAAAAGTGCTTACAACTCCTGATGACAATCTTCTTGTTTCTGCCCTCTCCATTGCTGCTCCTTCACTGTAAGGATGATGTTGTTTTGGTGTGAATACAAAGCCCCCTTTTCTATGGGTAAAGTCAGCAATCATAAGCTCATGTCTTATTGCTAGGCAACACTCAGCAACGTGAATTTATCACTTCTGTTTGGTGCAACTTTTCATTTCACCTCCAACTGTAACAATATAGCCTGCTATATTTTAGATGCCACTGTGGTTGGATGGCATCCCAGGAAAGATGTGAACTACTACTGACAGGGAGTGAATGATTGGCACTGGGCATAAGCACTTTTCTGATTTTAAGGCCTGGCATATCATTAATTGTTAAACTTACTCTTTTATCAAGCTCTTATCAGTCTGATGCTTCACGATTCCTACCTATTGGTTGCCTTTTAGATATTATTGACAAAGGTGGTCACTGTACATCCTAAACAGGGGAATTCCTTTGCTGGTATCTGATTTCTTTTTCATGAGGTGCTAGTTACATTCACTTTCTTCCATTTGTTATCATTTTCAAGTCCGAATTATAAGTGAATACAAGCTCAATCAAGCACTCGGTGTTATATTTGCAGCGTGTGTAATTATTTGTTTGAATAAACAAGGCCTTTAATTGGCAAAACTAAGAAACTGAATAGGAGAGAGGCCGAGCAATTCCCACAAAATACTGAGTGCTCCTTTCTGTGAGAACTTCGATGAAGTGGCCCAGCACTTGTCAAGATCAGGCCCTCATGGCAGGAATGGTTTTATGAATGGTTCAGGAAAGAATGTTCTTTAGTCCTACTGACATTATAAGGGCCCCTTCTTGAATCAGGGCCTGCATTACCTTTTTAAATAGCTCACAATTACTCTGCCAGCTCTTACATGACCATTGAGTCAGTACTCCTTAATCCCTGAAGAATATTCTGAGATTAGATCTGGTTTCAAAATCAGATCTTTTATCTTGGGGGGGGGGGAAGAAAACTTTTCTATCAGCTCTAAGATATAATCAAAAAATACCAGATAATTTCTCCTGTCCCAAATAAAATTTACATCTTTCAAGAGAATCATTATACTAGTAATTATAAAATCATCTCTCAAAGTCTTGGAAACAGTTCGTGATAACGTTAATTATAGAAAGGTGCCAAGTAGCTAAGAGTATTCATAGGTTTCTAGTAATGCTTAGCATATTTTCACTGACTCACTGGAAACAAAAGGAGTGTCTGTAACTGTGTGAATGAACCGTGGCCTGTGCATGTTCTTTTAAGAAAGGCCAAGGGTACAGTTCTATTTTCTTAGCTCTGCTTTCATATTTATGTGTCTCATTTCCAGCTCATTGCTGATGCCTCAGTTGCACTATCCATCAACACTTTTATCCTCCTTGTTCCTCAAAAAGAACATAAAATCCTTTTTTATGTGGTGGTAATATTATTGCAAATAAAAGCAAATACCAAAATCTTTATTAGTCTGCCAAAATAATAAACTATTTAATAAAAGTATGCTGTAAAAATAAGGTCATTTGCATCACTCAAGTTTCTTGCAGGATATACGGAGAATTATTGGTCAAAAAGTACAAACTGACAGCAATTATTTCTGTTGTTGATCTAATGCAGCCTGAAATAGGGTTAAAAAATTCACAGAGGTTTTACATGATTGCTGCCTTTAAATGTCTTTAACACTGGTTGCACATAGAAGAGACTGGAAGAATCAAAACTGGTTTTTGCCCATTCTTTCATAATGGAGAGGGAGAGATTGGCACAATGCCATTACAGATCTTTACTCCAATGATCATGTTGATCTCATGGCTACCTTACTGTCACAAGGTTTAGTGTCCAAATATTTACCATTTTAAAATTCAGTATTAGTTGTATTCGGTTTGGATTTGTGTCAGCTTAAGCTGTATGATTTTTTTTCACTGTTGTCTTTTGTTTTCATTGTCTGAAGACTAATATTAAAGAGGTTAAATACTAAAAGGTAGCTGAAATGTTATCTCTAAGGGTACGTCTACACTGGGGCACTATTTTGGGATACTTCCAGTATCCTGAAATAGCTATTCCGTGTGTTGACAGCATACTCATTATTTCGAAATATCTTGTTAAATAACAGGTGTGCTATTCTGACATCCCTGTAAACTTCCATGAGGATTAAGGGACATTTCAGAATAATGTTTTATATTGAAATTTGGTGCTCTATAGACAGCGCCAAATTACAAATATGCTATTTCGAAATACACTCATTCCTCAAATTGCATAGGTTATTTTGAACTAAGGGTGCAGTATTGATGCTTCCTAAGTTATATATATAATGTTTTGATTTGTTTTTTGTTTAGTATTGTAATGTAAACTGGACCATTTTTGCCGTTTCCATCCCCAGCTGGCAGACTTGCAAATAGATTATTGATATGTTTGTAACACATTAAAATCAGATGCTCCATGAGGATTAAAATATTATTTGTGAATTCCTTGCAAAGTTTCCCAGAATAACATGAAAACAGATATTAAAACTGAGCAAATTATTATCAAATGCATTCAAATATAACAGCAATTTTTACTTGCATAATATTTTGATGTCATGGATCTAAAAATGCTTTGCAAAGTTTCACCGTCCCCATGCTACAGATGGGAAAATAGGTGCATTGAGGGTCAGAGTGAATAAATGCAAAAAAGATTTGGAATGTAATGTCACATGACATGGTTGGAGTAATTGCAATGTATTCATGTTGGGAATGGTGTTTTATATGTGGAGATTTGGAACAATTTTACACTTTAGAAATCAGTACAAATCTTAGGCCTTTGACTGGCAAACACTTCAGTTGGACTTCTTTATTGGGTAAAGTTACCTACATGTTTTCAGAACCATTGCTTTAGACCCATATTTAGCTAACCAGCTTTTAATTAATAAACTGGTTTAAATAAAAAAAAATTAGTATACATCTGCTTGCTATTTATTTGGGACACATCACTGAGACAAATTGTTGAGCTTGGTTTTTAAAAGGTCTAGATAATTTTAATTACATTTGTGGATATTCAGGCAAAGGTAGTAATAAAGATAGCAATGAATCAAGTACTTCAGAACATAAATAATAAATTAATAATCCATAGAATGCAACTTCTTTACAAGGGTTAGTTAAGAATTATTCTCTCTCTGATGGGTTGCCAAGGTTCAAGATTATTAAATGAATTGGCAATAGTTATACAAATCAGTGGTGGGTACTTCTAAATGATATGCTGGGGTTCAGGAAAGTATAGATTATTTTCATTGGGTAAAATTTACTCCATAGAGCTTGATTATTAGGATTCTATCAAGGCATAGTGAAGGGAAGTTAGCGAATTAAAATTCCCCATCCTACACCTTTAGCTCTGGTCTACACTAGGACTTTATTTCAAAATAACCCACCCTCCCCCCAAGGTCAAATGTATAAGCAGAGTGCCCTCACTACCAAGCCTGTTATTTTGAAATATCAGGCCATGGAATTCAAAATCTGTACTCCTGCTTTTCATCAGGAATAACGCTAATTCAGAAATAGTTATTTTGAAATAACGGCAGTGAGGATGCTTCAGTGCTTCCATTTCAAAATAATTACTTGCCAAAGTAATTCGAACTAATTACTCCCCATTGCTTCCTGGGGATCTAAGACTGCTCATGTTAACGGAGCCTGCCTCAGACTAATTTTGATGCTTCCCCATAGTGAGGACACGCTAGTTCGAATTTGTTAAACTGGGAGTTATTAAGCCCAATTTAATAATTTAGAAATAGTTTCTAGTGTAGACAGGGCCTTATAGCCATGCACCCCCAAGTATCAGAGCTGAAATAGAGCTCACTATCCCCTCTGGACTGATTGCATAGAGGGCAGTAAGGCTACAGGATTTGTGCAACAATGTGGATACTTGGTCCGTCCCTTTCATCTGAGGCTGTGCTGCTGAATGTTAAACTTCCGCTTCCGTGTCATTTCTTCCATGGAGCTGGAATGTAATTTGAAATGAAACGCTGATTTTTCTAGTTTCTATTTTAAATAGCCAAAATAGAATTAAAATGTGTTCTTTAAAAAGTCTGGAACAGAATTGAGAAAAGAAACTAGAGATCCTGTCTCTCTATTCTTTGCCCATTTTTATGCCCACTATTGACCCAATTGTGGGAGCTTTTACACACTCTCTTTTATATAACTTTGCAGCTCAAAATTAATTAGTTTTGGTATTTATAGATGTAGAATCCAAAATATGCTAGGCATCTTTCAGACAAATAAAAAAAATCTCTGTTCTTCAAAGCTCTAACAACCTAAAAAGAAAGCATACTGTCAAAGAAGTATAAGAAAGGAGGTAACACATGCTTATTTTTAGCTATTGCCCACTCGCCTTTCTCATATTCTCATCTGCTTTTCAAATTTAGTGTAATCTAATTATGCATACTATATGCTTGTACAGATAATTTCTTCATTTCAGAGTCAGTAGAGTTTGTTACAGACTTTCATACATTTCTTAAATCTATTTCAGAAATAGCCCTGTCACCATTTGTTTCAGTAATGTACAGAATAATGGAAATTGACATTTTTTATATAGAAGCAAAAAGTATACCACTTTTATAAAAGACTAGATTTTCATTTCTCAATCAAATTTGAATTTGATCACTTCAGGGCTTACTATGTAGCATGCTTTTAAGCAATGGTCCCAGTGGTTGCAGGCTCTATCACCTAATAATTGACCATGACAGGAGTTATATGTCCAAAGCCAACGGGTAAAGAGAATACCATATGTCAGGGTCAATTATAAGGTGGAAGACCCTGCAACAAAAAAGACTGCTCTGATTAGATCATGATGTTGTCAAGAGAGTTGACACTTCAGTATTATTTTAAAAGGGCACTGTCACAGGCTCCCCCACCAGAAACGTCAATATTAGGCTATATGTCCTACATTGGGCTCTTCCCTATGCCATCTAATTTAAAGTTCTATTAAACATTCAGGGTTGCATTCTATTTGGCTTCTTTTTGCAGCAAGAAAAAATCCTTTCTTTATTTTCTCTGTTTCAGAGCCACACTTCTCTTCCCTGCTAATGAGGTCAAAACAACTCTGTAATTAATGAACTGCTTCTCCCTTGAATATTCTACTTATAAGAGGATACCATCTAAATGTCATGCAGTCAAAAAGAGTTTGAATTATTTGGACAGCCAAATTTAGACAAGATAGGAAATACAGAATAGAGCAAAACCACTAGTAACAGATATTTAGAAGCTATTTCATGATAAAGACAGCGTATTGCAGAGAAAAATAAAACATTTATAAAGGACTTTCTATTCATTCACCATCACCCCTCAGCATATCTTATACTTGTAAAGGCCCAATTTTGTCAAACTGTAATTTCAACATATCGAGAGGAAGAGGTTAGGCGTTCTGCCTGTTATGAAGTGAAAGAACTGGGAAATTACTCAGTGACTGGCAGTTAATGGTACTTCATAAAGCTTCTTAATTAAATAGGCAAAAAGCACCTTTTCTGTTCCAGAACTAAAACATAAAATGGAGCAGGAAGCATTTCCCTACACTTTAAAAGCTTCTTTAGGTTTTAATTGTGGCAGGAAAAATTCTGCCCTTTGTTACACAGAAGAAATCCCATTGACTTCAGCAGAACTTCAAGGCTATTCCATGTCTCAGTGCAACAGTGTCCCATTGCCAACTACCCTAAAGAAAAACACAACATCTTAGTTTTGGGACTTGGCAAGTAAATGAAGGAAGTGGTGATTTTCAGAAACTCTGTTCTAAAATGTAAATACGCCTCTAATATTATGTCTACTCCATATATGCTGTATTCTGATATTAATTTGGGATCTTAAACAGAAAATCTTCTCTTAATTAAGAACTTCAGTGGTCCACCTTTCCCTGTCAATCATTGGATAAATGGTCTTTTTCTAATAGGTACCACAGCTCTGGTATGCAAAAAGTGACTGTTCCTCAGAATATATTATTAAGATATTTTTGGATCTCATTTAAGAGCAAATTTAATTAACCATGGACACTGCTATTGATCTTCCAATTCTCTGACAGATTCCTCCTAGTAATCCACTGTTACATTTTCCAACTTTACAGAATGAGAAGTATGAAAAAGAAGCAGTAAAGCATTGTAATCGCCCCCCTTCAAAATGCCACATGAGATTCCTTGTGATGGAATAAAGGCTTTAGTGAACTCTGTTGTCAAGGCTGCCACAGCATGTCAGGTATGTGGGTCGAGAGTGACTCATCTGGGACTACTGTAAATCCTCCCATGATTCAAATACTCAGGAGGAGAATACCATTCACAAGCTCTCCCTCCACCAACCACATGTGCTGAAGGAAGATCTTTTTCTACCATTAGAGACAGTTTCCCAGAAGTTGCTGTAACATATGGGGGAGAGAGGGAGAGAAATTCCTTCTGGGTTGATCTCAGTGATATAAATTAAACATAACATTTTACTGTTTTGTTTTCAGTAACCTCCTCATGTGAGTGCCAAGTAGAGAGTCAGAAAATGAAAACGAATTTTGCTTTTTATCACATATAAACTGTAGGCTGGAATTACATTAAGGCTGCTTTATAATCTGGCGAATCTATTCCAACTTGCATTTGAGCTGGATATAGTCTCCATATACAGGAAATGTAAAGGAAGCTTAAAGCCACATTTATTCCCTGTATGCCCTGGAGCACGAGTAGAGTAACTGAGAATCAGTCTCTATCACAGTTACAAAATACAGCAGTTTTTTTTCAAAAGGGTTTGGCTAGTATGGACCAGATCCAGTCCACTAGTAATCTGTTCTAATTTGAAAGTATTTTTAAAAATCAAATTACATTATGAAGGAAAATTTTCCAATTGTACTTCTGTTTTATTTTTAAAAAAATCCATTGCTCATTAAAAATCTGTACTAAGTATCTGCTACCTGATTTTAGGAGCCAATTATTGCTTATTTTATTAATATGAATATAATAAACACTTTAGTCTTCACAGAATGAAAGCCAAAGGGAACCACTCACATAAGTAAAGCAACAGGGTTTGATTCTACAACTTCTTACCCAGCCAACCTCTCTGCCTATGCTTACCAAATGAAACTTACTCTTAATTAAGGCTCTGTGTTGTTACCCTTGGTTGAGATTACACTTCTGACCCTCAAATGAAAGGGCTGAGTAGATAATAACTAGAGTTACATATTTTTGAGAGAATATATAACAAACTGCAGCAGACCTGGCAAATGGAAAATAGCAGTGTTGTATCAGGGTACTATTAATGGAGCCTTGGAGGAAGAAGTGCGCTTTAGAAGAATATTCTTTTATGGTCTTGAAATGATACAGTATTTAGAACACAGTTGTTACAAGTATTGGAATTTGTATTATGAAGCTATCTGCTTAAAGCAACTGATTGTATGGGTTCCCCAGTTTTTCAAAGAGGCAGAATAATTTATGTACATGATTTCTTAGACATTTCGTACGCTGTTGCTAAGCTCTTTAAGACAACAGATTTTAAATGTTCACAGCTACTAGTTGAATTTCTTTATTTTCATAAACATAAATAAAAACATATTTCTAACAACGTTCAAAGAATACAAATGTAGAGGTATGATAAAATAACCACAGTTTTTACAATAAAAATAAAGTACTTTGGTGCTACATGCTTTATAGGTCTTTAGGGGAGGGGCTATTTCCCATCAAATGAGATTATGCATTATTGTTTCATTTAATTTGGTAATCCCACCTAAAATCTTTGCAATACCCTGGATTTACAGTTTTAATTCAAAATAGGCCTGCATTCCCCTTTTCACTTAAAAAAATGTAAACAATTCTAAGTCACTAGCATTTCATATCCAAGCCATCTGATTGAGATCATTTACATTGTTATGAATAGTCTCAGAGGGGTATCTGTGGTTTGTTTGTTTGTTTTTGTTAGTCTCAAGGTGCCACGGGACTAAATTTTTTTAAAAGATGTTTTTATTGTTTTGAACAGTAAAAGGAAGAATTTCTAAGAATAAATGTTATAAAAATCCTATAATAATGCATGATCATAACATTAAAGAAAAATCTCACTGTTTTGTAAATGGTATCAGTAAAATAAATGGTCTTGTCTAATGAACTGGTATCTATGATGGTCTGAGCATACCTCAAGGTTATTTTTTAAAACAATACATTTGATATTGGATTTTTTTACAGGCATATATAAAATATATGCATTTTAATGTGCTGTTTCAGTTCATACTATATTGGGGACCCAAATTCAGCAAAATACTGGAAAGATTGTATCCACTGCATACAGTATAAAGTCCTGGTGAATGGGAGCTCTTTAAAGACTTCCCATTTTCCAATGTTGCTATTAATGGTGCTTATAGTATTTTAGACTTCTCTGTATTTAAAATGGAGAATTATTTAAAATATGGTGATTTCCTTTTAAATGGTTAAATGCGATAAATGTAAGATTTTAGGTATCCTCAGCTGTACATATTTACTCCAAATACAATAAAATTTGACAACCCATTTTATAGTTTACCTACCTTTTACAAACATTTACTGCAGCTTTCTCAAATATTTAATCTTTTACAAAAGTTTAAATTAAGGCAGCAATTAGTAATTTCATATATTATCAATTTCAGAGCTGTGTATAACTGCCATCTTTCATTTTATACTTACGGGTTTTTGTGATCGGCTTCTACATAAAACAAACATTTTGATTTTAATTCTATCGTGTTCAATACATTTTCCTAAAATATTACATTTGTCTTCCTACACCCTACTGAATTGATTCTGGCATATTGAAACATGATATTGCAGTTTTATTTTTGATCTAGGAGGTTTTTTTCAACCTTTCCCCCATATTGGCACTTCTTTCCCCCCATCATATCAGGATATAACCAGGGATGCTTTCCAATTTAGGAAGATGGGAGAGACAGAGTACCTGTGGCTCTGACATTTGTTTATAACATCAGGTTGATAACCCTCATTCTAAGATATGTTGATTCCTGAATAATATTTCATATTTAGGCCCTGATCCTACAAATTACAATGTGCATGGTGGAGAGTGGCACTCTATGGAACCCCAGAACAGACCTGATATATTTTCTTGCTGTTTCTCTTTATTTTTAACAGTAATGCTAACAATGTTCTTATTTATTACATAAACTATGCAGCTGTATGCCATGTTGCCACCTCCCTTTTTCTAGGCTGCTATGAGGGCTCCTGCACAAATTACACCAGCCCCAAGGGCTCCTCTAATTTATCACAAGTGTTATGATATTTGGTATTGTCTTAAAGACTCAGCTGCTGAAGTGGTGAGGCTACATATGAATTTTTAAAAAAGAAGGTTTCAAGTCCTTGTGACTGTGGTAAAAAATGAAAATATAAAGTCCAATGTCTCAAAAAACAAATTAATTAGTTTTTAAAATTCCATTAATTTTAAGCCAATCTCATGACTTTGGGGAGTCTAATTCATAGTTTTTAATTGCTTGGGAATACTGGGATATACAGCATGTTCTACAGCTCAGAAAAGCAAATGCAAAGTGCTCCAACCACTCCTCACAACACAGCACTGTTCTGGAGGCCATGCATGAGGATTGAATAGGAGTGTGTGATGTTGGGCTAATGCTAACGCTTCACTGCTGGAAAGACCCCGCGGAGCCATTCCATCTCTCTTATGGTGCTAAACCAGCAAACAGAACGTAGAGCAGGGAACAAATTAAGTTAGGTTTAGCTTAGGTCTTATGTCACTTGGACCGTATGGAGGTCACCAAATGAGTTACGATGCTCTGTCCTGAGCTAAATCGGAGATGTTATCATCTGTCATCAGATTTTAGGTCTTCTGATGGGGTTCTTTTCCATCCTTTTTTCATTGGGTTAAAATCAAAGATGATTCTCAGTGAATTTGATGGGCATTTGGCACAGACCCTTGCTTATCAGATTGATTTTTGTAAGCTGTAAATCAGGTTGATCCAAGGCAATGTTTGCCAACCATTTAGGATTGACCTGCAGTCTCCTGGAATCAGCATCGATCTCCCAGAGACTATGGAAAGCAATCCTGGAGATTGTAATACGATATTTTAAGAAAATGACATTATGTCACATTGGGAAAAAAAGCTACCAGAATAGCTTCAGGCAGAGTTGGCAACCCTATCCAAGCAAACACATTTATGGCTTTCATAGTAATTAGGTTCAAGTGGAGGGTTACTAGCTCATACAACCCTAATCCTAGGTCCAACAGGAAGACATGAGAATGCTGAGGAGGGCAGCACCAATCAGATAAGGTTGGAGCTAGCCTGTACAGTGCAGGTGCAGCTAGGATACCTACTGGCAATTGTGCAACTGGCACAATCCCAAAAGTGAAACTTCTTGAACAAATGCATCTTGCAACCAGGAAATGGAATACACACTGAATCTTTCTCCTGATGCAGCATATGCAGCCATTTTTCTTCATCTTCCTGAACCTCAGGTGCATAGGGCATCCACTAGCTTCTGTCACTTAGGGTATGTCTAGACTACATAGCTCCGTCGACGGAGCCATGTAGATGAGTTAACTAGACATTGGAAAATGAAGTGGCAATTTAAATAATCGCCACTTCATTTACATCAAAATGGCCGCTGCGCTGTGCCGATCAGCTGTTTGGCGGCACAGCGGTGCAGTCTGGACGTGCTGCGGTCGACAAGGGAAGCCTTTGTCGACCACTCCGTTATGCTTCGTGAAATGAGGTTTACCGGAGCGGTCGACAAAGGCTTCCCTTGTCGACCGCGGCGCGTCCAGACTGCCCCGCTGTGCCACCAAACAGCTGATCGGCACAGCACAGCGGCCATTTTGATGTAAATGAAGTGGCGATTGTTTAAATCACCACTTCATTTTCCTATGTCTAGTAAACTCATCTACATGGCTCTGTCAATGGAGCCATGTAGTCTAGACATACCCTTATTGTGGTCTTGTGCTGATCTGCTCAGGCTTCTAAGGGTGTGTCTACACTGCACCCTAGGTCAAAATAAAATACACAATTTGAGCTATGCAAATTGCATATCTTATTTTGATGTTATTTTGAAATAGTTTATTTAGAAATTTGGTGCTGTCTACGTAGCACTTATTTTGAAATAAATAGCTATTCTGAAATGTTCTTTACTCCTCGTGGAATGATGTTTACGGGGATGTCAGAGCCCGTTATATTTTGAAATAAGAGGTGCACTCAAAAGACACAGAATAGCTATTTCGATATACCTCTGCGATACACTGCAGTGTAGACGTAGCCCGAGTGTCATGCTGATAGATCTAGCTTCTTCCTTTTTTCTGAATAATGTTTCTCTGAGTCATTCTTGTTTTCTCTTCCAGATAGTGTCTATGTCATAAAGTGAAGTTTGTTTGAACCCTTCCATCTACATTCACTGATTCCAAGAAGATCAAGATGGTCTCTATCCATTTAATTACATGAGTAGCTTTGTATATTGTTCTCACATTCCAAAGCCTGATTCATTACTACATAAGAATGGCCATACAGGGTGAAACCAAAGTTCCATCTAGCCCAATTTCTGTCTTCCAACAGTGGCCAATGCCAGATGCCCTAGAAGGAGTAAACAGAACAGGTAATCATCAAGCATCTCCCATCACCCCTTCCTAGCCTCTGACAGAGGCTTGGGACACTATTCCTACCCATCCTGGCTAATAGCCATTGATGGACCTAACCTCCATGAATTCATCTAGTTCTTTCTTGAACCTTGTTAAAGTCCTAGTCTTCACAACCTCCTCTCTCGCAAGGAGTTCCACAGGCCAGCCATGTGCTGTGTGAAGCAAAACTTCCTTTTGTTTGTTTTAAACCTGATATCTATTAATTTAATTTGGTGACCCCTAGTACTTATGTTATTGGAACAAGTCAGTAAGTTTTCCTTATTCACTTTTTCCACACCAATCATGATTTTATAGACCTCTACCACATCCCCCTTTAGTCTCCTCTTTTGTAAGCTGAAAAGTCCCAGTCTTTTTAATATCTCTTCATATGGGACCCTTTCCAAACCCCTAATCAATTTTGTTGGCCTTTTCTGAACTTTTTCCAATGCCAATATATCTTTTTTAAGATGAGGCAAACACATCTGCACACAATATTCAAGATGGAGGCATACCAGGGTTTTATATAGAGGCAATAAGATGTTTTCTTTCTTATTTTCTATCCGCTTTTTAATGATTCCTAACACTGTTAGCTTTTTTTGACTGTTGCGACACACTGAGTGGATGTTTTCAGAGAACTATCCACAATGATTCCAAGATTTCTCTTTTGAGTAGTTGTAGCTAAATTAGTCCCCGTCATATTGTATATATAGTTGGGATTATTTTTTCCAATGTGCATTACTTTACATTTATCAACATAACACTTCATTTGCCATTTTGTTGCCCAATCACTTAGTTAGGTGAGATTTTTGAAAATCCTCACAGTCTGCTTTGGTCCTAACTATCTTGAGCAGTTTTGTATCATATGCAAATTTTGCCATCTCACAGTTAACCCCTTTCTCCAGATCATTTATAAATAGGTTGAATTGGACTGGTCCCAGTATGGACCATTGGGGGACACCACTAGTTACCTATCTCCATTCTGAAAACTTACTATTTATTTCTACCCTTTGTTTCCGGTCTTTTGATCAGTTATCAATGCAGAGGCCCTTCTCTCTTATCTCATCAGAACTTGCTTTACTTAAGAGCCTTTGGTGAGGGACCTTGTCAAAGGCTTTCTGGAAATCTAAGTACACTATATCTACTGGATCCCCCTTGTCCACATGCTTGTCGATCCTCTCAAAGAACTGTAGTAGATTAGTAAGGCAAGATTTCCCTTTACAGAAACCATGTTGACTTTTCCCCCAAAAATTATGATAATTGATGTATCTGGATTTTATTCTTTACTATAGTTTCAATTAATTTGCCCAGTACTGACGTTACACTGTAATTGCCAGGATCACCTCTAGAACCCTTTTTAAATATTTGTGTCATATTAGCTATCTTCTAGTCATTACTGATCTGATCTTGAGCAAGGGAATTTTCAGTATATAGGCTTTCTTATGGCTTTGACCAATGCCGGTCATATTCTTTGCCTGGAGTTCTTTTTCAAGCTTGATGCATATAAATATGGTTCCCAGTGTTTTATTTTTTTAGTAAGATTTTGTTTACATAGTGATGTTACCAGTCTGATGCACAATGATCCTTAATTTTTATTCTTTATTCAGAGGTCTATATATGGTCAACAACCACCATCTCTACCCTTAGGACATGTTGGGTAGATCTGGGTACGGTCATAGATGGCTAAAACATACAGTGACCATATTTCCCTAACCTGAAAATGGGACACCTGCTAAAATTACTCATATTCCAGTGAGTTCAATGGCAATCAATTGTTGCAGTACAAACATTCAAATTAACATCAAACTGATTGAGCCCATTAAAAAGAAATACTGTGCAGTTGGCACAGGACAAACACACCTCTCCCAGTACCTGATGCTGCCCCAAAGCACCATGAGGGGGTCATGCAGGAACATGTGTCTCCTCCCCATTTCTGCCAGGTTTCACACCAGAATGTGGCCTGAAGTAGCCTTTCAGAACTATGCAGGTGGGAAAGGGACATGAACTACTTCCACCCAACTCTTCTTTCACCCCCCTACACTCTAAGCTGGAAGCAGCTTGGCCCTTTCTGCTCACACAGTGTAAAAAAAGCAGCTAACACCTATAGGCTGCAGATGGCCACTGACAAAATTCAGCAAATTCTGTTCCCCCAGCTACAGCATGGGCAAGAAGGTGTTAAGCTCTAAGAAGGCATTGTGCACCAGGACCCAGGGAACCTGACTGCAGAGGTTTCAGCAAGCTAAGTCAAAAAGGGGGCTCAGCAGGGGATGGTGCCGAGGAGATAGAGTGGAAGGGATTGGAGGCTAAGCCCCTGCTCTGGAGGCTGCTGTGGAGTTTGCTGGTTTGGACATGAACAGGCTGGAAATTGTTCTCCCCTCTCCCACCTCTCCAGAGCTTAGCCGAGGGGTGGAGAAGCTTCCTCATGCCAGTGCTATGTGGGGCTTTGGCACATCAGCGTTTAGCGTCCTGGGCCGGAAGATCTTCGGCTTTCCCAGGATGCCAACCCAGCTAGAAGCAGTGGAGGAAGGAAGACGCCTGCCAGCCAAGCTGCTTATGGGCTGAGCACTCCTACCAGGTTGTTTGCACTGCACCTGGAACAGCAGGTGCCCCACCAGCAGGGAGATAGAGAAGCAGTGTGACTGAGGGGTTGGGGGTGAAGAGCCAAAGCAGAGAGAGGGAAGGAAGGAGCATGTAAATGGGTGATGGGTGGACAGCAGAAGTGACACGTAATGAGAAGACATGGCCACTGCCTGGTGTCTGCCCACACTCACCAGCCACCACAGGTTACAGTGCACAGCGAACACCAGCTGGAAATAGGACAAGGCTTGTCTGCTGAGCGCTGGCATCATTGGTGCCCACTAGCCTACTTGGGGGAAGGCTTTGCCTTCCTAAATCGCCAGACAGGACCCCGCACTGCACACATTCTGCCCCCCAGAATGCTTGCGGTAGGCGTTCTGGGGGCGGAGTGTTGCTGCCCCCACTGCCTGCCCTCCCTGTGCTCCAAGGGCCAGGAAGGCTCTCCTCCTCTCCTCTCTTCCCCTCCCTGTGTTGGGGGGCAGGGCCTCAGCAGAGGAGTGGGATTGTGAGTGGGGTTGGGGGCCTGCCTCCCCCAGCCCTAGTTGCACCGAGTGCCCATGGCTGGCATGCAGCTAGGGTTGCACTAAAAAACCAGCAGGGGAAATGGCCTTCTCCCCTCCACAAGCCTTGCACACCTACTCCCCTCATTGGATACAGAACCCACCCCCACTCACCAGTGGCAGGAGGTGGCTGGTGAGCAGCAGTGATCTGGCCAGCAGCAGGACCCGCCATATTGGCAGGGGAACAGAAAATACAGGACAATTTGCCCATTTCTGACAATAAGTCAGGACATATGCAGGAAGGCTAAAAAAGAGACTGTCCCTTTAAAAATGGGACATCTGGTCACCCTACTAAAACAACTAAAACAGAGTGTAAGACATGTCTGCTTTTAGTTACACATTTGCAACTTTGTTGACTTTATACTAGCATTGACAAAGAATTTACTAGCATTGACAAAGAATTTGGATCTGGGTCTGAATTCCAAGAAATTTATAATCAATGTTACAATTTGATTCTCTACAACAGTGGTCCCCAACCTTTTGAGGCTGCCAGGCGCCTGGGGGCAGGGCCACTCATGCGCCGCGCGTCCAGGGGTGGGGCTGCGCACGCGCCGCACGTCTGGGGCCGGGCCGTGCACGTGCCTCGTGCCCGGGGGCAGGGCCACGCCTGCGCCACATGCCCAGGACTGGCACTGTGCATGCACCACGCGCCCGGGGCGGGGGATGCGCATGTGTTGCGTGCCCAGGGCTCGGGGCACAAGAATGGCTTGGGCCAGCCCTGGTCACTCGGCGGGTGCACATAAATGCCCCGGCGGGCTCCATGGCACCCACGGGCACCGCATTGGGGACCACTGCAATAATGGGAATGGGTTGCAAAGTCTGAATCCAAATCTGCAGATGAACGTCCTTAGTTTCAGGATATGCATGTTATTGTTTTTGAAATGTTGACAACACTGTTATTCAACATGTGAGTACAGTTGTACTCTGTTTTCAATAACTTCTTAAAATGATACTAACTCCCCCATTTCAACTACCGACCCTGCTATCCTTAATCTGCAACAGAGACCAGTGCCAGTAAACCACGCTGCACTCTTCAGAACCATTCCCAGAAAAGCTTTAACTGTCTCTGCACTTGGAAAGGGCTTTTCCACTCTAGGTCTGTTGAACATAAGCGAAACAAACCACCCTCGTTACTTTCAAAGCAGTGGGTGAAACTTGTCAGGTGGCAGATTATCTTTCCCTTGGGCCACTTCTGTTGGGTGCCCAGGACAAGAGAGGCTAGGACATCATTGCCAATAATCACAACTGTACGGAGCATGTATTGTCAGAGGGAAAACAGGTTCCTATAAGCGGGGGAGCATGCAGGGCAGCTCAGAAATGACTCAGTCACACGGTGCGAACGCCCCCGCATCAGCCCCAGCTGCTCTCGTATAGGCGACCAGCGCGCTGCCTGCGTTTCAGCCCTCGTTGCGCCGCGCCACTCGCCCCACGCTGCAGCGCGGCTAAAGCCGCAGGGGCAGGGCGCAGGCAGAGCGGCGCGAGCCCCCTCTGCCACTGCCAGCCCTTTGGCTCAGGCAGCCTCGGGGCCGCTCTGGGCGGGTCTGGCCGGCGACGGAGCTGGGGCGGGCTGCAGAGGCGCGCGCGCGTGTAGAGGCCGGCGCCTGTCTTAGGAAGGCGGGGGCCGGCTGCAGCCTGTAGTAGTGCCCGCGTGCCTCAGCCTTTCCCTTAGTGTCAGCCCAGCGCGGGGGGTGCGAGCAGCATGAGAGTAGTGGCCTTAATCAGGTAACGTGGCCGTTGGGGGGGGGGCTGCCCTGCTGCACAGACCGAGCCTCATCTCATGCACCTGCGGGGTTGTGTAGAGCCCAGGCCGGGGCAGCCGCGCCCTAGGGATTCCCCACCACCCTTCACACTGCCCCCCCCTTTGCTCCTGCTCGTGCATTTCCTGCTCCTCCGCTCTCCCCACGCACAGCAAGGAGTTTTAAACAGTTTTGTGCTCTGCTGCCCCCTCTGCCTCCGCTGGCTGCATCTGCCTAGTGGGTGAGGAGTGTAACTGTATGCGTAGGAGGAGGCCTTTAACAACTGCTTTCCTGCCTCTGCCCTCGGTGGACGTTGAACATCCTCACCCTTCAAAAATGAATAAAAGTCTTTCCTTCTAGCACCACTCTCCCCTGCCTCTTGTGATGTCCCTTGTGTTGTCGATGGCTGCCCTCCTCCCCAGAGGAAGCTGCATTTTGCAGATGACCTGTAATTTGTCCATAACACGTTTTAGAGGAAAAATGCAGTATAAATGTGAGCTGCTGGGTTGTTTTTTCTGCCTAATCTCATGGGCGTGGAGGGAGTCTCACTTGTTTTCAACTGATTTTTCAGGTTTTTTTCCTTTCCGAGTATTTCCCTCCTATGAATAATTTTACAAATGTGTGGCCTCAATGAGACATTTGCTCTCACTCATTTTGAAAAAGCTTATTTATGTATTCAGATCATTAGCACATGATCCATAAACAAAAACCTGGGCCTCTGGTCCTAAAATCATGCCAAAATACATTCTCCTGATTAAAATCTACTTTGTTCTTTTCCAGCAGTTTTTGGAATTAGCAGTTATTTTATTTGAACATTTTTTATTTTAATAATGGAATGGTGTGATATTTAAAAACTTGGGTAAATTAGCCAATATACTGAATGAGTCCTTTTGTTGCTTAAAAGAAATTATAAGAAGCAATTTCATTTTAAGACATGCCAGATTGGAAACCCAAGATTCCCCAGTCTGTATCACAGATACAATATGGACAGAAAGAAAACATGTTTTTTTTTAAATTTGTCCCAGGAACATGCCTCAGTGTGGCAAGCAGTGTGCAAGAATTATTTATTGTGTCTTGCTTGCAACACTGGTAAAGTAACCTTTGGTTTAGTTTGTTGCAACAGTGTTACATTGTTGACTCATAGTTAGCTTGTGATCCACTATGACCACCTGATCTCTTTCTGTAGTACTCCTTCCTCGGCAGTCATTTCCCATTTTTTATTTGTGTAACTGACCTTTCCTTATATACAGATGGATAAAGTATAGAAGGAAAGGATGTTATCTTGATTATATAAATCTTTCTCACTTGATTTAGTAGTACAGTCAGTTATGATCAGTGTAGAGCAGGGTGTTGTGTTTATAAGTCAAGGCATGGGAACTCAAGGACAACTGCAAGGCTACCTTACTAGGATCCTTTTGTCAGCTCTGGCACAGGGATCATGCTTGAGTTGGGACTGATTGCAGGAAGGGTGTATTGAAGGGTGGGGTAGCAGCTGAAGGCTAGTGATGTGAATGGTTAAATGGTAAGCATCAACCTTCCTTGGTGATGCTTACTGGTTATAGTTAACTAGCAATCTGAATGGGCTGGAGTAGCCCCACCTGCGGAGTCCCCAGCCTCGCGTGAGTAGCCCCTGCCCATGGCAGGCCCGGCGTGGCTGGAGCAGCTAGCAGTGCCGCAGGTGGGGGGTACCCCAGCCTGGCCAGAGCAGACCCCACCTGGCTGGAGTGGGCTCTCCTGCCTGCTCACATTTAATTGATTAACTGGTTAAACATAACATTGAACCGGTTAACTGATTAAATGGGATTTTACATCCTTACCAATGTTCCTGCTAAGGTGCGCAGCTGCGCACAACAAAATTCTTCTCCCGCCCACCTCCTCTAGAGAGCTGTGCAGCAGCACTGGTGCAGCAGGTGGCTGTTGCAGTGGGCAGGGCAGGCTGAGACGACGTGGTGAGGAAGCCGCTGGGGTGGGGCGACATACCAAAGCCGTGTGGCGGGGGAGAGGGGAGGCTTGCTCCGGTGGCCGGGGCTGCCATGTGGTTGGAGGGGCTGGGGCCTGTTCTGGTGGCTGAGGCTGGGAATAGGACCTGTTGCATGGCTGAGGGGTGTGTGTCTGCTCCGGCAGCCTGCAATGGCACATGCTGCATGGCTGGAAGGCGGTGTGTGCTCCAACACCCGGGATAAATTGGGGTTCCACGGTGGCATACATCCAAACCGGCACACATGACCTCAATATTGGTGAACAAGCCAAAACTCACTCCACTCATGGTTGGAAAATCTTAGAGGGAACACTGATGCTTACTGCAGACATTTGGGATCCTAGAGGGAACTGGGGACAGGCTGCCATAACAAGAAAGCTCTGGATGGGGTCATACTTCCCCTGAAAGTATAGGTACTCAGCTTGGGAGTCGTCCTGGACCATTTTTTAACATTTGAGAACCAAATTTCCTTGGTGGCCAGGAGTGCTTTTGGGCAACTTTGACTGATCCGCCAACTGCGACCCTTCCTGAAGAAGAATGACCTGGCTCTTGTACATTTCAAAGGAGGAATGTGGAACTCCGCGTGCAGCCTGGGGCCAGCGAGAAGTCACACTGACTCCGGGCTCCATGAGGGTGCTTACTCTTTGAAATGCGCAAGAGCCCCCAGGGGTTCTTGTACATTTCAAAGCGGAAGCACCCATGTGGAGCCTGGAGTCAGTGCGACTTCCCGCTGGCCGGGGGCTGCAGGCACCATGCCAGTTTTGAAATATACAAGAGTCCCTCATGGAGCCTCGGGTCAGTGGGGGACTCAGAGTCCTCTGCTGATCCTGGGCTCTGTGCAGCATTCCCCGGGACCTGGAATCAGCTGGGGACTCCCCAGCTGACCCTGGACTCTGCATGCTTTGAAATGCTACACTGGAGCCCGGGATCAGCTGGGGAGTCCCCAGCTGACCCCGGGCTCCACACAGCATTTCCCCAGAGCCCAGGGTCAGCTGGGGACTCTCCAGCTGACCCCAGGCTCTGCACGCTTTGAAATACTGTGCTGGAGCCCGGGATCAGCTAGGGAGTCCCCAGCTGATGCTGGGTTCTGTGGAAATGCCTGAGGGAGCCCGGGGTCAGCAAGGGGAGTCCCCTGCTGATTCTGGATTCAGTGTGGTGCTGCCACTTTGAAATACTGCAGTGGTGTTTCAGGGGGACAGCCTCGCACAGAGCCTAGGATCAGCTGTGTGGTGCTGCCCCTTTAAAAAGCCACCATGACATTTCAAAGCGGCAGCATCGCATGGAGCCCGGGTACGGGCTTTGTGTGGTGCTGCCACTTTGAAGTACCCTCTCTCCCCACCCCCTTTGCTGCCCCTATCTGATAGAGGGAGCAAAGGGGGTAGTCGACTAGTCCTTAACATTCTTAGGGTATGTCTACACTACCACCCTAGTTCGAACTAGGGTGGTTAATGTAGGCATTCGAAGTTGCAAATGAAGCCCGGGATTTAAATATCCCGGGCTTCATTTACATCTTGCTGGGCGGGCGCCATTTTTAAATCCCCTTAGGTCGAACTCCGTGCCCGCGGCTACACGCGGCACGGAGTAGGTAGTTCGGAGTAGGTAGTTACCGTGGAACGAGGTGTACCGGTAGTTCGAATTAGAGATCCTAATTCGAACTACCTACTCCGTGCCGCGTGTAGCCACGGGCACGGAGTTCGACCTAAGGGGATTTAAAAATGGCGCCCGCCCGGCTAGATGTAAATGAAGCCCGGGATATTTAAATCCCGGGCTTCATTTGCAACTTCGAATGCCTACATTAACCACCCTAGTTCGAACTAGGGTGGTAGTGTAGACATACCCAAACTGTGTTCCCCTCCTTCTGAGGTGTTTTAGCAGGTTTTATGTCCCCCCCCCCCTTTAGGGTCTAGTATTTTATTCATATCTATCTATCTATCGTTTTAAAAATTAAATGTTTTGTAAGCTGCCTCGAATATTTTAAATAGAGAAGCGAGGTAAAAATATTTCAAATAAATACATAAATGGTCTGTGCAGAAGCCAGGATTTGGGAGGACATGGGGGTCTTAAGGTCACCATAGCCATTCCACCTTGGGGCTTTGAGTTCTGTGCTGTGGCTCTTACAGGTATAGGACAGACCTTCCCCTCTAGTTATGGTGCAGTGATGATCAATTTGAAGATAAACATTTGAAGTATAGTATTCTATACATCAGATAGTTTTTGATTTGTTATTGAAGTCTTAAACAAATGTTAAGTAATAATAAGTGTTGTGCCATTAAATTCAGTGGCAATGGGGAGTCAACCTTTGTCATGTTGACTGAGAATTATTTTACCTTTTAAATGTTGGATTCTTAATTTTAAAATTGATTTTGCACTTTATTTTATTTTAAATATATTAAATCAGCACCTAAATAAAAAACAGGGACCTGTTATGTTGATTTCTGTAAAATTTGGTCCATCATTATATGCAGGTGCACAACCAGAGGCCAGGTTGTTGCTGCTGCTTTTCAGTCAGTACTTTGGAGGGGAAAGATGCTGCACTCTGTTCGTAATCCTCTGAGCAAAAGAGAGCCCCTTTTCCAAAGAGCTTACGTTCCAAGTTTTTCTGTCTCGGCCATCAAGTTTGGAATTTCAAATAAACTGCCTGGATTTTATATCTAACAGAATTCTTCAATATTTTATAAATACTTTCTGTTCTTCTAAATATTTTTATGGCAAAGTCTTAAATATGTGTTACTGTTATAATTCTCCCTGATACTTCTAATCTGAAAACTTTATTTCATGGTCATGCATTATGATTTTAAAATAAACAGCTAAAAGTTAAAAAGGACAACAATGCATAGTAGTGATCTTGTGTAACTGTTTGATAATCTCATTGTCTTTTATTCCAGTGGTGGAAAGGACAGCTGTTATAATATGATGCAGTGTGTGGCTTCTGGGCATCAGATTGTTGCTCTAGCCAACTTAAGACCTCCTGAAAACACAGGTAAGAATGCTTTATTGCTTGTAAGAAACTTTCTGAAATAGGAAACAGGCAAGACACAGCAGTATCTGAATTAAACCCTGCTATTTTTTCACATTTGGCAGTTATCCTAGGTATCTTTACAGGAAAGATGAAAAAGGGGAGAGAAAATTTAGAGAAATTGTTAAAGCCACATGTGAAGCATCAAATGAGAGAAAACAATACCAGAAAATGAAAAATGGTAAAGGATTATGCAGTTTAAAAGGAGGAAGACCCACAAATACTTTCTTGTTCTCCAGTAAGGGGAGCAATGGCGGTACTGAAGATACTAAAAAATGAGTGACATTCAGAAATATCATCATCATGTTTAAATAAAGAGGAAAGTTTTAGGGTGAGATTTGAAAAATAATTGACTTTTGTGCCATTGGAAGGGGAATGAGGCAGCATAAGTGAAAGAGTGCCACCTTTACTCTCCACACTGTGGAGAGGAGGAGGTGTCCATGCTGGGAGGAGAAATTCACGCGTGACTTTTTCGTAGAGTAGGTGAATATACATTCAGTAGGTTGGGGCAATAGGAGTAAGCAATGGGGGCTAGGTTGGGCCAATTTATTCCCTTGGTACTCAGGACAAACCATCTCTAATCTTATTGAAATATGTTTATTGCAAAACTAGAGTATCCATATAAAAATGTAGAATGTTGTCACACAACTCATAAAATGTTCTCTTAAAGTGTATGTACAGGTTGAACCTCTAAAATCCGGGACTCTCTCGTCTGGCAACATTGGACCATATATATTGCTGGACCAGAGGGCCCTGGCTGTCCAGAAGTACACCCTGGTCTGGGCTGGTGGTGGGGAGCACATCCCCAACGGGGCTGGCACAGTGGGGAGCATAGCCTTGGGCAGGGCTGATGGCAAAGAGCACAGCTCCAGCTGGGGCTGGAGGCAGCGGGGTCAGCGACCAGGAATGCAGCTCTGGATGGGTGGGGCTGATGCAGTGGGGGAAACAGCCTCAGTCAGTGATCTTGCGGTGGGGAGTGCAGCCCCGGCCAGTGTTGGAGGAAGTATGGTCAGCAGCCAGGAGCACAGATCTGGCTGGGGCTGGTGGCGGAGATCTCAGCCCTGGCCAGGGCTGGAGTCAGTGGGGCCAGCAGCTGGGCACACAACCCAGACCGACGCAGTGCAGCGTGCAGTCCCGCCCAAGGCTAGAGGCAGTGGGGCTGGCACCTGTCCAGGGCTGGTGCGGTGGGGACGCAGCTCCAGTCAGGGCTGGAACAGTGCAGGGCTGGAGGCAGCCCCAGCCAGAAGCAGAGCCTACAGCCAGGTGAGGAACCTTAACCTTCCCTTATCCTGTGGGGGGGGGAAGTCCCGCAGCTGCGAGCCAGGTCCGGCATCTCAGGAACTGCTCTTCCCCTCCCCTAAACAGCCGGTGTGCTTACTGAAATGCTGGGTCTGTCGTGCCGCCGGGGACTTCCTTCACTGTGCTTCCTGCCTTCCTGCGTGCGGGGCAGAGAGCGGGGGGAGGAAGAGTCCTGGGACTGCACTCCAGCTTCAATTTCTCAGGAAGCACGCCGGCTATCGTGGGAAGCGTAGGAAGAATGTGCGCTTTCTGAGAAGTTGGAGTTGGCACGTAGTCCTGGGACTCTTACTCCCTCCTTCCTCCTCCTCTCCCTCCCTCTGAGCAGGAAGGCAGCAGGGGGAAGGAAGCCCCCAGTGGCACAGCAGACCCGGCTTTTCAAGAAGCATGCTGGCTGTTTGGGGAGGAGAGGAGCAGCCTGCATGCTTCCTGAGATCCTGGACCTGGTGCTCAGCTGCGGGATCCCCAGGTACTGGCTGAGCTGTCCCTGTCCCCTCCCCCTGGCCAGACCTCCACGAGTACGTGCTCTAGCCCCCACCAGCACCCTGCCCCCTGACCAAACCCCCACCAGCACCCTGCCCCCTGGCCAGATACCCACCAGCACTCTGCTCCTTCCTTCTGGTCAGACACCTACCCCCGGCTTGCTCCTGTACCCTATTTTCCACCCAGATTCTGCACCCCCATCCCTATCCTACTCACTGGCAGCCCTGTCCCGCACTCTGGATCCCTCATTTTTGGCCCCATCTCAGATTGTAGAGGGGCCCACAAATTCCACTAACCCTGGAACCCCAGAAGAGTTAATCTGGCCTGGGGCTAGATTGTCAGGGGATTGAGGTGTCTCAGTTGGGCCACATTAGTGAGGCTTGGGGTTTTTTGGAGGGGTTGTTTTTTTGCATCTCACTTGTGTGGCCCAACTGACTTTTCTGTGGGTTAGTGACTCCTGACTCAAAACAGGTTCCCCGCCCCTCTCATAAATAAGACAACACTGAAACATTTTGTGTCTGATATAATACTTTATTTAAAAAGGAAGCCCGGCCAACAAGCCCCCAGTTGGGGCCAAGCCCCATCTGGCTGCAGCATCATAACACTCCTGCACCCCCCAGACCCCAAACCTGAGCCTGTCATACACCAGAACCCCCAGTCCTGAGCCTCTCACATCCCCAAACTCCTGCACCCCCACATCCCGAGTCTTCTGCCACAGCACTCCTGCACCATCCACACACTGCAAATCTGTGTCGTGAGCCCATCATACTCCTAACCTCCCTGCCCTGAGCCCCTCACACACCCCAACTCAAACTCCTGCACCTTCACATCCACAAGCCTGTGGCTTGCTCAGCACCCCAACCCTCCACCTGACCCCAATACTCTCCAGCCTGGAGCCCCCTCCCGGAGCCAGCATCCCCTTCTCCACCTCCCAAATTCCCTCCCAGAGCTTGCACCTCTCACTCCTTCCCACACCTAAATCCCTCATTCTCATCCTAGAGCCCACACTTCCTGTCTCAACCCAGTGAGAGTGAGTAAGGGCTGGGGACATCAAATTATGGAGAGGAGGGGAACAGAGAGGGCAGGGCCTCAAGTTAAGGGTGGAGTCTTGGGAAAAGATGGTGGTAGATCTTGGCTTGCCCTGACATTTAAAAAGTGATCTTGGGTGTAAAAAGGTTGGAGACCACTGAGATAACAGAACTCTCTAGACCATTTTGATCAAATACGTGCCTTTGTTACTATTGGAAGTCACCATGAAGATTTTACAAATAATTTCAGCTTCTTTTGTTTATAATTATCAGTTTTAGCATATTATGCTTACATCAAAGTTTGTTTCACAGCTTGTTTCAGTGAACAGGGGGGCTCAAGGGCCTGCCCTCACTGAGCAACTTGCAGGATTAGAACCAAAATTAAGGAAAGTTCCAGAACTATTTGGGGTAGTCTTAAAATAAAGTGAACTCTATCAAATTTACCAGTGAATTGTAGGTTTGAGCAATAATTAAGTGCTCTTTTTATTAATCAGTTGAAAAAATTATCAATAACGATCACAATTGTTGGGTAACTCCTAAGATATGTAAAATGTGAATTGCAAGGTTTGGGGCTTGGGGCAGCAAGATGTGTGGTGAGTTCTACCCCCAGTTTTTTAACAGAAAAGTAAATTGAAAAGTCCCAGTTGCAGCAACAAAGATTTCCCTTTTTTTTCAACTCTGTTTTATTTATACTGAAATAACATTCTGTGAGTATCAGGTTGTCACTACTAAATGTATTAATGGTTAAGTTTCAGGAAGTTTTAGCAGCCTATTTCTAACTACTAGAATAAGTGCTGCAGTGTGTTCTATATATATTGCACTAAGTATGCTTGAAATACAGGTAAAAACTTTGTGTCTGTGCCTCTGGGCTTGTGCTCCTCATGCATAACAAAACAAAGCCTCGGTTGGCTTCACTTGGTTCTGGGTTGGATCCATAGTGGGGATTTTGTGGATGAATCCCAGGAAATAATAGGGGAGAAGCGAACACCCCCATTGTGAGGTAGACAGTTGTATGAGACACGTTATTATATGTAAATATATGTGGGGAGAAATTCATTTTTTCCCATGTTTGTAGAGATGCCCTTATAGATGTGTGTGTTCGTGAACTAAGGAATATTGATTTTAGGTGCCCTTAGTGCTTAAAGTACAGCATTATGATTTTCTATGAATGCTGAATGATGTACTTAGTGTCATGTTCATCTCTATTAAATTGTGGTGGTAGCAACGGATGAACTGGACAGCTACATGTATCAGACAGTTGGACATCATGCCATAGACCTGTATGCTGAAGCAATGGATTTGCCTCTCTATCGTCACACCATAAAGGGTACCAGTGTGGACATTGGAAGAGTGTATACCACATGTGAAGGAGATGAGGTTGAAGATCTTTATCGCCTTTTGAAACTTGTTAAGGTATGTTGCATGAGGAATTTTACTTTTCAGAATATCAAATAGAAGAGCATTAAATAAAACATTATTTTCGGTAAATGATCCCCTTCTCATAGAAAGTTTTGAAAACTTTAAAAAATTTATTTATACTCCCATGTAATATTTGTTTTCTGTTGTTATTCCTTACAGTGTAAATGTATGTGAAATGGAGGTTTAGTAGCTTAATCTGTTGTTTACATTTGAGAGACCATACTGATTATCCCATATTTTAAACCAAAAGCCTTAATCATACACAATAAATAGATATCCATAATAAAAAAAATGCATGCCAAAGAATTCAGAAAATATATGTATACAGATTTATTTATTAAGAGAATGTGATGTAAAGTTCTGAGATTTATGCCACTGATGTAATATTTTGCTTGTTTCCCACTGGTTCTCACAGATTTTGTGTGCATTTTACTTGTTACTAGTGTACAGGAAATGATGCATTTGCTTTTCCATGGACTTACGTATTATAAAATAAAATCCAAAGTGATAGAAATTATTCATTTGGCATTTCATGCTCCAAGTATTCTCAGGTACTTTACAGTTATGTTTTTTATGTTGGTAGTGCAGTTACTATGTTCAAATGCCATTAGCAGTAGCATAACACATTCATTTTTAGCAACAAAATCATTTTTTCAATAAAAATTGATATATTGATTAACATCCTGAAATTTATTCTAATATTTATTGAAAATATCATGGGATCTCTATTACCTGGGTTTAAATCAAACCCTATTGAGATCGGTAGAAAGACATCCTAACAAGAGTTTCTGGATAACAGACAGGAAAGAAGGAATGATAGAGATGAAGTTTCTTCATTGTCCTGAATGTCTTTCAACTGATTATATTTGTAGCTTCCAGAATACATAACAACATTTTTGTAAAGGTCAGAAGACAGTATTAATTGTGAAAGTTGTCACTAAAATGAAATGATTAGTTTGAATATTACTTGCAATTCTAGAAAAAGACTTCCTTAGGTTGCCAGAAAGATCATTCTGATCTCCAATTTAAGTATTTGGTACCTTTCCAACAATAATTTTATTTTATCAGGTTTATAATTGATAAACCTGCAAACTTCATGCTTAAATTGCTTGTTCGTTATTTTATATTAAACATTTTATGACTAAGTTGTTAGTAAGAAGAAGGTTATAGAGATCATAAACTGTCACCCATTATGTCCTCCTTCGGTTGTTTTAAGCTTTATTTAATTTTAGTATCATAAAGTTGGGAATTTCTGGATTGGTTACTCATTCCTCTGAAGTTGCTTTCTTTCTGTCTGCTGTCCTTCCACAGTTTCTTCTCATGGAATGGGTGATATGTCTGGGATACGGCAAGGTCACAATCAGTGTCACTATGATGGAAATCTAGTGGGAAGTGACCTGAACTCAACATGTTATACTCCTACTTTCTGAGACCACATGTTACATTTTCCAAAGCTTTTTAATCAGTGCAAAACTCTGAGGCTTCAGGGGGTCAGGATTTTGCCCATAATATCCTTTAGTCTGGAGTACAAGATTATTGATGTTCCTTCTAAATCTTTGTGGAACAATAGGACACTGGGGGCAGTACAACCAGTCCAGAAAGATCAGTGATTTTTTTTTTTTGTAAACAGAGTATATATATAGGAGGCAGGACAGGTATTTGAGGAAATAAGCTGTAGCACTTTTAAAAAGATTTTTGAAGCATGACAGCATTGGAGAAGGGAATTACCAATATATGCTATCTATTGGAAGCTTTGTGATAACGGCTTTCTTTAATTAAAAATTGGAGATTAGTGGCAATTAAGAAGAAATTTCCCTTTCGATCCATGCTGTCTGTAGAGAAATGGATGCTTTGCCACTATCTTTATAGTAACAGACAGTTATGACATAAATTAATGCTAATGTTAAATCTTGACAACTTCTGCTTTGGAAGTTCATACATGATAATTATAACTATAGTTGAAAGAGATGTTATCAAGTTGTCTGGGACTAAATAACTGCTTCTCTCTTTGTGTGGAAATATTAATTCCACAATAGGATATTTTTCAGACATAAATATCGGAAATATATTGCCTTTTTGGTAGATATTGTATACCTTACAGTCAAATCCATATATGAAATTCTGATGTAAAAATTGTAATAGAGGTTTTTAATGATCTAATTAATAATTGAGTAATTATAGGAAAGAAGGAGGAGCTATCTATTTTTATGCTGATCTTCACTAGTTTTTAGAAAAAGATGGAACTGTAATTTTTTTTATATTTTGAATGTTAATGGAAGTAACATTGAAATAATTTGATTTTTATTTTAACTATTTATTTATTACACTATGCATTTTTGTAGCTTTAATGTGCAAGTCTTTAACCACCAATAGCTTTTTTCTACATGATTCCAATTTTCTTTAGATAGTGTTACAAAAAATGTTTTCATAGAAAGCTCACTTTACTGCCTGTTGAAAGTAGAAAAAAATAGAAGGTTTTTAATAATTCAGACTTTGTAATAAAAGTCTTAAGTTGAAATAATTTGAAAGCCATGGCCAAAATAACATAACTTTTTTTTTCATGTAAGACTTTGGATTTGAAGATTCAGGAAAGGATGTGTCTATCTGAAAACCACATTAATATGTCTAGCTTTCAGTTTGTAAAGTATATTTATATTTCAAATGCTCTTTTAATGATAAGTTAAAATAAACCACATTGGAAAAAAAAGTAATACGAATTGAAAAGTATTAATTATGTCAAAAACAATTTTATGAAAATGGGACTTTTAAAAATGTAAATATTCTGTAGCATTGTTGAAACCTCACTATAGCAATTTTGTGCTAGTACATAAGACTGCAAGAGTAAAAATGACTTGAGACAAAGTTGAAACTGACCATTGTGATGTTGTGTTCCACACTCCGAAATGTGTGAAGTAAATTAGATTAATTTTAAAATAGTCTAATGTGTTAGTAGGGGATAAATATATATATCTCCCTTCATTTTATATATAGGACTGGAAGGTACCATTTAGGTCACTTAGGCCATTGATACAAGTACATTATATGGATTTATACATATAAATATGTCAAAACATACAACCTACCAGTGTCGACGGCCTCAGTGATGTAAACAGACTCTTCCAGTCCTGTGATTAACCTGTGGGAATATATATATTCTTCAATTTATAGTAACATGTGTATTGACTGTGGGATATATAAATTCTGAACAATAAAGGATAATTTAATGTTAATATACTAGACAGGTCACTGTGAGGCTTACTGATGCGTCCAACCAGCTATGTGTATTTTCTTTTAGGATTAGTGCCTATGGCCTGATTCAACAAAGCATTTAAGCACCCGTTTAAATACTTTAAGCCAATGGGACTTAAGTATGGGCTTTTTAAGTTCTTTACTGATGAAAGCCTAAAATGGTATCAGATTTCCTTGGTTATCTGAATTTTCTTTTAGGCTCAAATGCTCCTCTTCATAGTATGTGTTCGAAGTCTGAAAAGCACTGAAGGGAGCAGGCCATGGAGAGCCTATACATGGCCATTCTCAGAAACACCTATCATCCATCAGTCAAGGAAAGGTACTTAAATAGCCCTCCACTACTGTAGTGTATGAAGCACAGGTTGGAATGGTGGCAGGTCAATTGAGCTTTGGAGCGTTGGATGTTTGTGGGTCTTGTGGTACAGTGGACATATAGATATTACAGCTGGATGCAGATTACTTTGTTGGTGTTCTGTACCAGGCTGTTGGGCTTGGATAGAGGATTCTACTCTCCACTAATCTCCTGAGCAGATCTCCTTGGTCACACTGTGTGAAGAAAACCAGAACTTGGCTCTTAGTTGATAAGGTTTGTTGCTAAGACAACCTTTACAGAGTTCTTCAGGTTCATTCTGTGCTTTTGAGGTAGGGGTGTGTGTGTGTAAAATGTATGTTATAGATCTTGTTCTTAATAAGAGTTTGAAATATTAACTTGTCCTTTATCATAATAAAAATCTTCTAACATGATTATTTTTGAGTTTTCTGGAAAGTTTACCCCAAATATTTATAATTCTGTCTAAAATTTCTTTTAAAGAGATTCATGGGAATCCATTTTCAAGTATGATTATTACATATCCATCATCTCTTGCATATTTCCAAAGTTATTTTGAGTTCAGTGGGAGTTCTCTGTGTTTGGAGGGCTTTGCAAAGTTAGAGCTTTAAAGTTGACCAATAAGAAAAAAAACATACATGAGAAAAATAGGGACAGTGGACTTGAGATATAATGGATAATTTCCTACTAGTCATCAGCTGAAATATAAATATTGGAACTAGATCAATATAAAAATGTGTTGACAAAATATTTTATTTATTAAATGCCCGTTGGACCATATCATGTCATTAATTTTTGGGGGGAGGAGGTAAGAGGAAAATAGAGTGGAATTTTGCTTTGAAATGGAGACTCAGCATGGATCAGTAATCTTATTGGATGGTCCGCGAGGGAAGCCAGTTTAAAAACCAGCTCCCCTCATGGACCGGCTGCTGGTCACCCTGTGCTGTTGCCTCTGATAAAGAGGCAGCAGTGCGGGATGCAGCAGCTCCTGTCTAGGGGGTTGATCTCTGCTCCTGGACCTAGTGTGAGCTGGAACTGAGCTGGGCTGCCTTCCAGCTCGGCTCCTAATACACTTTAAAGGCAGAGCTGCAGCGGGGATAGATCCTGCACCCATCGCAAGCCAGGACTGAGCCAGGCTGCTGGCCAGCTTGCTAAAAATTTTACTGGCAGGGGAGGGGAGGGAAGGGAAATGCATTAACCGATAAGCTTTTGCTTATCGGTTAATCAGCTACACTGTTACATCCCTAAGTTCAATAAGGACAAATGCAAAGTACTCCACTTAGGGAGGAACAGTCAGTTTCACACATATAAAATGGGAAGTGACTATCTAGGAAGGAGTACTGCAGAGGGAGATTTAGGGGTCATAGTAGACCTCAAACTAAATATGAGGCAACAGTGTGACATTGTTGCAAAAAAGCAAACATGATTCTGGGATGCATTAACAGGAGTATTGTAAGCAGGCCATGAGAAACAATTCTGCTCTATTCTGCGCTGATTAGGCTTCAGCTGGAGTATTTTGTTCAGTTCTGGGCACCACATTTCAGGAAAGATGAGGAGAAATTGAAGGAAGTCCACCAAAGAGCAACAAAAAATGATTAAAGGTCTAGAAAACATGATGTAGGAGGGAAGACTGAAAGTATTGAGTTTGTTTAGTTTGGGAAAGAGAAGACTGAGAAAGGGACATGACATAGCTTTCAAATACCTAAAAGGGTGTTACAGGGAAGATGGAGAGAAATTATTCTCCTTAACCTCTGATAAGACAAGAAGCAATGAGCTTAAATTGCAGCAAGGGCTAATTAGGTTGGACATTAGGAAGAAAACTTCCTAACTGTTAGGGTGGTTAAACACTGGGATAAATTGCATAGGGAGGTTGTGGAATCTCCAGTATTGGAATTTTTTAAGCGCAGGTTAGATAAACATCTGTCTGGGTTGATCTAAATGGTGCTTGGTCCTGTGTGAGTAGAGGGGACTGGACTTGGTGACCTCTGAAGGACCCTTCCAGTTCTAGTATTCTATGATTCTATAATAAAAAGCATCTAGAAGACAGGTGAGCTGGTGGGTGGTTGAAGAGATCTGTGTAGAAAGACTGGTCACTATTCACACAGATCTTGGCCAGCAGCATGACAGATCTTCTCATGATGAAAATGGGGTGGTAATATATTGGTAAATGTTGGCAGCCATGACAACAGAGTTACATGTAAAGTCCTAGTAATTATACACATGACTTTGTTAACCTTTCCATCAGTCAACCTTGTGTGAGATGAGACAGGAGCTCAGTACTCTGTTGGTGAATAGCAAGAGGGCAGGGGCTGATATTTTTAGCGTCTGGGTGCTCTCACCCCAGGTTGAACCAGCCAGTTTTCTGAACAGGTTGTTCTTAGTGCTGACTTTGGCCACTGTCTTCACTTTAAATGATTGTGGTACATTAATGACCTATTCAGTGTCACACTGATGCAAACCAGTTTTGTATCATGCTGCAGATAGCCATTGAAAACATTATCTTGTGGCTTGCACTTGCAAATGAAATACGCTAGGAACCATCTTGGAAGATCTTGGCCGCAAGTGCTATTGACTACTGTGGTTTGCCATGATCCTCATATCATTGTTCAAGATTGTGTCAGTTTCTGAAAAGGACTGAGCTTGGTAGGTGCAGCATATTTTTTCAGCCTAGGTAACGTCGTGCAAGATTGTAGCTAGCAGATTGCCAATTTACGCATTGAACAGTATTGGTGAAAGAACTGATCCTTGAGGAAGGCTATTTATCTGACACATGTAAGATCTACAGCTGCATGTGTACAGTATTCTAACCTACATGTTTTGGAAAAATAACTCTTCTATTTAAACTGCTCAATGTGGGGCAACTTGAAAGAGTTTAAACAAAAAGCCTCTGTGCCAAATGATGTCAGAAGAGACATTCAAATCTAAGAAGTTGGCTCCCATATTTGGATTTTTTTGTAAACCATTCTCGATCAAGTCCTGGCCTTGACTACCTTTATCAGAGGTGCTTTGTCCTTTTCTGAACCCTGCCTGCTCAACCTGCAAGACACCATCCAAATCCAGAGTAGTTTGTTGGAGTCCTCCAACACCTTGAAGCACTTTGACAGTAAGGATATTGGGTGGTAATTGGCATGTTGCAGGGATCCTTGCCTGACTTAAGAATGGCAATAATCTTTGCTTTGTAGTTTCTTTTTAATGACCTTTACACAGAACTTAGTAAGCCATTGTGACACCTTTAGTCCAAGATGCTAAAGGAATTCTGACAAGATGTTACCATAGACTGCTTTGTTATCATCACTTCATGTATAGTGATTAGAAAGAGCCAGATTCATCAGTCCCCACAGCAGGTTTTAGGTGTTTCTTACCCCAGGTTTTACCTTAATATCTTAGGTGTAAACTGTGTTATAAAAGTGATGACACTGACCATCTAGAAATAATAACCTGGATTTAGGTGCTTAAACTCTGTGACTCTTACTCTCATTAATAGTCCCACTGCCTCGTAATTTGAATGAGTAAAAACTGCTCATATGAATAAGGATTGTAAAATTTCCCCGTGACTTTTAGACTAGGTCCTGGTTTCATTTATACCAACAAGAAACTTGAAGAACCAAATATAGTAGATAAATTCTGAAACATTGACTGTGCTATTTCAAATCCTAATGAACTGGAGTTTTATTAGGTGAGTGCTTTATTTGTATGATGCCTTTTAATATTAGATATGAGGGTAGTGCTGTTGTGCAATTGAAATTTGAGGAAGGAACCTAGAAAGAAGAAAAGATAAGTTTTCAGTTGCTCCTACGCTAAGCCTGAGCACAGGGAAGGCTAAAACTATATTGTTGCTTTCATGCATATTTAATTGGACAAGATATCTAGTTAGTTAATTGGACTAGTAGCTAAGCTTGGGAGAAGCCCTTCTAGAAAGGGGTGGGGTGAGTGAAGAGGTGGTATAATAGTGTATCCTTTGCGTGCAGTTAGATGATTTCTGCTTTGATTATTGTTGATTCATTTAATTTAAATTGGAAACTATCAATATTTTAATGACATACATAGATTTTTAACATTATTATACAAAAGTTCAAACTGGGAGAATTAGTGGCCAATAAATAATTATTTCAGGTATTGTATTTCAGGTGTTGTGAAAAAAATGAATGCATATCACAAAGTCTAAAATATATACCTTATAGTCTGTGTTTAGATTAGAAGTAAATTGGGTTTGATTGGTGGTTGGCTGCATAACATGTTTCATGGTATACGTATGAAATTATGAATAAGATGGTAATACATATATATTGCATGTATTGTGTAATGACAATATGGTCCTTGCAACAGTTACATTTTTGCTGAATTTGCTGTTTTTGGATTAAAAGTATTGTCTGTTAGCACATTACAAAATGTTATTAAATAGTTTAGCTGTACAAATATTTATCAGCCATGCAACTTTTCTATGAATGCATGTTTTAGGGCAATATTATTTCATAGTTATTGAACTGAAATGTTATTTACCATTTACTTGACTTAGTTACAGTTTATAAAAAGTGTTTTGTAGCTTCAGTAGGCTGTAGATTAGCTGGAAAATACTACATCCAGATTTGTTAAATCTAAATTTGCAGATACTTAAAACAAGAACTTGTCTGCTTCTTTTGTCTTAAAACACTGATTTTTTTTCAAAGCATCAGGTTTATATGCTAATTTCATCATGAACTTTCCCTTCATCTGCAGTAGTACTTACAATATGCTGTGATCTCTTCATGATGCACACCTTGATCTAATTAATGAGAGTTATATGTGGGCACTGAATGAAAGAGTATTTCTGTCTTTATTTAGTGACTAGGACAATAGCCATTTAAATTGTGAAAAAGACTTCAGTTAAAGAAACTATACATTTTATAAAGGGATGAATTAATCCACTGTTATAATTTTGTAATATTACTTTTAAAATGTTTAACCTGAAAATCTCAATGTCCTTTTTATCTAATCACTTTGTTGAGTAGGTAGTATTCTATTACTGATGAATAAATTCTGAAGACTCAAACAGGTGGTCATTAAATTGCTGGCACAGTTCCATGGTCTGACCATCATAGTCCATTTGTTTCCAGTCTAAAAGAATTTATATTCTGTTTTTTTATTTGCTGCTAAATGCATCTTGAATCTATGTGTTAGTTTCTTTAAACCTTCCTGATATTACATGCAAAAAGTTGCAGAATATTGAAATTGCAGCACGTGGTAGGCAGTCTTTATGGAGAAGTTTTCAAAAGACATAACCTCTGATATGTTTAGACTTTAAAATAACTACAAACCAAGAGGGATGAGTATAATTCTGATTTTTGACAGATAATCTTTATATAATGCATCAACTAAATTTAAAAATTTTATACAGTAAATGAAATTCATAAAGTGAATATTTAAAAACTAAACATTTAAGAGCGCATCAGTGAGAAACACAATAATGTTAGTTATTTTTCGGGCCTTTTGGTACTTAGGGCTTTACGTGCATAATCTATAGGCAAAAATTCTGGAACTGTATTAACTTCTGGCTGTAATGCTTAAGTGCTTTATCAATGACCTAGGCTGAGAGACAAGTAAATAATTGAACTTCTCTTTAGAGTGTGAATTTTTCAGCACAGAGTACTGCATGTAGTTTTCACGTGTTGGATAGTAGCCTCGCTATAGATTTAGAACAACTAGATCTTGTTCTGCAGTGTCCTACATGCCCAACAATTTGTTTTTGTTGATTCTTGTGTGGAGCCTTTTGTCTTTTCTGGTGAAGATAGGATACCATTGTAGTCATTAACAATGAGTGACTTAGTGGATTGATGGAAGGAAGAAATGATTATGTAGTTGACTATACACTAAGCAGTGTAAAAATAATTGTTTTCTTCTGTTCTTTTATGCCGCCTTCTATTTACAAGTTGAGAGCTGGATTCTAGCTTGAATTTTAAAATGAGGGGGAAATGAGGAAGTTTCTAATCAGCAGGATGCCTGCTATTCCCCACTTCTTGTCTGAAATGTTCAGGAATCTGTTTTCCTTTCAGAGATCGTAAGCAATGTTTCAGAGGTGGCTTCTTACCGTGAGAAATGTTGGACTTTATGTAAACAAGAAAGTCGGTATATTTCTCCCTGTTAGGTGTGTGGAATTGTTTTCATTCACTCACAGTTCTGTTGTGTTAATACTGAATAAGCAGAGACAGCCAGGCTAGTGGTGAAAGATGGTAAGCAAGCCTCAGGGCTTTTTCTGGTCAGTCTTAAACCTCTGATTGCCAGGTTTTCCTAATTTCCCATTTCCAGGGCATCACTAGTGTGACCTTGTCTCTGAATATGATGTTGTGGGTTTGCAAGATTCTCACATGCATTTGGAAATGGGCAGGCAGGCATTGTTTACCGGACGCCAAATGAACTGTGCACTTACAGCAAGTTTGATAAACACACATTTCCTCCTTTTATCAGTGAGATTGCAGAATGTGAAGTATGAGTTTCCAGTTTTACTCATTCCCTTCAAACCTTTTCCTGTTTAAAAATTGGGTCTCACTAATTGGATGCTGATCCATTTCTTGCGTTTTGTTTTGTTTTAAATTCTGCTACTGGTAGTTGATTGTTTATTCCAGTACTTACCTAGGCCAGGTTTGGCAAACCTTCAGAAATAAACGTTTCCATTTATTCATCACAGAAGAGGTTCATCCCTATGAATGTAAAGTGAATGCTAATTAACAGTAATGACTGCTAATCACATTGCTTTTATGCCCCTTTAGGAGCACTGCTATTATCCAGCGTAGTTAAGTGAAATTCTTGTATATGAATCAACAGTGCAGTATTTCTTCTAGCAGCTATTGCTCACAGTCAAGCTTTGAATAAATTAGTTAGCTAAAATTGGCTTTAATACACTGTGTTACACAGGGAGGAAGGTAACCTTAAGTATCTTGTTAAATACATTGAATGTTTAGAAAGTTATCTATAGTACTAACATTTTGGCACTCAATGTTGTAGTTAAATGGAAAAATTCATTCGTGTTCAAATCAATTTTGTAAAAGTTATCAAAACTTTTTTCTTAGATTTCATTAGAATTGCTTTCAAAGTGTCATGCATAGATTCAGCAAATCTCAATAACAGCAGCATTTGGATCCAATTGCAGGCCTGTCAAAATAAGAATGGAGTGTAATTTCTCTGAATTAAAAATACATTTACTTTTTTGTTAGAAATTACACGTTCCTTAAATTATTAAATTCATTTGTAGTATTCCAGTTTTTATAGGATTATGTATTCAGTGTGCGTGTGTGTGTGTGTGTGTGTGTGTGTAAATAAAAAATGAGGTATTGTTAGTACCTAACAAAAGCTCTTAGTTTATTTGCATGCATGTGGTACACCTACAAAACATGTTGCCTCAGGAGGAACCTAAACAAAAATAATAATTTAATAATTTAAGGAAGCAATAGATGAGTGTTTGTTGTAGCTGTTAATTTAATATAGTGAAGCTTTATTTAACTTTTTTTTCTGTTTTAACCCTTTAAATAGCAGAAAATAAGATTGTGAATTTTACTAAAGCGGAAGTATATGGATCGTCTTTAATAATCATACAACTTTAGGACTTAAGAGTTTTAAAAAGTCAAAAATTTTGTAATACTTTCAGATCTTTGACCTGTGGGCTTCTTCCAAAACCTACTGAAGTCAGTGAAAAGACTCTCATTGACTTCAGTTGCTTTTGATTAGGCCCAGCACTTCCAAGGTGAAGATGACAAAACATAAGAGGAAGCCCTCTTTTTTAGCACACTTATATCCTCCTTTCCTTTCTCTTTGGATTGCTGCCTATCTTTATTTTGATTTGCATAACATGTATGCAGTATAATTGTAGCCATGAGACAAGGTGTGGGTACGTTGGACTGTGTTTACCAGAGCTGAAGAACAGCTCTGTGTGGTTCAAAAGCTTTTTTCTTTCACCAATGGAAGCTGGGTTCAATAAAAGTTTGTATTTCTCACTCTCCTTGTCTCTTTCAGGTAGGATGGTCGTCTGTTCTCATGATGGTACCTTTCTGTGTGGATGTTTATAAATGCATTTCTTTCAACAGGTATCAATATGTTCTAAGTATTTCTGTGAGTGTGATGCAGGTGAATATCCACTAGGCAATGTCCATTAGCTTCTTGGTTATTCATGCATCAATAGTTGCAAAACAGTGCTCTGCTTGATGTCTCCCAGTGGGACTGTCCCGTCTGTTTGCTTGAGCCTCTTCTTGTCTATTTTAGCATTTTTTGCTTAATTTTCATAGTTGCTTAAATTTGCTTTTTTAGCACTTTGTTTTGGTCCTTTCTTCTTAACTCACAGATGAAGATGAAGCTAATGTTCCTGAAAAGCCTCAAGAGCTTTTTCATACTACTGTCAAATAGCCTAAAGGACGTTTCACTATTTAGGGAGTTTGGTTTTCTAGTTGGCAACCTCAATGTTAAGGCCAAAAATGAAAAATATTATCAAAAACAGTACTAGTCTTTACTGATATAATTGATTGTTTTATATTGTTTACAATGCCTCATTACTCAACATTAACGTATATTTTAAAATTTATTAGCATTTAATGAAATGTAATTGGGATGAGTTCTAATAAAATGTAATTGAAGATTGGAAAGCTTTAATGTAATTGAACAATAGCATATTTTATTAAATTTTGTGTTCCTAAGCATTTACCTCTTCTAGGCCTCTTCTCTTAATAAATGAATTTTACCTAAATTTAGAATTATTTATGTAAGCTTTCCATTTAATATTCCCCTCTTCCCCTTCCCCCTCCAACTCATGTAATGTGTATTTCTGTTTCATTGTAGCAGCAACTTGACTCCATTATGTTGAACTGGACACTTACTGTTGCTAAACAGACATTGATGAGTACATTTAAATTAATTTCTTCTTGAAAGGTTAGGATTTCATTTGATAGATATTTTCCTAGTATTAACACTTTTAGTAGAGAAATGATTGATTTGTAGCTGTTATTACGAAAAGATAAAAAATAGAATTGGCCTTTTAAACAAAACTGCAATGAGAAGGTATTCTTTCCGTTGATAGAATTACAGAAGAATTGCACAACAGTCCTCACTAATTTTCATATTGATTGTTGCCAGGATTCCAGTAATGGGTTGCTGTTTGCAAAGGATAAGGAGGTACTATGATTAGTTACCTTTTCCATGGGAAGCACTACAAAAGGAAGTGCCAAATGTGTGCATGCACTGCAGTATTTCTCTCAATCTGACAGTCTTGTTATGTGAAGTTTTTTTTAAGTCCAGTCTTCTTCAGAAACACGTCTTGTTTCTTTTTCTTTTGCCTTACTGTTGTATTAGGTTTAGTGTATTTGCATCCTCTTCACTTTCTGGTTTGTGGATGGTGATGGTGATGGGTGTGTGTGTGTGTGTGGTGTGTGTGTGTGTGAGTGAGTGGGGAGGGATGGGGGTTGGACTGTTTTCTCTTCTTGGGTCATACTTCCATAGTAAAGCTTCAAAACTGATACAACAGTGCCCTCTATAGTTTGTCTGTAAACAGTTACTGAATTAATGCAACTAGTTTGAGTATACAGGTAAAGACCAGGATGTTTATATTTATTTTCAGCTCATACAAAGGTCCATTTTTGTAATGAAACATTTTGATTTTTACTATTCAAGGGAGTGTACAAAAGAGAATAGTCTGAGTCGTCTTTCAGATTTATTAGCTACCACTTGTCATTACCCACTGGTTATTCTCAAATTTTATCAGCTATTCATCACAGTAGTTTAAGATAGGTAGAATTTATTGAGCCGTACAGATGGTTCTTGAAGTTTTTGTTTGAAGCTGAGCTTCAAAACAGAATAATTATAAACTCAGTCTCTTTGTGCTTATTACTTCTTCGTAACTGGATCTTGCATGGTCTGCCTGGAACTTATGCTTGCTTATGAACTGGATACATTGGCTTTAGGACTTTATTAATGGTAATGTTTTAATTCACACAATGATTGAAGTATTTGTCATTCATTAGTACTCATTTGTCTCCCAAACTTATATAATGCTTGAATTTATTTTTGTGCATCATTATGGCTTGTGTGCAAATAACTTTTTATTTTATGTTTTTTTCTCATTAAAAATGAAATTTATTGGGAGGTTTTATGATTAAAATAAAACACAACCGAAACCAACTCCCCATGGAGACTATTTAAATATTATTTGCTACAATAAAAAAAGCATGACCTTTTTAAAAAAATGTTTTAACTACAATTAGTTCCCTCTGTTACAGCATCATAAAAGTCACTCTGTGAGAAGTCAAATGGCTCTATTTTATGATGGGGAGTGTTAATGTAAGTGTAGAACACACTCTTAATGCACTTCTATGAATTGAAAATCATAAGTCACTGCAGTAAATTATCTTTAATGGTGTAACCATTGATAGCTATTCAAAACATTCCTGTATCTCTGATGATTTGTGTTAAACACATGACTGCCCACATCCGTTGGTACTTTTGGAAGAGTAGGTGGGAAGGGTAGATTAATACACCAGATTTCTACTGTTGAAGACCATTTTTACTGTGTCACAAGTGATATGAGTTTCAGTGTAGTAGATACTGTTCTACATCACAAACCACTCTTGACAGTGTTTGAGATTTGATAATAAATGAAGATGAAGACTACATTAAAATTGCACCTTCTGGTCAGAGGTGAGGTGCTTTGAGAGAGTAATACATAGAAGCTTTGATTTTTGCCTACCTAGTTTATGGATAATCTCTAGCCACTGATCATATCATGTCTTCACTTTTCACTGGCATTTGTGATTTTTACGTTCTGAAATGCTGCTGGAAGAAGCAATTATCATGTCATGTAGCATGCACCAGCTAACACAGAAAATGCTCCCAAAATCTATTGTCTGTTGACTTAAATGGGTTCAAGAAGTTAAAAGGACAAAGATGTATTTGTGAGCAAAGTAGCTGCTCACACATTAGCAGAAAAGAACGACGGAATGTTAAATCTGTTAAATGGGGAAATGGTTTTCTTTAACAGTTCTAAATTTAGATTTTGTAATGTGATCGTGTATTGCCTATATATGTGATCAGTTTTGATATTTAATATTTTCTTTGGGGTTAATTGAATCTTCTTGCTAAAGATCTGCTTATGGGCTCTGTCACCTTCATTAGCTTTATATAAGGGTGTTGAAATGTTCTAATTTTTAGTAACCATATTTTGTGGCTTTCTGGATAAAATCAACATCTACAGTATCTGTTTTCACTCTCATTCCTCATATGATACCCCAGGAACATATCAGAAACATGCAGTTCACATGCTGGATTGTTCTAATATTTTTAAGTAACCTTGTAAGCAATAATAGAGAGACGGCAGATGTTGGCCAGTAATGTTTTTAAGTGGTGGATTGGATTTCATGTGTAATTTGTGAATTAATATTTCATTTCAATTTTTAATCTTTTGGATAAATGTTATCAATGGACGTTCAGCAGTCACACTGTGTTTAGGCAGAATTCCCATGAAAGACAATGGGAATCTTATCTCAGTCATGAAAGTCTATTTAGGCACAATAAAAACATTTTAATAAAATAAATATGGCAGTTTTAATTTCTTTTAATAGGAAAGGGTCAGTTCAATGAGAAAAGTGTTTAATTTTAAACTCTAACCTCCAAGACAGTCAAGATGCTATATGATGGGAGGCTGGAAGGGGGGACGGGAATGGAATAAGGTATATTTTCTTGTAATAAAAGTACCAAATTAAGATTCACTATTTAAAATAGAGATCAATGTAGATTAGATTATTGTTGACAGTGAATTACAGTAGCTATGTCTACTAAGTCTGTATAATTCACCAAGATGGTATAAAGTAGTAACAGCAGCCACTGAAGATAGTTACAGGAAATGTCTTGTTTATTCTACTAAAATTTCTTTCTTAATTAAAATGTCAATGATAATTTTACAGCCCTCTACCAAAAACCAACAACCATCCCTCCCCTGAATACTTGCTCCCCAACCCCTCCCGCTCCAAATCCTTTGATTTTCATATAAGTGGATTATAAAGGAAACTGTTGTGGTTTCTGACTGTAAACCTCCTTACCCAAAGTAAAATATTTTTTAAAATATATTTTAATTTTTATAGGCTACCAAACATTTATTTTCAAAAAAATTACTGAAGATTAACTGCTAAATAATTTGTGTGTCCTTTTCTGAAGTCTGAGCTGAGACAAATTTGCAAGGATAAGATTGAAAAGGGGATTTTAATAGACAAAATAAGTTAATTTCCAAAATTTAATGGTCTTAGAAGATCAAAAGTTATGCAGATTAATTATTGAAGATATCTATTTACAATACAATATTCAATGCCCAATCAATTCCTTCCTTTTAGATTTTCAATAACAATGTCATAAGAAACAAACTCAATATACTATATAGCAATGTATATTAAAGCTTTGGAGAAGCACAAATAATAGTTAAATAGTCAAATCAAGATAAGACACACACATATCTATCAGTGACAGTTTCTGTATTATACTGTGCATTGTTGGTATACGATTTTAAAATAAGTCATTACATAAGAACACAAAAAGGAAGATGGCACTTTCTTTCTTCCCAAAAGTGTTTTGGCTCTTACATCTGTAGTCGGCTGTTCGTTATTAACTTGTAATAGGCATTTACAGACCATCTTGATATTTTTTTCCTGTGGTTTGAAGATACAACATTTTTAACAACAAAATAAATTTTGTAATGGTATGCATATTTTAAAAGTACTATGGGAAGTAAAATAAGATACTTAAGGCTGAAGTAAAATGACATTTACAATGAGATAATAAAGAATGGGAAATGGAAGACAACTGAGTGCTTTTCCGCCTTCCCTGGTGTTTCTTTTAATTTAGAACTATTTGTTATGCCTTTTCTTGGCTTCTTTTGTTGCTGTCTTTCATGTTATCCATAGACCACTCGTTTCCTGTTCACTTCTTTATTCATTGGCTTTGAAAGTCATTCTCTAGATAACCAGTGGTGCCACCTATACTGTGGTTTAATGAGAGACTTTTTTTTGTCATATATGTCTTGGTGCCTGAAACACTTACCATCGTATACTGACAAGGCACAGTATATTACAGAAACTGTCATTAAAAGTAGATGCATGGAATTATCTAGTATAGCTTTGCTTCCATGTCCCTGGCACATGTGCTAGAACAGATAAGATACACACACACACAGCGCTTAAATTTGACTTTTAAGCTGTTGTTTGCCTTTCCTATTGAATTACTCTTTCACTTTCCTGTCTTCATCTTTCGTTCTTCTACAGTGTTTTTTCATGTAAGAGAAGCAGTTCATCTTTTGTCACCTTCTTTTAATTTTTAACTTCATGTAGAGGTCTTCAGTTGTCAAAAATTTTGGTACTGGAAGTACCCCTGTTGTCTGTCACACCCTGTTCTCTTTATACTACTGGAGACCAGATCAGTTTTCTTGGGAAAGTCATTATTTATTACCCGCTAGACACAGTGACTTATTCATTGCCTGAATCTTCATCCCCCAAGGTATTACTTTTCAGAAATAGTAATATATGCTGCAGAGGGAAACTATTTTAGAGTAACTATTACTCTCTTGTATTTTTTTTTAATACAAGATCCATGATATTATCTTCAGAGTAGTTTTAGAATACTTCTGCCCTCCCTAAAGGAGAGACACAAACAAACTCCTATGGAGCAGCAGCGACGTGCAGATCCACTGACAGAGGGAGGGGAAGGGCCAAAAAGGCAATTATCCCTGAACTTAGAGATTCAAAGGGGCCCAGAGCTCCCGGCTGCGACTGCTGCTACTGTGACAGTGGTGACAGTTGGAACCCTGGGCCCCTTTGAATTGCCATAGGAGCACTGCTCCATGTGGCTCTGAAGGATGGGGTGGGAAGGTGTGCCACTGTTTTAAAGGCTGACTACCCTTGACCTGCCCCTTCCACCACGGGGGCAACGGAGACGGTCTCCACCAAACCATGTCCTGGTGACTGTTTGCCCCACTGGCGACTACTATAGTTAAGGTTATTTAATTATGTCTATTCTAATTCTTTATTTTCAATAATTTATCATTTTCTGGAATTTTCATCTTTTGGGCTGAAATTTTTCAGGCTTTTCCCCTGTTACACTTGTACAACTAGAACTAGGAGACTCTATTTTGGGGGATAAAGCAATATGCTGCGTTTATCGTGAAGGTAGAATTCATGTACTGTGCCTAACTACTGAAATTATCCACCATACATACACACACTCATACAAACAGTTCAACAGATGGGATATAATTACTAGCCTCAGTTGTTCATGCTGTTCTATTGGCCAGGTGGTCGAGACATAAGGAGGGGAGCCGGGTTGTGTCGGTGGGCACGTAAGTGACTTGGGAGATGATAGTGGAACTGAAAGGCCCAGTTCTATCATTTTGCACTCATCTCTTTATATGTTTTAGTTCATAGATCTTGTCTTGTCCCACTGCCCCAGGACACTGTCTGACCATGAGTCATCAGTTAATGGCAAATGGGACTTTGATCTTTTCTTGATAGAGCTTTTGTCTCTCTTTCTTGAGTGGGTTCTTTTGCAGGGCTCACCTGCATTGTTCTTAAGCCATCAGGGTGGTCCTGGCAGCTGGTCGCCAGGACAGGCTGGCTTTAGGGACTGATTCCTTTACACACACACCCAGGGGCGGATGAGAGTTCTGTGGGGCGCAGGGCCTGGGGCAGCACAATTTCACGCATGCGCCACGGCCACAGCTGACAGGTAGTGTGCGTGCGCAGGGCCTATTGAAGCGCGGGGCCCAGGGCAGCCGCCCTGCTTGCCCTGCCCTATATCCGCCGCTGTACACACCCACATTCATACTTTTAAATGAGATTACATAGATACACAACTTTAAACAGAGTTAAGGACGTACAAAGTTTGAAATGGGGTTTCAGATACAATATATAAAAAAAAAAAATCCAAAAATAGTTACAATAACAGATTCTTTAGAGACAATGAGCAGTCCTGTGGCACCTTAGAGACTAACAAAATATATATAGTATCATGAGCTTTCATGTGCAAAACCCACTTCTTCAGATGAAGGTTAGTCTCTAAGGTGCCACAGGACTACTCATTGTTTTTAAAGTTATAGACTAACACGACTACCCCTCTGAGACTTTTAAACATGCAAAATTCTTCAAAGGCAATTTTTAACAAGTTACTAACAAATTAATCCAAATCCCATTCATAAAAATTGAGCTGCAATTCATGAGGATACATAATGTCACATTGGTAGATTTAATTCATTAAAAGGGTGATTTCATTCTCAGCCCTACACCCCAACGCAATGGTGATTACATTATGTATATTGTTGTGGTGGGCTCACCAGCGCCGCCCCCTTCAGCCCCCCCAAGGCCTGGTCCCTTTAACTGCAGGCCCCGCGGCCTAGTCCTTTATGGGATCCCCTCGTCCTCCGGGATCTGGGAGCAAGGGGTAGGGAGGCCCGGGCCCTCCCTCTCCACCGGGCCCCAACCCAGGACCCTATCAGTGGCGGGTGGTTCCCACCACCGGCTCAGCAGGGAGTTCTCCCCGAAACTTGCTGAGCCCGCTAGGTCCTTTCCTGGTCTCTGCTCTGGGTTGCTTCCTACCCCCTCGCCCTGGCCGACCGTGGTCCCACCTGTAGATGCAGGTCTGGTGACAGCAGCAACGTTGACAGGCATGGCTTGGGAGACAGCAGGGGCTGGGGCAGTGATGGCTTCTAGGGGGGCTGCACAACGCGGCTGGCGTTGCGGTCTGGCTCGGCCCGGTGATGACAGCAGCAGGGGTATCTGGTCCAGCACCTCTGGTTCCAACTGCACTGGCTGTGGCTCCAGTCCCTGGAGAGGAGCTCCTTCCCCTCCAGCAGCCACCCCCAACTGAGCAGCCCAGCAGCCTTTTATACCTGGGCTGCACTGTGAGCATGCCCAGCAGGGCTGCGGGGGAGGGGCGTTTTCTACCCAATAGGCGGGCTCTCCACCCCCAGGTTCAGTGCGGGGCTGGCCAGCCCCGTCACAATCATACACATTTGGTGGATTCTCTCTGCAGCTCTATGACACATGACATCCTTATGCTAATGGGGAACTTTCCAATGGAAGTCCTTCACCCCTTCAAGGGGAAAAAAAAAGATTTTGAGGGGTAGAATTTCTTTCCACACCTCTGGAATTTCCACTTTTAAGTCCCTGAAAGAGATTTGGGAGATTCCCAAATCTGCACTGTCCTTTGTGGGTAATGAATCTGAGGAACTGTCCCGGATTGAAGTGTCATTAGAGGAGGTTTTGGAACAAATAGAAAAACTTAATGTTAACAAATCTCCGGGACCGGATGGCATTCATCCAAGGGTTCTAAAAGAACTCAAATGGGAAATTGCTGAACTATTATCTGTGGTTTGTAACCTATCCCTTAAATCGGCTTCCGTACCTAATGACTGGAAGGTAGCCAACGTGACACCAATATTTAAAAAGGGCTCTAGAGGCGATCCGGGCAATTACAGACCGGTAAGTCTAACTTCAGTACCGGGCAAATTAGTCGAAACAATAGTAAAGAATAAAATTGTGAAGCATGTAGAAGAACATAATTTGTTGGACAAAAGTCAACATGGGTTTTGTAAAGGGAAATCCTGTCTTACTAATCTATTAGAGTTCTTTGAAGGGGTTAACAAACATGCGGACAAGGGGGATCCAGTAGATATACTATACTTAGATTTCCAGAAAGCCTTTGACAAGGTCCCTCACCAAAGGCTCTTGTGTAAATTACATGGCCATGGGATAAGAGGGAAGGTCCTTTCTTGGATTGAGAACTGGTTAAAAGACAGGAAACAAAGGGTAGGAATAAATGGTAAATTTTCAGAGTGGAGAGGGGTAACTAGTGGTGTCCCCCAGGGGTCGGTCCTGGGACCAATCCTGTTCAACTTATACATAAATGATCTGGAGAAAGGGGTAAGCAGTGAGGTGGTAAAGTTTGCGGATGATACCAAACTGTTTAGGATAGTCAAGACAGAAGCAGACTGTAAGGGACTCCAAGAAGATCTCACCAAACTGAGTGATTGGGCAACAAAATGGCAAATGAAATTTAATGTGGATAAGTGTAAAGTAATGCACATTGGGAAAAATAACCCCAACTATACGTACAGTATGATGGGGGCTAATTTGGCTACGACAAATCAGGAAAGAGATCTTGGTGTTATCGTGGACAGTTCTCTGAAAACTTCCACACAGTGTGCAGCGGCGGTCAAAAAGGCAAATAGGATGCTAGGTATTATTAAGAAAGGGATAGAAAATAAGACCCGGAATATCTTACTGCCCCTGTATAAAACTATGGTACGCCCACATCTTGAATACTGTGTACAGATGTGGTCTCCTCACCTCAAAAAAGATATTTTGGCCTTGGAAAGGGTTCAGAAAAGGGCAACTAAATTGATTAGGGGTTTGGAACGGGTCCCATATGAGGAGAGGTTAAAGCGACTGGGACTTTTCAGTTTAGAAAAGAGGAGACTGAGGGGGGATATGATAGAGGTGTATAAAATCATGAGTGGTATGGAGAGGGCCGATAAAGAAAAGTTATTTATTAGTTCCCTAAATAGAAGAACTAGAGGACACCAAATGAAATTAATGGGTAGCAGGTTTAAAACTAATAAAAGAAAGTTCTTCTTCACACAGCGTGTAGTCAGCATGTGGAACTCCTTGCCAGAGGAGGCTGTGAAGGCTAGGACTATAACAGAGTTTAAAGAGAAGCTAGATAATTTCATGGAGGTTAGGTCCATAAAAGGCTATTAGCCAGGGGATAAAATGGTGTCCTTGGCCTCTGTTTGTCAGAGGTTGGAGAGGGATGGCAGGAGACAAAGCGCTTGATCATTGTCTTCGGTCCACCCCCTCTGGGGCACCTGGTGCTGGCCACTGTCGGCAGACAGGATACTGGGCTAGATGGACCTTTGGTCTGACCCGGTACGGCCGTTCTTATGTTCTTATGTTCTTATGTTCTTATGATACTGCAGGTAAGCTGTCCTAAGAAATAAAATGGATGCTCTGGCAATAGATATCTGAAACTTCCTAAACACAATATCCTGTAAATTTGGCTATTCAAAGTGTTTTAACAAAAAAACAAAACAAAACCAACCTCCATATTGTTCAAAATTAAATGTATCAAAGAATAATGCTTACCCATCACGTACATATTTTGAGTCCCTTAAGTGAAGATTGTAGTCACATGCTTTCTGTTAGCATTTTCTTCTTTCTTGAGGTCCCACTTCTCATGTCGGAGCATCCAGTTCTAATTAGAATGATGGGTAATGATACCTTTTAATAAGTGCTATATTTGGAAAAAATACATGAAAACACATTGTAACATATATGTGGTGTTGATCTCTCAAAAATTTTAATATGCCAGATTATGCTGGTCTTTGTCATTGTAATTCTGCCCCTTCTATGTCCATCCTGTACATTGAATGGATCAGGGCTAGGGATGTTAGATAGCGGATAATAGAATAGTCAACTTAATTGCATGAATTCTTAGCGGTTAGTTGACTATTTTGTAGTCCCAGGGGAGTGGGGCCAGCAGCCAGTGTGCTCCGGCCCCACTCCTGGGAAGCCCCCTACCTCGCTGTGCTGCTGCCTGTCTATCGGAGAGGCAACAGTACAGGGTGCCAGGTGGGAGCTGGTCTGTGAGGGGAGCCAGTTTAAAAAACAGCTCCCTTTGCATACTGGCTGCCTGCCATCCCGCACTGCTGCCTCTGTATCAGACAGTAGTCCTTGTCTGTGGGGGGTCCGAGCTCCCCACAGACAGAGGCTGCTGTGGAGGGAAGGGGGGCGGGGGAGGCGACCACGAAGCAGTCTCTGTCCATGGTGGCTTGGGCTGGCCATGGACAGAGGCTGTTCTGGCAGTTGCCCAGCCATGGGGGGCGGTCCAGCGCCCCACGGACAGAGGCTGGATAGGCTCTGTCCATGAGGAGCTTGGACCCCCTGTGGACAGGGACTGCTGCTAGGGACCAGCCTCTGTCCGTGGGATGCCCAAGCTTAGTCACCCTACGGACAGAGGCTGCTTTGTGGCAACCTCCCCTGCTTCCCCCCACCCCGATAGAGGCAGCAGCACGGAGGGGGGCGGGGGGGAGAGGAGGGGAGGGGAGGGCTGGTGGAGCCAGTGCTGGAGAGAATCGACTTTTAAGCTGGCACCCCCCCCCAGCACCAGCTCCTGCTCCCTGCTCCCCCGCCCCCCATTGCCTCTGATACAGAGGCAGGCAGCAAGAGTGGGGATGCGAGTAGTCAACTAGATTAACAGATAAGCCTAGGCTTATTGGTTAATTGTCTAGTCTATTGACATCCCTAGTCAAGACTGGAAAAAATAGTATGTGTTCATGTTATTAAAGTCTGTATTATAATGCATGTGTGCAAGTGGCCAAATTAAGGTTGTACAATAATTTCTGCCACTTTCTACCTTTTGAGTTCTTCACTTTGCAACCTAAATATTTTCTTGAACATATTTGAATGTAAAATCCTAAAGTTTATTGAAAGGAGAAAGGTAAAATCCAATTCTATTGCTTGCATCTATAGTAGCTTCCTCATCACAGACAGGGTTTAAACCCTGAACCTTCATTGTTGTATTGCTGACTTGTGCCACTTGAATAGCAGAAGTAATTACATTAGTAGACAGCAGAAGATGGCTCTTATCTCAAAGGTAGGAGAAGGCTTCTTAGGCAATGTGATGGATTCAAGCAGTGACAGGAGGGGACCATGATCTACTGTCTCTCCCCCTTCCCTTACTACAGTGGTTTTCATAGTAGTGCTGCAGCTAGGGAGAATGGTTTAATTTAACTAGTAAGAAAGCAAATAATAATCAAAATTATGAAACAGATTAAGTGTTTTTACTTTCTCATGTTAGTTTACCAAACTTGATTTTAAATAAAGTAAAATATGAATTTATGTCCAACACAAAAGATTTCAATGTTTTCTTTATTTATGGCAAGGGCTCAGAACCATTTTTGGGTCAGACCCACAGAAAAATCAGTTGGGCACCACACAAGTGAGAAGCCAAACAAAACAAAACAGAACACCATCCAAAACTCCCCAACTCTCACCGATGTAGCCCTTAACTGAGATATCTCATTCCCTGGTGCTCAAGCCCCATAGGGGAGGGACAGGCAAGACTGAGGTTCAGGGTTTACCATAGGCTACATTAACCTTTCTGAGATTCCGGTGTTGGTGGACCCCTCCTAGGCTTTGGGGCCAAAAATGAGGGGTTCATTGTGCGGGATAGGGCTGCCAGTGAGTGGAATAGGGATGGGGGTTCAGGACCTGGGTGGGATGTGGGTACAGGAGGGGATGAGGGTGCAAAGTCTGGGTGGGAGGTATGGTGCCGAAGTAGGCTTGGGAGTCGGGCATCTGGCCGGAGGAAGGGGCAGGACAAAGGTGGATGCAGAGTCTTTCCAGGAGGGAGGATGCGGGAGCAGGGTGGAGCTTGGATGTCTGGCAAGGGGGGAAGGTGCAGGAGCAAGGGAGGTTGCGGGAGCGGGCTGGGGGTAGGGTATCTGGCCAGGCGGAGGGTGCAGAAGTAGGCTGGGGGTGTAGGGTGTCTGACCAGTGCGGAGGGTGCAGGAGCAGGCTTGGGGATAGGGTGTCTGGTCAGAGGGGAGAATGCAAGTATCGGCTGGGGATGCAGCGTCTTGGCGGGGTGTGTGTATGAGGAAGGTGGGCACAAGGGGAATGGGGGCACTTATCTGCCTTTGTGCCCCACTCTGCTTCCAGCACCATGCCCCAGGCATGGCCTGTCCCTGCTCCCATTGGCCAGAATCTGGACATGGAACAGTGGAGTAATCCTTCAGGCAGTGTGTCTGTGTGCTGTTCCCTCAGTTGTGGCAGGGGGAGCATCAGCATGCGGAGCCACTTTTAGCTTCGCGTCTTCCCCGTGATCTGGATCCGGTGGGGAGACTCAGGACTTTCTCCCTCCGCCCTAGCAGAAAACTGGTGCTGGGGCTCCAACATTGTGGGGGAGGCTGGAGCATGAGGCTGGAGCGTCAGTGCAGGATCCCCACTCCAACATTGCTGAGCTCGAGCCCCTGTCTCCTTGAAAGGCGTCCACGGATCACTAGTGGTTCGTGGATCCTAGTTTGAAAACCACTGGCTTACTATCATGGCTTCAGCAGCTCCCAGGCATTCTCACTGCTGTGCATCATGTGCAGTTGCTGATGTGATGGCATGTGTCAGCCTATCCTGAGAATATTCAGGTGCTCCCCAAAAGCACCGACTGGCGCCCAATCCCCCCCCCCCACTGCCTCTGATACAGAAGCAGCAGTACGGAGGAGGCAGGGAACTTGCCTGTAACCATGAAGTCCCCCCGCAGGTTCATCAGTTAACTGGTTAAATGTGTACACTATCACATCCCTAAATGTTTATTAAAGAGTGACAGTGCCCCTGTGGTACTACATTTAGCAGGAAAGAACACTGAATTTGCAGATCCCCTGAGCAGAGACAACTCCCAGGTGCATGAGTGGTTCCTGAAGCATCCGTTGGCTCAGACCATATTTACCAATTGGGGCCGACCAGTTGTAAATCCACAAAATGTTTCTATCTCTGTCAATGCTTTCCTGCTGCTCTTGGGGAAGAATCCATGCGCATCTTTCTTCCTTATTACCCAGCAGGGCCATGTCAGCAGAGGCTTACTGGTTTCCTTCAGCTATCCAGTAGAGTCTTTATGTTCCTCCTGTTTCTAGATATCCAGTGCTAGAAGGGGGACATGATTTTTTAGCCCACCCTGCAATTCCTTCTTCTGAAGGTGTGGGCAATCAGACTTTGGCTCCATAGCAGGACATACTAGTTAACACTAGAAAATGTTCCACTAGAAACTGCTGCTTTCTAAAGTGGTCCCAATTTCAGGCATGATACCGAGGATGTCTGAGTTTCCTGTATCGACTTTCATTCCTTGTGTTCTGGAATACTTTAAAAAAAATCAGGGCTTGTCTGTCTGATTGCTAATGGTTTATTTAGTAGCCATCTTTGCCGATCCTACTTTAGTTGATGGTAATTAGCCATTTGTTTGTTCTTGTTTCAGTTAAAAAGCTAATGAAAAAGTTTATGAAAGGTTTATGAAATGTGTATCCTCATGTTAGAAATCCTTTCCCTTCTTGAGACCTCAGTTTGATTTTGACCATGTAGATACATTTATTTTTGAGCTGTTGGCTGAGAGTCCATTTCATTTCACTATCAAAATGGCTTTTATTATGACCATTATGTCAGCCAAGAGAGTGAAGGTAGTCTTCTCTTCCTGGGGCCACCTGCATACCAGATGGCTCCACGAGACACTTAATATGAACTATATATATGGTGACCATATTTTCTGAACCAAAATTAAGGACACATTAGCCACGCCCCTTGCCCCAGCTAGCCATGCCTTCTGACCCCAACTAGCCATGCCCCTGCCACAAGAAGCCCTACCCCTGGAGGTAGTACTCCCAGGGTCAAGATGGACACATGACAAGAAATAAAGGATGTCATGTGACCCCTCTAAGAACTCCTCCCACCTTCCTACTACCAATAGGGATGAGTTTGGCCCCCCAAAGGACCCCCCCATATAACTATCCTGCAATTGCATTAACCCCATTTGCATTGCATTAACTTGGGGGGTGGGAACAGGCAGGGGGAAGTGTTCCCGCTAAGATTTTCCTCCCATGAGCAGAGTGAATTTTGTCTTGTGCACCAGTATTGAGTCCATGTGCGCTTGTTCGGATGTGTGGGGCACCCAAGATATTAATAAATATCTTATAAACCTCTCCCTTTTCCCTCTGCTGCCATGTCTTCCACCCTCCCTTTCCCCATCTACTCCCCTGGTGCCTGCTGCCCTCACCCATCACCCTCTTCTGCTGTCTTGGCTCCTACCCTTCTCACTCCCCTCAGCCCTCCTGGAACCTGCCCCCTCCCCTGCGCCAGTTGTTCTCTTCCCCCTGTGCTCACTCCTCCTCTAGCTCCACTCTGATCATCTGTAGATACTCCTCCTCATCCCTCTCCTAACACCTCCCTCTGCTCACCTGCCCTGCCTCTGTCCTCTGGTGCCTGTCTCTACCCTCCATGTGTCTTCTCTTCTGCTTCACCCCCACAATCTCCTGGCACATGCACCTTCCCTTACCCCTGCACCTTCCTGGTGCCTCCCCCTTCCCTGACTGCCCCTGTCCTCCTTGCCCTCTTTAACCCCCTCAGCACCCTCTGCCCCAGTTTTCATCATGCCCCTCTGTGCCCTCGCACATGACTTGCTCCATCCCCTGCCTTCCTCATGCCCACCCCTCTTCTGCTGGCACACACTCCTCCCTTCTCCTCATTCTCCCTCTTGGCCCCATTGTCCCTCCCTTTCCTCTCCCAGCATCACCCTGTCCCCTCCCTTTTCCCACTCCCACCGATACCTTCCCTCTCCCCCCTACCCTTTTCCTCATTGTCCCCTCTGGCATTTGTTTCTCCTTCACCCTGCTCCTTGGTGCCTTCCCCTTTCTTCTCCTGCCCTGCCCCCTCCCCCCGCAAAAGCCCCTTCCTCTCCTCACCTCCCTTCCTCTTAGCTCTCCCCCTACCCCTTGCCTCACCTTCTGCCTTACAGTTTGCAGGGGGTGGAGCCCACGATCTGGCCCCAGAAGCCCCTGCAGCCGCGGCCTCAGCTGCTCCCAGGGTGGGACCGTTTGCCAGGACTGGATCGGAGGCTGCTCATGGTGCTATTTTTAGTGCCGCAGTCTGGGTCCTCACAGGCAGCCCTGGCTCCAGCTGGAGTCAAGCGGCAGCCGCACGAGGCCCATCCCGGTGAGGCTGCCCTGGATGGAACACACCGATTGCCGCTTGACTCCAACTAGAGCCAGGGCTGCCCACGAGGACCCGGACTGCAGCACTAAAAATAGCTCCAGAGGGGCCTCTGCTCCAGTCCCAGCACCTCCTGAGCCCGAGCACACCCCAGCCCGCCCCTCAGCTCCCCAGCTGGGCTCTGCATGGCTCCTGCCACAGTGGTTCCTTTTAGCCTTGGAATCTGTTAATGTAGGTTATATCTCTAAAATTCTTTGAAAATATGGCCTCTGGTTACCAGCAGGGGAAGGTGGGTGCAGCAAAATACTATTATTATTACTTATTTTCCCTGTTAGTTTTCATATTTTCTTTTTGTGATTGTTTTTCTGATCTTATGTTTTCTGTTCATCATCTCCTTTTCCTTTGTTGTCATTTTCTCCTCTGCTGGTTCCTCCACATTTCTCTCTACAACCTTCTAACTACTCTTCTGTTAAAATGCAGCAGAGTATAATATATATTTTCAGATGGAAGTACAAGTTGTACCTCCCTTAGACTCTCTGGTCCGGCAACATCCTTGGTCCGGCAGGACCACGGATGTTCCTGGACCACAGAGTCCAGGTATAAGGAGGGCAGTAAGGGGGACACAACTTAGCCAGGAGCATCATGTTGAGGGAGGGGGGCACAGCAGGGAGTTCAGGCTACTGCTGCTGGGTGGTAATGGGGCACTGGCAGCAGCCGTGGAGCCTCAATCCCTGTAGCCACAGAGCCCTGGCAGCCCCAGAAGCCATGGCAGCTGTGGAGCCCTAGCAACCCCAGAAGCCATTGCAGCTGCAGAGCCCCGGCAGCCACGGAGCTCCAGCCTGGGAAGCCATGGCTGGGCATGCAGCAGCGGGGCTCAGCAGCACAGGCCACATTGGGAGGGACTTCCCCTCATTTGGCAAATCCCTTTGTTTGGGACCAGCCAGATGAGGGAGGTCCAACCTGTTCTCTTTTTAAAGATGACCATACAGTTCCTGTAAGTGGTTGCCAAAAGTCACACAGCACATTTTTGAGAGCATGGGGTTCAAAAAGAACTCGATACAGTTTGCTTGTGTTTATTTTCCTGTGGCCATACTCTTGCAGTCAGAGCTCAAAAAGCAACTGAAGTTCAAAGGATAAAAATATTTATCTAATTTGTAAATGTTTGGGGCTGAAAAGTGCTAATTTCTGTGCTTATGTACACAAATGTTTGCATGGTGTGTTTGATGGAGAACTTGCACCCAGTGCCCATTGACATTGAGGTGGCTTCAGTGAAGAACTGCTGGGTTTAACAAGAATCAGTTGGTAGACTCAGGGAAGAACTGCAGTGTTTAGCAGGTATGAGTCCAAATAGTTCTAGAATGTGAAACTTTTGTTATCTCCATGAGCAGTTATTTAAAAGAAATACCAAATACAATGAAAAAAAAAAACCTTAGTGTCAGTGCAGCGGTAAGGTTGAGAAGTCACACACATTAAGTTAGGAGATAAAGCTCAGCCTTACTTCTGACTCCTTTGTGCTTTGCATTAGATGTGGTTGCTCTTTAGCTCAGTATGTTGTAATGGAATAGGTTTTATAATACAAACTGTTCTTGTAATGCTGTCTTGTATGCTAATTACTGTTTGTAGTTTTAAGATAAGTCTTGAGTTTTATGTCTGCTGAGCTTAGTTAATAGTTTTTTAAATGTAATTCTTAAAACAGCAAGGCATCCTGTGACAGCTTAAAAACTCACAGATTTATTTGGGTATAAGCTTTCACGGGTAAAAATTACTTCATCAGATTATAATTGCTAATATTGTTTGAGTTTTCATCCTTAAATCTGTATTTCTTGATTTCTGAGAGCCTTATGTCTTAACTGTAATGATGCAATACTAACTCGGGTTTTTGTGAACAATTTAAAACAAAATGTACTGTTTTAAAATGAAACCAGTTTTAAGGGATTTGGTCATATTTTATTTTTGCACTGTTTAAATTCTTTCAAGGTTGATCTAATGTGATTGCACATCACAGTCAAAATTTGTGGTGGCTGCAAGATAGTTATCTAAAAATTAAATAATCTTTGGGATCATATATGAATAGAGAATAACTTCATCTTATAAATCAAATTATGATACTGCCTTTACCTTGTTTTTATTTTTATTCAAATGTAGTTTAAATATTCTTTTTGCCTTCCCTTATTGTGAGCTACATGTAAGCTTCATACTGCTGGCAATTCACTGGGCTGAATTCTGTGTTGTGAATCACTAGTTGCAGTTAAAAAAAAAACTTAAAAAATGAGTGGTCTTGTAGCATCTTAGAGACTAACAAAAATATAGATAGTATCATGAGCTTTCTTCAGTCCAGTTTTTAAAGTTATTTAAATTACAGACTAACATGGCTACTCCTCTGAGTCATTTGTTAGTTATGTAACTGAGTAGAATTCATACGGAAGTCTTGAATATCAACTAAAAAGGAAATAATGTTTCTTTCTGAGTTACCTTTTTTGTTTCAGTAGCTTAATTTTGTAGGAAGCAGGTCATTAGTAGGTATTTCTTTGCATTTAAAATAAACAACTTAAGAAATTGTTCCATAAATTTGACGGGATCAGGGAATCCCATTCTAACTGGATTTCCAATAGAATTTTGGAGATGCAAACAGTGTACAGAAAAGCAATAGGCCACATCATCAGTGGTTTTGTTTGAAAAACTGATCTAGAGTTGTGTATAAGCAAGTTTTATTGTTTAATTTCTGAGCTATGTATGTAACCAGTAACACCAATTCTCTCATTTATAATATTAAGTCTGGTGGTGATAATCTTAGTTTGTTTTCTTCCATATGCTTCAGAAACATTTGCGATGTCTCTTGTCTTGAAGCATACCTATTCAATTTTTTTTTTATTTAGGCATCTTCTACTGGTAAAAAGTTTACACAAAGCACTTGCTCAGTGACATAGAAGATCACAATTTTAAGAATATCTTGATCAAATTCTGCCCATCAGTGCCATATTTAGTGCCTAGTGCCATATTGTCCACTTGACTTCTTTAAGGTGATAGGTGTGGGAAAGAAAACTGGAGTTTTAGTTAGGTGAACAAAACGGTCTATACAGTTTATTTACAATATATACAAAATGAAATAATTTATAAATTTAGGTTTTTTTTCAGTTTTGTCTGAGATTATTATAATAATTTGTTTTGGGATTTTCTGAATAATTATCAAAGTTGTGTGTGTGTTTAAATTAACTCTCTTTTCCCAGGGTAGCTTTTAAAGGTACCAGAGATCACTGAACCAGGGTTAATTACCAAAATATCACATGAATGAAGAGAATAAGAAAACATCTGAATCACAGGAACTTTATTAAAGAATAATGATCAAATTACTAATGTGTTCAAAGAAATTAAATCGTATATCTTGGTTGCTGAGGAGGTGGTTACACATTTTACTGCCTGGGGTCTCTAGGGAAAGAAAAGAAGAGTGGTCAAATTGTTTATGTGCTTTTTTTGTTCTTGCCTTCCAAAGAACAGCATTTCAAATTTATGTGAGTTCTAATGATGAGGCCACATGTTAAGAATAGGATACAGTATAGTTTTGGTATCACCTAGTCTTTTCAGTGCTTATTAAATTCAGTTAGCTTTCACTATTAAGACACAAACCCAGATATCATTGAAATACGTGCTGTTTGCACATCAGAGTTTGTCCTGTAGTTTGTATATATGGCAATCATTGTTTCTTGTTTTTGCTGCACACATTAGAAGAACTTCTCTTTTATAGGGATAGTATTATTTGCAGGAGAGTCCCCAGGCCATATGAACATTATCCTAGTGTTTTATTGTTTTATAATATCAAATAAATGCAAGTCTTAAGAAATGTGCAGCGGGGCCACACTCCTTAAGGACTTGAGAAAATTGCCATAACTTTTGAAAATCATTTGCAGGTCGGAAAGAGTAACATGCTGTATTAGTTAGCTCTTTCCGTTCTTTATTTTTCTCAGGTTTGGTTTGAAATTTGATTTTATGTGAAGTGCCTAAAACACTGTCAGTGAAACATCATCACTTTGCCGAAACTGTTTATAATATGGTCCTGTACAAAATGTGCAGAAAATTAACTTTATGCACAGAATTTTAGTTGTACTAGATCATATATGTTAACTGGAGTTGTGTGGCTAAACCCACCATGCATAGACGGAATATTTCTCAACAATTGCAAATAATGTTTGTTTATCATCTAAATGCAAAATCACGTAGAGCTAAAAGCTCATCTTTAAAAAGATTTTTTTTTTAGAAACTTAAATTTTGTTTTAAAAATATAAAGCAGTGTTTCTTCTTTACAGTTCTAAGTCTTTTGTCCTATCCATTTCACAGTGTTTCTATTTAAATGCAGATTTTGATTTTCCATCTGGGACTAGGTGGAATGCCTTTCTATTACAACGCTAAAAGAATAATCCACTTTAACACAACATTTTTCCCTAAAGGGATGGTCTTTCCTAGTCATATGGTATTATTTTTCTCAGAATGATATTAACATTCATGATGTAATGATTTTATCCTGATTTTAGAGATGTTTTGTTCTAGTGAAAAAACAAGATTAAGGTATGTCTTTTTTCTCCTATTGCTGTAAAAATAAGTAAATAAAAATACTTTTACTTTGCTAAAGTTTAGGTTTTAGTAATGTTCAGAGTGCAATTTAGAGTGGGAAAAGTGAAATGTATTTTTACAATTAAAATACCTAAGTGCAGTAAAATGGAAATTACAGAATCCATTGAACTGCAACTCTTTAAATATTGTTTTATACAAATGTATTTCACAGAGAGATATATGGTTACATGTTTGAAAATGTCAAAATGTGTTCATTTTGCTATTTACATGCCCCTTAAAATCAGTGTATTTAATATGTAAACCAGACAAGGAAATGCATGTAGGATAAATCTGTTTTAGCATTGAATAACACAACTATTATTTTTTTGCATAATATTACAGCTTTTAAAATAATTAAAACTTTAAGATGGAGAGGGATTAAATTAATTAAATATATGTCTTGGACACAAGCGGTTAGAGAGAGGGTGGAATCCTGTGAAGGCCTTTGCAGTTTGCCATGTAAATTCCTGCAGTGTAGAATGTTGATATGTGAGGCAGTGTGTGTACTGGGACGCTGTGTGTTGGACGCCAGTGCCATGCCCCTAGGCTCACTGTCATTCAACCAGCAGATTAATTAACTGGGGGCTTCACAATCATCCTACACATTCAGAGTTTCACAGTTGGCCCTTTCTTAGGATTGAAAATACAAGAAAAGGTTTTAAAAACCTTTGACATACAAATAAAAGGTTTTTAAAAAATCTGTTTGACAAATAATAGCGATTTTTTCCCCCGACATGGTCTAGTATACATTGCTCTTTGCATAAATGAGTGGTTTTGTTGAAATTAAGACTTTTTAATGAAACCAGGATTTAAAATTTATAAACCAGATTGAGAGCATTACTTTACTAGGAGTCTTTGAAAAGGTTAATCAATTTATTAAATCATAAGGGGAAGTTTATTCATAATTATTCTTATTTTCAAGATTATAATTAGCTAAAACCTTTAATTGCATTTAATAAATACATTTATACAAAAAAAGGCCTAAGGAGATAAAAAAAGCCTTTATCTTCTTTACTTAAGTAATTGTACTTTATTCATTACCACAATTTTGTTCTCTTTTTTGCAGATACTCCTTTTTATATCCAGTAATACCCTGGGAAATTAAAAAACAACAACACAGATTAGAGTCAGTAAATATTTATCAGTTATCAAATGAGAGATAATGTGAATGATGATTCTGGTTAGGAATATCACAATTAGATTTGTAAGAGCTTCGGTGTATTCAAAATCTTATTTTTAAATGTATATCACCATCTTTTTATACCAGCAATATATTAAAAAGTACAGTGAAAAACTTAATGAAGTCTTAAGTAACAAGAACTTTTAAAACTGATTTCTGGCACAGAATGTAATATAAAAGATTATGGGATATATTGTTAACATCAGAAACAGAGTTTTGCTATTCATTTCTTTTATATAGCAGCATGGATGGGTAGTTTTGATTGTATTGCTTTTTTAGTCTTCTGAATTTCTTTAATGGTAGGTTGATACTGAAACATTTTACACAGTGCCAAATTCTGCCCACAGTTAGAGGCTGAAGATACTGAAAAGGTAGAGAAAATTTTGGACCCCAATAGAAGGCCCAATTCTGTAAAAACTTGAGCAAACAAATAACTTTCATATTGAGACCCTGTAATTTATAGACTACAGGAGGAATGCTGAAGGAACAGCAGACCACCTGTGTACACTTCAGTCGGGATACAGGTGTAGACTCAGTAGTCTGATAGTACATTGTAAATAAGTGTACCAGAGCCTCAGAGAATAGTATTAAACTCAGCTTAGGCAGCTTGCAGTTTCTGATGTGTGTAAGTATTTGTAGGATGGGACTTTTTTTCATTATGTAAGTTTTATATTGTTTAAACCACGAGTGGACAATAATTTTTAAAGGGAGACCACTTCATAAATTTCCGAAGTGGCCCTAGGCTGCCCCGGAAGGGGTGGGGCCTCAAGTAGAAGGGGCAGGGCCAGGGCCAGGGCCATGGGATTTCTCATGCTCCCCTGCCCACAGACCCTGATTGGCCTGGGGTTGAGGGAGCATGTGAAGTCTTTGCCCCCTCCCCGCGGCACCTAGAGAGAATTGCCAACTGTTTTAAAACAGCTGGTGGTTCCCGCTATGCGCCACACGGGGAGGCAACTTCACATGCTCCCCGCACCCCCAGGTCTCGATTAGCCTGGGCGTGGGAGAGCAGTAGGGTGGTGCAGGCTGGATCTGTCCCGCGGATCTGCCCACTCCTGGTTTAAACTGACATTAGGATTTGTCCCTGATATGTTCTTAATTATTTTTTAAAAATATTTTAAAAAGTATATGCAATAATACATGTAATTATGAATTAAATATAAATATATACAATACTAGAAGATTTACCTGGCATTGCTTGGGTCCTTCACTCAATTTTTGTTTTTTGGAAAATGAAATGAAAATGTACATGCTTGATTTAAATCATTGTTCTGGGGTGGATCTGGGGAATGATGGCTTCAGTATGCAGGCTTCCCCAGGGAGGAAGGAGTACCCCAGCCCTCTTTCAGCACATCAGCTTGGAGGTCAGGTGAGAAGTGCCTCACCATGGCCTCTGCAGCTGCAGCGGGAACAGCTGGGGGAGGAGTGTATGTTTCCCAGCTGAGACAGGACCAGGTTCATCTGCCCCCTGCGCTCATTAACCAGAGTGAGGAATGCAGCAGACTGTGCACTTTACTTTCACTCGTTGACAAAGGGGAGCAGCCAGCAATGTTCTTGTATGAATTGGAGGGGATGCTGGGGGAGGGGCAGGCTTGGTGATGGGGCAGTTCTGAATGAGGGGGAGGCAACCAGCCACTTTCATCTGCCTGATGATTATGTATCTTTTCTATGTTTTCTGAGAAGCAGTCCCATTTCAGGTACATCCCATTTTCCTGGCACAACCAAACCCTGACCTTGCTTTAAGTTATGATAAGAGGAAGCTGCATGACATATTTTTGGTGGTTCTTGCTCTTACGGTTTAGGAGGAGTTCTTGAACAGACAGACAGACACACACAAACATTTAAAAACAGTTTATGCATTACTAAGTGTGTTGTACTTTATATTATGGTGGCAAAATTACTTCATGGGTCTTGCACTCTAAGAACAAGTGAGGGAATAGAAAATAAGGGAAAGTGTGACTATTGACAGAAATATTATTTCCATCTTTTATCAACAAAATGTTTAGTTTTTCTGAAACTGTCAGTTATTGTGGCTTGCATTTATTTTGTTACAGTAAGTAATTTTCAGTCGTTGTTAAAAAGCTACTGCTTTTGATTCCCTGTAGTTTATTATCTTTAGTCTAGAGTACTTTTTAGAGACTTTAAATCAAATACAATTAATTAAAATATAATTCATAACATCTTTTGTTAATGATCATTTAAGTGACTGATTGATAATTGTGTCTCTACAGCAAAACCCATCTCCTTAAAAATCCTAAAAATGAGATTATAATATGAATTGGAATCTTTTTTATAGTTTCTATATCATTATTAGGGCATCAAATACAGAAGATGCACACAATGTTTCTGTTTTTAGTTGTCTGTAAGTCTTGAATTTTTGCTTTAAGTTCCATGGCACCTTAAATAGAAACTAGATATTTTATTTTTGTTTTTGTTTCTGTGTTTTCTTTCTTAATTTAGGTAATGCTCTTAAATTTTTGCATTGACTCTTGTTATTTTCTATAGCAATCTTTTCAGATGTTTTAAATTAAAATTATACATGAAATATCATTAGTACCTGCGTTCTTATTTTGTCAAGTGGGTCCTGGGTCAGCTTCTCTTTATTTGTCCATCCTGTGCTGGAATTCAATGAGCATCTTGTGGAACTATGTTCTATGGCAGGGGTCTCAAATTCCTGGCCCACAGGCCAGTCCTGGGTGGAGTGATTGCACAGTCTGGCCTGGAACTCCTAGAGGGGCGGGGAGGGGCCTGTCCATTACTGACCTCTAAGCCCTGTCCCTTCTCACCATCACTTCATTCTTCCCCCTGACCCCGTGGCATTCCGTCCCTGGAGCAATTTGCTTTGAGGATCACCGGGGGGCCTGGTGCTGTGAGGTAGCAGCAATTGCTGGAAAAGCAGAGTGCAACAGAGTGAGTGTGCCTGCCCAGTGTACTCCACTCCCCCTACACTTGCTGCTGCCACAGGGAGCATGGGTGTGGGGTGGGACACAGTGCCAGGCCCCTACGGCGTCAGGCCCGTTTGTCGTCCCCAAAGCTGCATGCTAGGTGGATGGAGTGCCATGGGGAGAGAGGGCAGGGTGATGGTTGTAAGGGGTGGGGCTTGGGGGTCTGGGAACTGACAGCCCCCTTCCTCTTACTTATCAGGAGTTCTGGGTCACATTGTGCAATTGCTCTAGCCAGGATTCTTCTGTGAGCCGGGAGTTAGAGACGTCTGTTCTACAGTGCATGGAAGATCTGGATTCCTTACACTGCATCCTGGCATCCTTGCCTCTGTGCACTATTTTTGTTGTGGCTATAGTCTGTATGTTTATGGTAGGGGCTGGATTTTCCCCCAAGTAGAAATGATTAGTGTTGCTTAATTAGTTTATTGCTGTATGGATATCAAGGGATGGAAATTTTGAATTTCACTTGAGAACTTTTTGTTTGACAGATGTTTTACTTTTCTTCATCTGTGAGGCTTGCCAAAGATTTGACAGATCTAGGTTTTAAAATTAACTTTCTGATGTCAGCTGTTTTCTTTAAAAGTATCAAGTTTTAAAATACTGACAACTGTGTAATAGAAATAGCCATTAAATCTGTGGTTGGTAGTTGCATATAGGAGGCAAAATGTTTTTACTGTTATTGCACTAGTTTAGAGGGCCTCTTTAATGAGCTCTATATATCTAAAATGCCTTTCCTGTTTGAGGCTAGAAAAACAGTAAAAATGTAAAGGCTGAAAACTTCTGCTTTTGTTTAGTCTACAGCCAAAGTACACTTTTGTGTTTCAGTGATTGATTTAAGAGTAAATTTTCTTTGTATTGTGTTAAATATTTTCTCCAGTGAAATTAGGTCAGTTATTTTGATTGTTGAACTTTTGACTGCTGTATATGAAACTTATTGTGCAAACAGATATCTTACTTACCTACAGCTAATTCAGGTTTTCAAATGAATTTTACAAATATATTTATTATGTTCCTATAAAAAAAACTAGACAAATAATTTCAGACAAGGATTTTCTCAGCCAGTTTGTAAGGACAAATTCCCTCATACATGTGCCTAAGTTATAACCTGAATGAGGAAGCCACTAATTGCCTTTCATTATTAAACAAGTTTTGCTGTAATGAACTAAACATTGTTTAATGACCCTCATCATATTCCTCTTCTCCATTGTGTTAGTACTTTAACATGTTGATCTTTTGCTTCCTTATTCTGCCCTTCAGTGAGCACCTTCCAGAGATGTATTATGTGATGTGACCGGTGTCTGTGATACAGGGTAATTCATTTCTTTTCCATGGGGAAAACTATAGTGGTTTTTTTGTCATTGTTTTGTTCATGAAATGCTTTCTCTTTTCATTTGAAATACAAAATCCAAGAAATGTACCTTGTAGTGGAAAATGACAGGGTTTGAATTAGTCCTTAATTCCTGTGGGGTTGAGTGTAAACTTCAGTTATATTTTCAATAAATTAATGTTAATGGGCGTAATAAGTAGCTTTTAAGCAAACTTTACGTCTTAATAGAGTGAGGTAACCTTTCACTTATTATATCATATGGGGTCACAGATCTTCACATTCTGATTTTATTTATGAGGCCTTACAATCATAGATTCATAGAAGCTTAGGGACTTTAAGAAATCATGAAGCCCAGTACCTTGTACTGTGGCTGGATGAAGTAAACTTAAACTGTCCCTGACAGATGTTTTTCAACTGTTTTAAAAACACTGATGAGGATTCCACAGCCTCCCTTTAGAAGCCTATTCCAGAGCTTAACTACTCTCACTGTTAGTAAACATTAGGAAAATCTCTCTGTCCTCATTAATACTTGTCCTACCTTCAGTAGAAATGGAGAGCAAATGGTCACTGTCCTCTTTATAAATTCCGTAACATAACTGAAGACTGTTTAAAGGTCCCTCTTAATTTTCTTTTCTCAAGACTGAACATGCCCAGTTTTGTTAACCTGGCCTCATAAGTCAGGATTGCTAAACTTGTTTTCTTTTTTGTTGCTCTTCTCTGGACTCTCTCAGTTTATCTACATCTTTCCTAAAGTGCAGTGCCCAGAAATGGACACGGTACTCCAACTGAGCCCTCACCAATGCCAAGTAGCCCAGGACAACAACAACAAACACTCTTGTTAATATACCTTAGAGTCATATTATCCTTTCTCACTAACATTATAAAAATATAGACTCTCATTCATTTGTGATCCATTGTAACTCCCAGATTCTTTTTAGCATCACTGCCAGGAAGTTGTAGTATGCATTTGATTTTTCCTTCTGAAGTGAAGTAGTTTGTGCTTGTCTTTACTGAGTTTCTTCTGACTGAATTCAGACCAAACCCTTATCTGTCTTGAGGAAGTATAACCACGAGATGTGTGGATAGGTAATGAATTTATAAGACTGTTATGTTTTTATTATTTTGTAATACAGAGCATAACGGGCCATAAATTATAAAAAGGAAAACAACAGTTTCCAAAAGTCAAGAGGCCATTGAAGAGTCTCAGTTGTTCACCTAAATGCAAGGGATTGAAATCTACTTGAGGGAGTTGTCACCTCCTGTTATTTCTTCAGTGTTGCTTTCTGGGACCTCCGGAGCCAGAGGTCGAGGGTGACTTAGAAATGGTACCTTAAAAGAAGAACCCTGAATGTGGGCCAAGAGTTAGAATGACTTTGCCTACTTGGGACTGAACAATGCACTTGGGGTTGGGAAATTGTGATGCCCTGATTCCATCAACAGATCACAGAGAAGTTCTTGAGGTACAATATCAAATAGAGTTTCACTTATGAAAGACCAGATAAACAAGGAAGATATGTACTCCTCTCAAGGTCAGCCCAGTGACAACTCAGTGATTAATGTTCATACTTCCTCTTCCAAGGAAAATTGAAACAAAGACATCACTGACCAGCCAGATGATCAGAAAATGATGCTTCCTATCGTGGCGGCACCTGGCTAGAAGGCGTTGCTTGATTTCCCCAAACTGCAGTTCCAGATTGACTCTGAAGCTCCACAAGACAAGCAAGCTAAAGAGCAGATTTTTTTCTTTAAGTAACATCATTCTTTATCTCTTTAACAGAACATTTGAGCATCTGTGTAAAGGTGCCTGATAGAAAAAAATGTGTCCTAGCCTCTTTTAAGTGTGTTTGCGTGTGTATGTGGAGCTATTAATAGTAATAGCACATGCTTATAAATCCATAGCATTAAGCTATGTTCAGGTTCTTCATCTTAAATTGTTATCTTTGTAGTTATCCAATGTTAAGTTGTATGATTGTTAACTCACAGATTTGTCTACATTGCTTATATTGTAATATCAATATTCATGTGATATTGTTTAATATTTTAGGGAAGTATAGTAAAGTTCTCTAACTTTGTAGCTATTATGCCCCTGAATAAAAATTGTTATAATACACCAAATTAATTTTCTCTGAACACCTGGTGATGAGGTAAAAGAACAACCCCAAATAAAAGGGACTTTAATTAAATATTCATACGATATTGGACTCAAATCCTAAGAAAATTCTTATAATTTCAATTCTCTCCTGCACAAAAGAGCTTACGTTTACAGTTGATAGTTCCATTGTACCAAAGGGGCACAGTTTATGATGGTGTTCTTGACTATGGTCTGTAAGGTAATTTCTAAATATCCTGGGACTTAATCACTGGGATATTTGATGATGATCAAAATTTTCAGTTTCACGCAGTATTTCATGGGAAGCCCACATAATGAGAAGAAAGGGAGGCTTCGTGTTCAGAACAAGCCTTTTCTCCTAAACAGACGGACTATTATATTGTGTACTAGCAGTGATTTCTATAGGTTCATAGCTTCCGTGCCAGTTAGGTTACAACCAGGAGGAAATGAAAGTGTGTATTAGCAAAATTAGGTCACTGTCTGTGATGGTGGGACACAGTCAGGACTAAGGATGTTAAATATCAATGAATTTACTAGTTGAGTAGTCGAACTTTCCACATTCCTCCTTTGAAATGTACTTCCGCATTCTTCCTTTGAAATGTACAAGAGCCCCAGCAGGGGCTCTTGGGCATTTCAAAGTTGAAACTCCGCGTGCAGCCCGGGTGAGCGTGAAGTCCCACTGACGCCAGGCTCCATGTGGGTGCTTCCACTTTGAAATGCACAAGAGCCTCTGGGACTTCCCACTGGTCCCAGGCTGCATGCGGCGTGCCAGCTTTGAAAAGTATAAGAGTCCCCCACTGACCCCAGGCTCCATGCAGCGCTGCCGCTTTGAAATGCTGCACGGAACCTAGGGTCAGCTGGGGACTCCGCAGGTGGTCCTGGGCTTTGTGCGGTATTTCCATGTCAGCTGGAGTCCCCAGCTGACTCCGGGGTCAGCTCCGTGAGGCATTGCTGCTTTGAAATGCTATGGCAACATTTCAAAGGGGCAGTGCTGCACTGAGCCCGGGATCAGCTATGCGGTGCTGCCCCTTTGAAATGCCACCACGGCATTTCAAAGCGGCAGCACCGCACAGAGCCCGTACCCCGGGCTCCGTGCGGCGCTGCTGCTTTGAAATACCCCATTTATCCCTCCCGTTTGCTGCCTCTATCTGAGAGGATGCTGTCAGATGATAACTTAGCTTCAGTGAGGATGACAGTAGGAAGTCCTAAACCACAGACTTCAGACTGTGATATGAACTTTTATAGTGTCAAGAAATTAATTTGCTTCATTGCTTTCTGGTTGGATTTCTCTTGCAAGGTCATGTTAGAGAGCTTGTTTCCACTGTTACAAGAGCTTGACCTTCATTATATTCTCTTAATTCTTCTCATTTTCACTCTGCCCAAAATGGTGTTTGGGGATTGGAGTATAGATAGTTTATTTAACATGATACTCAACACCTACCAAACTCCTGTGGATGCTGAAGTGTATCTTACCAATTTAACATTACCATAGTGCCTCTAAGACTCTCAAAAGGGAAGCCCCGTGTTAGTCTGTAACTTAAAAAAAAAAAAAAAAAAAAAGCTTAAGACCAAGTGGTCCTATAGCACCTTAGAGACGAACAACAATACAGATAGTATCATGAGCTTTTGTGGGCATGAAAGCTCATGATACTATCTCTATTTTTTTTGTTAGTCTCTAAGGTGCTACAAGACTACTTTTAAGCTTTTTTTTAATACTACCTCTAGAAAATGGTACTGCTAGAGAAGAGATTTGGTGTTTTGGTGCTTCCCATAATTATTATGTAAATTTTATTAAAGAAAGGTGTTTTTAAAATGTTCTTTTTGTGATGCAAGAAATCTTAATATGGATTAACATTCTTTACATTTTGAACAACACTACCTTTTTTGTCTTCATCAATTCAAAAGTTATTTTGAACTCACTCTCCATTTAAGATGACATAGAAATAGAGCCTATTTCTGTATTATGATTATTATTATTGATTGCAGATTTCCTTGCACAGAATTATCTTGAAGTTTGTGATGGAGGAAAAAAATCAATATATATATTCTCTGTGTTTGTAAATGTAAAACAAAACAAAACAAAAAACAAGAGGATTTGAAGAGAGTATTGTTTGCAATCTTGTTGCCGGCAAGAGTAAATCTCAGGTCCGACACTGGGTTCTCAAAGTATAAAAACATGCTGCACAGGTATCTGTCAAACACAAGCAGTTTATTTTCTGACAGCTATCAGCTGCGCCCCTTAACTAAAGAACAACATGATAGGAAAAGCGGCATCTTACATCCCTTCTGCAAGCCGGGAACCCCATTTTGGCTGTGGATGAAGCGGGAGATCATCTAGGCTTCCGAGGCACCGGTACCAAAGCCCATTGGTGAGGTCCAAATTGCTGTGCTCTGGTGTAGCTTTAAATACAGTGTCTCTACCTTGTTTGGCAAATTTCCGGGGGTTTGGAAATTTCCGGGGGTTACTCATCGCTTGTTACAGTATGGCTCAGCTGTACTGCTTGTCCTTTGACATTGTTCACATGATTGGTACATTTGGGTAAACAGGATTATTATGTTCCCGTTCTTATCTACAATTCGTTCTTGCTACAATGGTGTGTGTTCCTAGAGGCTTGCTTCTGGCTCATCTGTAGTAGGGAAGCGGGGGGGAGGGGGGAAATGAGGAAGAGGGGGAATGCTGGCCTCACCACCCCTATACTTCACACGTACAGAGTTCTTCCGCTATTAACCTCAACTACAGAGTTGTTTTGTTTATGCTATCATCCATACCTTTTCTGCTATCCTAAATATGGAAAATAGAAAATATTTCTGTATTCAGTTTTGCCTACAGGTTTTAATATATTGATTTTAGCTGTCCAATGCAAGAGGCGAAATTCAAGACTGAAATTTCATTTATTACTTCTTGGTATAATAATATCTTTTATACCATGATTGTTAACATCTGGTGGGGTTCTTAATTTCTTCAGACAGTTGGGCAGAAAAAATAAACTCTGAGGCTACGTCTACACTGCAAGGTTTTTGCTCAAAAACAGTTGTTTTTGTGCAAAAACCCGTGGAGTGTCCACACCTCAAATGCACTTTTGTGCAAGGAAATCAAGAATAAAATGGCAGAACAGAGGGCTTTTTCCACCGTAGGTAAACCTCCTTTTACGAGGCATAACTCCCTTTTGCGCAAGAGATCTTACACAAAAAGGCAAGTGTGGATGCTCCAGAGGTGTTTATTGTGCAAGAAACTGCTATGGGAAAATCCACAGGTACTCTGATGGCCATTCAGAGCTTTCATAGAATGGCCATCAGAGCTTTCTTGTGCAAGAGCGTCCATGCAGTGTGGATGCTCCCTTGTGCAAAAGCACATCTCTTTTGCGATGTGCTTTGATGTGTGGATGTGCTCTTGCACAAGAAGTTTTTGCACAAAAATTCTTGCACAAGAAGCATGTAGTGTAGACGTATCCTGAGACAGAAAAGTCCTCCTTTTACTAGATGCATCTCTTTCATTACAGATTACCCTTCCCTGTTTGTTCACAGAAGTAAGAGTGAGAACTAAAGCTTAGGAAGCTTATTTTTTTACCCTGTGGAAATGTCTTTGACTAGTGTATCAAACTGCAGTCTGCAGACCCCTGGGGTCCACAAGGAAATTCTAGTCCACTCCTACACCCTACCACCCTCTCAGACCCACTAACCCTCAGCCTTCTCCTGTAACCTCCCTCTCGCCCAGACCCCACACCTCAAAGCCACTTCCCGGCAGCCCCCTCCCACATATTGAACCCCTCAATTTTGGCCCCACCCCAGATCCTAAGGGCCACATAAAATCTACTAGCCTCAGTACAGGGCCACTCCAGTGAGGTGTGATTATGTTTTTTGCTTCTCCCTTTTGTGGAGCCCCCGACTGATTTTTCTGTGGGTCAGCAGCCCCCAATCCAAAAAAGTTCCCCACCCTAGCTGTAAGGAAATGAGCACCCAAAGAGGAGGAAAATCTGATTTTTCAAGTTGTCTGTATGCTATATTGGTTTTCTACCACCTTAGCTGAAGTCTTTCTTTTAGGAGTTGCAATATTGCTATCATTTTAGTAATTGCCAGATAGCGTTGTTTTATTTCTGCTACATTGATGGTAAAACATAATGCAGACAGTAGTACTTTATAGGAGAATGCAAACTGCAAATCATGGTCTGTCACTGTTTCTCATTGTAACTGGTAGAAAATTGTGGCATTTCCAGCTCTAAAAATACATGATGTCACAGAAAGCCAAGCAATATGAAGTTGAAAGCTTTTCCCCCAGTTAGTCTCACCATTCTCTTTCTGTTATTTTGCTGAAAATGTCTGAACTGCTAGGAACTTAAAGCTAAATTGAGTCCAGTTCAGATACAAGACTTGCAGAATAGCAGCCATTAAGAAAAAAGAATACTATAAGCACTTACATCTCAGTTGCATCACCCAAGGGATAATAGAGAGACAGTCCCAGCTAGTAAAAGGTGAGGAGAAAATATGTCTTGCAAAAATGTCACAACTCTCACTTCCAAAAATTGCCCTTTATCTTACACTTACACAGGCTCATGTATATGTACGGCATAAGGAACACTGGACAAGCATGAATACATCCTCTCAATTTAGTTTTGGTGGATAGAATTTTCTGATCATTTTTAGGTGCTGTATTCTGGCATTAATGCTAGCAAAGACAAAACATGAACAGAGCTTTGATGAAGAGTATTTGAGAGAGTTTGTCTGTCTGTGTTTCTGTTTGTCTGTGCATCTGGTGGTTCAAAAATGCTTCCTAAATGGTAACAGCTAGGACTACCAAATTTGGAATGCATCTTATTATAATTTAAAGCCACGTAAGGGTTTGTTGTGCTAGTAAAACAGGATGTGCCTGGAATGGGATTGCTTCTCATAAACCATACAGAAGAGAGACAGACTCACTAAGCAGGTGAAAGAGGCTGTCTGAGGGTGCTCTCCCAATCCAGGACTCCCCCAGCCACGAGCCCTCACCTGCAGACTCCCCTCCACAGCCTTCCCTCCATATGGACTCGTTGCTGGCTGTTCCCCTTCATTAGGGTGCCAGAAGAAAGTGCACAGTTCACTCCACTCCTCACTCTTGCTTGGGAGCGCGGGGGGGCAGATGAAGCTGGACCTACCCCAGCTTGGGGACATACACCACTCTCCTGGCTATGCCTGCTGGAACTGCAGCAGCCATGGAGAGGTACTTTTCACCTGTCCCCAAGGCACTGCGGTCAAAGAGGGCTTGGGTAGTCCTTTCTTCCTGGGGAAGCCTGCATGCTGAACCCCTCATCCCCATCTCCACCCCAGAGCAATGATTAAAATGAAGCCTGTATATTTTCATTTTATTTTCCAAAATACGAAAATTAATTGAGTTAGAGACCTGAGCAATGCCAGGTAAATCTAGTAACTTCATAAGGATTCTAACTTGATACAGTTGAACAAACTTCCAATAGTGTATGCTGGAGATTTTTATTATTTGAAAGTCCATTCATACCCTATTCACTTTTAGAGAAGTAATTCTGCTAAAACCAACAGGAGAAATCCTAAATGGCAGTTTTGCTATTGATTTCAGTGGAGCCAGGTTTTCATCCCAGAGTTTTTTTCCAGGCTGCAGGGCAGGAAGGGAGACCATTTTCTTCTAATTTAACATTTTTAGAATGTACTGCATACTGCCAGTGTTCAAGGAGAAATGATAAAATCAGAAGAAGCATTGGCTATTACCAGTGCAGATGTGGGTGTTCTTTTTGAGAAGGTAAATCTAGAGTACTTTGTCAGTGGAATAATTTGGAATATGTAATGCTTGTTGGAGATCTTGTATGAGATTTAGTGTTTGATATTTCAGAGGCCATTCAAAGTTGGGGATTAAAAAGAAATGAAAGGACTGATTGCCTGATCCTCTTTTGTGATATGCAGGCTATTTGTCAATACTTACCTAAGATCTCCTTACATATTTTCAAGAAAAAATATTTAATCTACACATTTGAAGAGACTATTAAATCCTTAACATCTTAAATCCAACATACAGAATAGAATGTCATACATTGTAATAAGATTGAAAACAAAAACAAAACCTGAAAAAACCTAATGTGCCCTAGATTTAGAGGATATACATTTTTACAAAATACAACATTTTAAGACTTAAAGACATTAGATGTTTACAGGCATTTCCTCCTCTCCCACAGTCCACCCCAACTTTGTTTAAAACACCCTGGATCAGTTAAAATTAGGTTTTAAAGGAAAATATTTAATTTTAAAACATCACTGTTATCTAAATACCCTTAGCCATGCCATTTATTTAAACTAGAATGAAAGCCTCTTGGTTTTCCACCATACTGCAGCCATGAACTCTGAAAATGGCTCTACATATACACCTCAAGGAAGCTATAAAAGTGAATATATTTATCTCCATTAATCAGACCTGTTGCCACTATTTCAGCGGGGGGCAAATACTAGCCCGTAGGCTGGATCCTGTTCACCAGGGCTAACGCCTGGCAAGCTTCCACCGTTGCATTTACTTGCACCTGCGCGGGTATGAGTGATTGCAGGTCCTGTTGCCCGCGGATTGCTGTTCAGCCCATGGCAGCCGCGGAAAGGGGCTCAGACTGGAATACTGCTTCTTGCAGTTCCCCTTGCTATTCTTAAGCCCATACTGGGGCCTCTGGTTTTGGTCAGGCATGCGACAAATTTGAACCTCATTTTCTGCTCTGGTTGCTGGAAGGAAGAGAGAACTGGCTCCCACTTCCAGAAGATTTTTCTTAGTTTCATTATTGCTTATGTCTACAAGCCAGTAGAGTGGAGTGGAGTCTTGATTTTGCAGCTATTTGGGAAAGCTGTGAGCAGGAGCAGAGGCCCTGGAGATTCAGGAAGATATCACTGCAGATGCAATGACATCTTCACATACATAGTGGGTAAGCATTTAGGTTTTTTTTAATGAAAACTTCAGTTACTATAAGTTGATGATGTAGGACTCAAGCTCCAATTAACCAAGAAATGGAGAATATAGAAGTGGATTTTGCAAAAACTGTATTTGGCATTTCCTAATGATTGTTGTTGTTTATTATCCAAGAAAGTGCAACTATTGCACAGTGAGATTCTAAATTGATTTGAATGTGCAGATATGAAGAATGAGTGACATTGTTTCATAGAAAAATGATGAAAAATAATTGCATGCATATAGAATCTATCATTTTCCCTGTGACAGTAATGGGACTGTTAGTATACTGTAAGTCCTTTGGGCTTGATTTTCATCTCTCACAATAGCAAATGAAGAATAATCTCACTAAAATTATGTACGTATGTATGTATGTTGTCTTATCATACAGCTCCTCACTGTGCTAGATGCTGAACAAAGACAGGGAAAAAAAAAAAAAAAGATGGTCCAGGCCTAGGGGTTTCAAATGTAGTTAAATAATAATAAGGGTGGAATTCTTCAAATACTTGTACTCTTTTATGATCTACCTTTGTATGACAAACAAAAATGTGATATTTTATTATGTGTATGTGTATGTGTATGGTCTTGGTTCAGGTACTCCACACTTGGGAAGGACATTGTTTTAGGGGAAAAAATTGTGTAACTTTCTGATCTATTGGCTATTGTTTGCTTATAATGGGATATAGTTGCCCACTTAAGGGGTCAAAAGATGTACATCTTCAGCTACTGAATGTTCCTCATTTTACAGACTTCCTTCTTAGAATTCTCTGTTTAATTTATTTGTAGTCTTGTACTCCTGAGACAGAAGTAATTTCCTGTAGATCGGATTTAACATCATAGATCAGGAATTCAGCAGTTTGATGGGAAGAGATATTATTATTTAGATCATTGTAGTATCTAGGAGCCCCAGTCTTGGACTACAAACTCGACTATGCTAGGTGCTGTACAAACTAGGGATGTGAAAGATTGACTGATTAACCAGTAAGCATCACCCTTAATGGTTGATGCTTACAGGTCTGGTTAACTGGTGGGGGCTGGAGCACAGGTAGGGGGATGCTCCAGCCCTGTGGGGCCTGCTGCGGACAGGGACTGCTCTCTGCTTGTGGTGGTGGGACTGCAGGCATGAGCTGTTTCAGCTAGGTCGGAGCATCCCCTGCCTGCAGTGGGCAGAGTGGGGGCACTCTAGTCTAGTGGCGGGTGGGAGGGGAAGCTCCAGTCCAGTTGGGCTGGAGCAGCCCACCTGACTGCTCCTCCTTTAATGGATTAAATATACAATATGTTTAGCCAGTTAACCAATTAAATGGGATTTGACATCCCTAGTACAAACACAGAATGAAAATATAGGCCTTGCCCCACAGAGCTTCCTAAGTAAAGGTTGAACCTCTGTTAAGCAGGACTCCCTGGTCCGGCAATGACTACAGATGTTCCAGGACCAGAGAGTCCTGGTGGAAGGCTGGCAGCTGGGCTGCCTGATGAGCGGCAGCAGGACTGCCCAGTTGTCCAGGAGCCTGGTGCACTGTAGAAGAGCTGCCTGGAGTGTCCAGGAGCCTGGTGCATCCAGGAGCCCAGCACGCTGCAGTAGGGTTGCCCAGCATGTCCAGGAGCCTGGCACACCTCAGCTGGGCTGCCAGGTATGGCCAGGAGCCCGGTGCGCAGGGAACTAGGCTGCCTTGTTTAGCGGGGAATGAGTGGGGGGAACTGGTAGGGAAATGGGGCTGACAGAGGAGAGGTATGGCTAGGAGGCCGGCGTCTGGTCCAGAGCTGGGGGCGGCCAATAACGGGGGCAGATATGACCCCCCTGATTCTGCAGAATTCCTCATCTGGGACCGATCAGGTCCCAAGGGTGCTGGATTAGGGAGGACCAACCTGTATAAGCCAAGAGAGAACAGATGGATATATATCAGAGGTATGCAATATTTTTAGATGGGGAGCCACTTCAGAAATTTTTGAAGTGGGCCTGGGCTGTCCCGGTAGTGGCGGGGCCAGGACATTTCTGTGCTTCCCTGCCTACAGAGCCTGATTGGCCTGGGGGTGGAGGGAGCATGTGAAGTCTTTGCACTTCTCTCCCACCAGGAGAGAACTGCCAGCTGTTCTGAACAGCTGACGGTTCCTTCTATGTGCCCGAGCACCTGGCAGTGGGAGGAGACTGTGTGTTCCCCTGCATCCAGGTCAATCAGGGCCTGAGGTCGGGGGAGCACAGGAAGTCTCTCTATCTCTGCCTCCACCCTGCAAGGGATCACTGTGCTTAGTCAAACTCCAGCTGAGCAGCAGCTAGTGGTTTTCTCTAAACACTGCATGCCTGTTGAAGGCGGGAGGAGACTTTGCACACACTCTCCCCATCCCCAGGTCAATCAGGGTCAATTAGAAGCAAAGCGCTGCACGCCCCTTACAGGGCAAGAGGAGACTTTGTGCGCTTTCCCCCACACCCGGGCCTTGAGTGGCCTGTGAGCATGGAGACCATGCAAAGTATCTCACTCCTTGCTCCCATCCTGCACGCGCTTAGTCAGCCCTGGTGGTTGACTCTAAGCACTGCATGCCCCTGGTTGGGGAGGAGACTTTGCGTGCTCTGCCATCCCCAGACCCTATTGGCCCGGGGGTGGCGGAACAGCAGGGCATCTGCAGGCTGGATCAACCCACTTGGCGGGCCAGATCTGGCCCATGGAGGCCCTTTTACCCACCCCTGATATGGACAGACAATGAGGGAATATAAGTTAAAAATTAGACAGTATTAGTCACCATGGTAGGTTGTGGTTTTGGCATGCCATCAGTTTAACCATTGACAGGTTTTGATAGTATCAATAGATATTGTTTCCAACACAGAGATAATTATGTGAGTAAAGCATGGTACTGAGTTTGTGTGGCTGTTATTTTGTAAAATGTCCATGAACAAATTATGAATTTTTTGAATTTATTCCAGATTCAAAATTAATAATTTTCTTTGGTGAATAATTCTTTATGACTATTTGCAAACAATTGCAAATATTTTAACTCTGCATTTTGTTGGTTAGTTACATAAATCACTTGGTATTTTTTTCCTCATTGGATGACTTATATAACTAATCAGTGTTGCAGATCAGAATTGCCCTGCTATTTGGTTGTAAAAGGCTCAATTCAAAATTTGCAGTGCTATTATTCAGTTATGAAATTTTAAATTTGCTTTCAGGGTATACTTAGCTTTAAATTTAGTTTTTCATGAGGATTTGCCAAGATAGAGATGTATGCCCAAAGGGAGTGTCTATGACTCCGTTTTAAGGCTGTGTAATGTCGGAGGAATTTACACTTTTTACTAGGTTAGTGAAAAGTAATTATAGAACTCACAGTCAAATTGGGGCTTGCTCCCTATTTCTTTACAGTCTATCCTGAGGTTGGTATCCTTGCTTGTGAATCACTCTAGATAGCATGATAGAAAGAACCTGCACCTTATAGCGTATTACTGAACATTCCCAAATATATTAAATGAATAAAATTGCAGCCTAATTAAATCACATCCATTGCTGCTTGCCTTTTTTCTGTGTTGCTAGGACAAGAAGTTAACTATATGTGAGTTAGCTCACATACTTGCAGTTTTCCAGGTGAGATTAAGATTCGACTAATTTCACATAAAATGTTCCTATATGATTAATTGTAAATGCATAATACTCAGGGAACTGTTGAACTTTAAAAATGTTTTATATTACAATACACAGAGATTTAGTTTTGAAGGCTACAGTTTTTTGAAAGAAATATGGGGGAGGGTTAAAGTATACATTTCTTTTCCATTATTCTTTCTTTTTGTATATGTAACAGGAGGACAATGAAATGGCAAACAAGAGCCTGATTTTTTTGCAAACATGCATGTCACAAACTTATGTGAAATGAACAGTTTACTTATCAGAGAAGTCTAACAATTATATGAATAATGTTACTTGCATACTTCAGCATTTGCAAAATGTATTCTGAAATACTGCAATAAATAAAGATCTTTATGAATTTTGTCTGCTATGACATCAGTCCTTTTCAGAACATAAAAGTCACTGCTCTTTGTGCATATTAGATGTTAATCTCCAAATTTGTGCTTGCTTCAACCTTGTTTATTCTATTTCATGAATGCAAAGTAGATTTCTTTCATAATCATACACATCAAGTGTACTCTTCCCAAATAAGTGTTCTGGTTCATTTCACATATATATTTATTCCTCTCCATAAATACAGCCCTTTCTGAAGAGACAAAGTCAACTACTGATGTCCCCTTGTCTATCTTAGTTTGTAATTTATTTTTATGTAAAAATATATCAAGAATGAACGGAAAGCAAGAAGGGAAAACTGATTAAATATAAAATGTTCTCTTTAGCATTGAAGGACCTGTTCTGAAATGTAAGCAAAACAGCTAAAGAGTTTAATCAACCAAATAAAAAACTAATACAAATAGGCAAGGATCACAGCATGAGCAAAGGAAAGTTTAAAGACCCTATATTCCTGTTAATCCTGCTTTATTCTATCTGTGTGGTCTTCCATTATCCATCCGGGATAAAAACCGGAGTGCAGATTAAAACCACGGCAAGGATTTTAAAATTATGGTTGGCCCAGCTCTTTCAACTTTCACTATCCCTTCATTTTAGCCATCAGTTTCGTTTTTCTTCAAAGATACCCATACCCTGATTTGTCATGTGCATATTGGTACCATGGTTATAACGTCAGATTTGGGTCCACAGGAAACTGTGTGTAACCTGTGCTACTTCTCTCATTTTCCCACAGAACCATCATCTCCGACATGTTAGTGATCTGATAGGGGCAATTTAGAATTTTAAGTCTGCATCTGTCATGCAGCAGTAAAATACAGTATACTCCATCAGGCTGTTTACTGTGTTGAAAGGAATCCAAACTACTGAGATTCACTGGAAGAGAAAATTGTGGCAAGCAGTTGTGCTTGACAACCCCTGTGGGGAACAGTGGCCATCAAACTGGGCAAAATATTGCAGTGAAACACTCTAAAATTAGGAAATGCCCAGAAGTAATTGTCTGCACAACCCGATTCAGTCTCATGTGTTCAAATACCTAATGATAGAGGTATAAATTTTCACTGGTGATTAAGTGATTGATTAAATTATCTGCCATTTTCAAAAGTGACTCGAACTGAGGAAAGTCAATTGGACTTACGTCAGTTGGTTTCAGTTGGTCCTATGTCACCTGGGTGCTTTTGAAAATTTTACTTAGTCTTTAAGTACATGATGACATGCCAGTGGTTTGCAGGATCTATACCTCATTCTTGCATTAGACGGACAGTGAGTGTGGCCAGGAGTTGGATTCAATCTAGGACAGATTGAAAATTCTCCTTCAGAACTGTTTTTGGATTGAAATTGGGTTTTGACTAAATTATTATTTTTTCACTGGATGTATCTGCTTTCCATGGAATACTTTTGATTTTTTGTCAGAGTTGAAATTTTCCATAGACTGCCTTTCTCACCTGTATTCTGACCAGCTGTGGTTATATGCCTGGCCTTGCCACAGACTGCTTATTAAGTTGGACACATTAATTAGGGATATAAAGGGTTAACCGGCTAACTGGTTACCCATGAGCATCACCCTTACCAGGGGACGTCTGCATCATGCTGCGGGTGGGGGACTGCTACAGACTGGCTGGGCCTACTGCACCACGGGCTGCTCTGGCGAGGCCAGACTGTGCCCTCTGTGTCTTAGGCAGGGTCAACTTGGGCCAGGCTGAGCTCACCACACTGCACCACAGAGGGGGCGCTGCTCACTAGTGTTTAACCAGTTAACATTTTAAACAATAATTAACATCCCTAATATTAAATAAAGGCTTATATATTGCCACTAAATTGGAGTATGTTAATTTTTAATATTTTTGCTCATGGCTGACTGGTGCTTTCCAGGACAGTAAGTTGGCAATAGTTATTGCTCTGAATAGAGGTTGGCCACTCATACTAAGGTTGAGCTGAACTTTAATCCATAAATTGTCCTGCTGAAATCAGTGGAGTGAGCAAAACTTGAGATAATTATGCATGCTATAAATAACATGGAGAAACATTAAAAAATCTGTTTGTTGGGGAAGCTGATCAGCTTTAGTTCTCTCTACAGTGGCATCTGTGGACACAAGAAGCTGGATTTAGGAGCCAATTTTTTATAGATGTCTCAACCAGATTGCCACTGTTATGAACACAATTTTTCCACCCTTAATTAATTGCAAGTGTAAATGTTTCCGTTTAGATTTCTAATGATCAGACTCTCATATAGCTGGATGTCTAAACCTGACATTTGCATCAGTGTAATTCAGGGCAGGCAAAATATGGCCCACAGGCCCAATCCAGCAGATTTGGCCTGCTGGAGCCTCTGCCAGGCTCCCTGCCCCTCCGCCCCCCCACATTGCTCAGAACAACTTTCTGATCCTGCGAGCCCGGGGCAAGAGGCTTCCGGCCAATGGGAGCCACTTGTTTGCAGGAAGAGCAGCATGTGAAGTACCCGTCTCCCCTCTGGCCTTACTGCATTCAAACTCAGCCACACATTGTCCCTGTAACTGGTGCAGGGGTGTGAAAGGCAGGAGCCCTGATTGAGAAACCAGCTGGGCTGCTGGCTGGGGCCCACCCATGTAAGCACCTCCCAATCAGAGCCTGCCTGTGGCACTCCAGCTCCTCTGCCCCTCCCCCAACCCTCTGCACCCCCCTCTTGCACTAGAGATGTGAAGGACTAGTTGACTATATGATAAGCAAATGCTTATCGGATAATCGACATGCTAGTTGACTAGTCGCGTCCCTCTGCAAGGTGGGGGGAAGAAAAGAGGGTACTTCAAAGCAGCAGTGCCTCGTGGAGCCAGGAACCAGTCCCTGGGCTACACGTGGTGCTGCCGCTTTGAAATGCCATGAGCAGCCTGGGGCCAGCTGGGGTGTCCTCAGGCTCCATGCAGCACTGCCGCTATGAAACTCCACGGGGAGCCCAGTGTCAGGCTTCTCCCAGCATTTCAAAGCGGCAGCGCTGCGTAGAGTCTGGGATCAGCTGGAGTCCCCAGCTGAGCCCAGGCTCCACACGGCGCTTTCACTCTATTGACTAATCAAATAGTCAATGCAAAAGGCATCGACTATTTGATTGGTCAAATAGTCTATATTTAACATCCTTATCTTGCACCCCTACCCCATGTAACTCAAATTTTCTGCACCCCTGCTCCTGCACTGTTATTCCCTCCCAGACCCTGCATCACCTCTTATACCACTCTCCGGGTCACAAATCCCTTCTAGACCTTGCACAAACAATTCCCTACTCCTGGTCACAACACAAATACCTACATCCCCTCCTGCACTTCTGACCCAGGTTACAACACAATTCCAGACCCTGCACCCCCTCCTACGTCCTTTATCCAAGTAATAATCTTCTCCTGCAACCATCCCTCTCCCAGACCCTGCACCCCTCCTGCACCTGTCTCCTGCACCAAGTCACAACCCCTTCTTTCACCCCAACTCCTTCCCAGATCCCACACCACTTTCTCCACCCCAATCCTTAACCCCAAGTTCCCTTCTGCACCCCATCCTCCATCCCAGACCCCACATCTCCATTAATATCATGGAATAGTGCGGCTCTTGACCACTTACCAAATTCGTGGAGTGGCCCCCTATAAAAAATTATTGCCTACCACTGATGTAATTATTGTCCATTTAGAAAAATGTGTGTTTATATATTCCTATATTTTCTCCCAGCAATAAAGAGCCACTTTATTGTTGTTGAGGTCTCAGCTAGAGCAGCCTCTGTTCACGGTGAGCTAGGGTGCCCCACAGGCAGTATCTGCTCTGGCTGGGTTGGAGTAGCCCCTGCCTGCAGTAGGGGAAGTGGGGGATCAGGCCGACAGAGGGCAGGAGGTAGAGGGGGGGCGACGTTCCTCACCCCCCTATAATCAGTTAACTGATTAAACAATATGTTTAACCAGTTAGCCAATTAAACAGGACGTGGCCCGCCGGCGGGGAGACGCCGAGGAGGCCCAGTGGCGCGGGATTCAAAAGGCAAACCGGACAGCCAGGGCAGGGGGGGAGGAGAGCGTAGCGCGGGACGAAGGACGAGGGGGTGAGCCAAGGGTCCCGGGAAGGGACTGGACCCGAGGAGAGACGGAGTAGGAAGCAGGCCAGGGCGGGGCCGCGGAACCCCTGAGCGGGTGAGTTTAGGGGCACGGCTCCCCATCCCCTAAGCAGGGACCGGGAGTCCCTGCTTTAGGGCCCTGGGTCAGGGTCCGGAGTGAGGGAGGGCCCGGACCCCCCTTGCTCCGCCCATCAGGGTGCAGCGAAGTGTGTCTGGGAAATCGTCGGCCGAGGCCAAAGGCAAAAGCAGAGGAACTCGGGGACTAGGGGGTGCTTGCCCCCGAGTGGTAGACACGAAAGACGGGGCCGGGGGCCCTTCAAGGGGGGGAGATAGCGTGGCCCTGCTACACGTGGTGGAGAATGTGGGCACGTCCCTGACCCCCTGTGAGGAGGGGCTTTTAAAAAAAAAAAAAAAACACCACACACCACACAACAAACAAACAAACCACGGAACTGTTGGTTTATCCACAAGGGGTGAGGATGGAAGTCCATAAGGTGTTGGAGTGGCTGGTGGACAACCAGAAGCAGCAACAGCAACAGCAGAACCAGGTGCTACAGCAAATGATGACGCAATTCCAGGAGCAACAACGCCAATTAATAAAGGAGATCCGGGAAGGGGGGCCGTCGGGGGCCGCGGCGCAGGGTGGAGGAACCAGCACCCCGGGAACGGGGGAAGGAGGCCCAATTGCGGGCGCCCAATTGCTGCTCTGCCTGGCCAAATTAGGGCCCCAGGATGACCCGGAAGCATTCCTGGTGACGTTCGAGCGAGTAGCGGCGGCGGCAAAGTGGCCACAAGAGCACTGGGCCACCTTACTCGCTCCTTACCTGACGGGCCCAGCCCAAATGGCCTATCGAGGCATGGTGGATAAAGACTCCCTGTGTTACTACAAGGTCAAAGAGGCAATCTTAGACCAACTGGGTATATCCCCGGAGACCTATCGGCAGAGGTTCCAGGAAACCCGGTACGACCCAAAAGAACGGTCCCGGGCTCTTGGGCAGCGGGTCAGGGAGGCCGGCATGAGATGGCTGGAACCTGCAAATAAGACGGGATTGCAGGTAGCAGAGCAGGTGGTACTAGAGCAATATGTAAGGATCTTGCCTGCGGAAGGGCAAAAATGGGTACGCCGCCACCTGCTCGAGTCGCTAGAGGAGGCAACCAGCTTGATGGAACGATTCATAGCGGCCGAAGAGGCGGGGGGAAAACACCCCACATTTACCCCGGCAGGGCCCCGGAGAGGCAACCCCCCCCGGCGGGGGGACGGATACCTCACCCCGCAGGGGGCCAAGCCACCAACCACCCTGGGGTCCGACGACCGAGCGGAAACTGGCGCCAGTATGGAACCAGCCGGGCAGTTGGGGGAGCCGACTCGGCGGGGGTGGAGAATCCGGAGACCCACATCTCAAAGGCAGCACGGCCTCAAGGGGAGCCTGCTATCAATGCAGCCAGGAGGGGCACTTCAAAAAGGACTGCCCGATGATGGATTGTACCTTTGGGCAGAGGAGGCGTGAGGGAGCACCAGGAGGGACCCCGCACCAGGCACAGGTAATAGCGCCCATAAACCTGAATGGGAGACCGATGAGGGCGGTCGTGGATTCAGGGTGCGGGGAAACGATGGTGCGGGAAGACGTGATTCCTCCCTCCCTACCCCGAGGGCCGCGAATTTGGATGAGGTGCGTGCATGGAGACGTCCATCCTTACCGCACCACTTGGGTATGGATTAACGATGGACGAATGATCGTTAACTGTAAGGTAGGCATATCCCCCAAGCTCCCCCATCCCGCGTTGTTGGGGAGGAATTGGCCAGGGCTGGCCACTCTGTTGCGGGAATGGGGGGAGGGGAAAGAGGTCACGGGGGGGGGGAAGGACCCACCCTGGTGGCCCAGGGGGAAGCCGCAGCCCCACCGGCCAACGGGGGGGGCCACCAAGGGAACCCACCGCGCCAGTTCGCCTTAACCTGGAGGAAGGAGATTTTCTGACCCACCAACAAGAAAACCCAACCCTGCAACAAGCGTGGGCCCAGGTGCAAGCGGCCGCGGGGGAGCCCACCAACAACGAGGAACGCTGACGGCAAGGACCACGTTTCGAGGTATGGGGGGAGCAACTCTACTGAGTGGTAGTGGAGGCAGGGGGGCCAGAGAGCGCGCAGTTGCTGGTTCCCGGACCGTACCGATGGAGGATATTAGAATTGGCCCACGACCATCCCTGGGCGGGGCATCTGGGAAGTGAAAAAACCCAACAACGGATTTTACAACGCTTTTATTGGCCAGGGGTATACCAAGAGGTTAAGAACTTCTGCGCATCCTGTCCCCCAATGCCAAAGGACGTCAAGTACAAAAGTGGCCCCTGCGCCCCTGGTCCCTCTCCCTATAGTCGGGGTCCCATTTGAGCAAATAGCCATGGACTTGGTGGGGCCCCTGGAAAAGTCGGGGAGGGGCCACGTGTATATATTGGTTATCGTAGACTATGCAACCCGGTACCCTGAAGCCATTCCCCTACGAAAGGCCACCGCCAACGTGATAGCGGAGGAACTGGTTAAAGTGTTTTCAAGGGTAGGACTGCCAAAAGAGTTGTTAACGGACCAGGGACCGAACTTGACTTCTCGGGTGATGTCGGAGCTGTGTAAGTTTTTACGAATACGGAAGATCCGAACCTCCGTCTACCACCCACAGACTGACGGGCTCGTGGAAAGATTTAACAGGACGCTAAAAGGTATGCTAAGAAAGTTCGTTCAGGAGGAACCCTGGGGCTGGGACAAACTCCTGCCCGTCCTCATGTTCGCGGTGCGGGAGGTACCCCAGGCCTCGGTGGGGTATTCCCCTTTCGAGCTGCTCTACGGGCACCGGCCCAGGGGGATTCTAGATCTGGTGAGGGAAGGTTGGGAAGCTCAAGTAACCCCGGCCTTAGGGGCGGTACACTACGTCGCGCAACTCCAGCAGAGGCTGCACTCCTTTACCGAGTGGGCCCAAGAGAACCTCCGGAAGGCCCAAGAGGGGCAGTGCCGCCAATATAACCAGAAAGCCAAAGCCCGAGAATTTGTACCAGGGGACCAGGTACTCCTTTTGCTACCAGATGGGGAGTCCAAATTGATGGCCCGGTGGCAGGGACCCTTCCGGGTGTTAAAAAAAGTGGGGGAGGTGGATTATGAGGTCCAGCTGGACGGCCCTGGCGGGGCACCCAGATCTACCATGTCAACCTCTTAAAGTGATGGACCCCTCGGGAAGTCCTTTTTATAGAACCCCAAGTGAGGGACGTGGAATTCGGACCATGGGGAGACCCGGAGGCAACGGTCGAGGAAGCTTCTCTCAGAAGCAAACTCACAGCAGAACAGCAGCGGGAACTCCGGGAGCAGTTAGAGGGCTACCGACAGGTACTCACCAACCGACCGGGACAGACACATTTAATCCAACATGAGATCGACACTGAACCAGGGAAGAGGGTGTTGGATAATGTAAGACCCCTCCCCCGCAGGATGTGGGAGACCGTGAAGAAGGAGTTAAGGGATATGCAAGCCTGGGGAGTAATCGAGGAGTCGCATAGCGGGTGGCGGAGCTCAATCGTGCTGGTCCCTAAAGCGGACGGATCACTAAGATTCTGTATTGACTTTCGAAAGGTGAATGCGATCTCACAATTTGACGCCTACCCTATGCCGCGCATTGACGAATTATTGAGCAGTCTGGGGACGGCGCAGTACCTGTCCACAATCGACCTAACAAAAGGCTATTGGCAAATCCCCCTCGCCCCCGCGGCCAGAGAGAAAACTGCTTTTGCCACCCCCTTCGGTCTCTACCAATTCCAGACCATGCCATTCGGCTTGCACGGGGCTGCTGCGACGTTCCAGCGCCTGATGAACACAATCCTGAGGGACCACCAGTCCTACACGGCCGCATATATAGATGACATTATAATATTTAGCAGAACCTGGGAACAACACTTAACACACGTCACGGCGGTCCTGGAGGCCTTGAGGCAAGCGGGCCTAACGGCCAATCCAAAGAAGTGCCATTTCAGCAAGACCGAGGTAACCTATCTGGGGTACACTGTAGGAAAAGGGAGGGTGAAGCCACTGGTAGATAAGATCCAAGCCGTTCGGGATTACCCCACCCCCACTACGAAAAACCAAGTAAGACAATTCTTAGGCCTCGCAGGGTATTACCGCTGGTTTGTGGCCCATTTCGCGTCCATAGCAGCCCCGCTGACGGACTTCACCTGTAAGGGGAAACCCCAAAAGGTCCAATGGACAAAGCAGTGTGCCGGGGCCTTTGCCGAGTTAAAGGAGAAACTAGTCCGAGCCCCAGTCTTGGTCCAACCCGACTTTACAAAACCCTTTGTACTCCAGACGGACGCCTCCGCGACTGGACTGGGAGCTGTGCTAACTCAGGAAATAGAGGGGGCCGAACACCCAGTCTTGTATTTGAGCCGCAAACTTTTTCCCTGAGAGAGAGGGTACGCCACCATCGAAAAGGAGGCGTTAGCAATTAAATGGGCCATAGATGCGTTACGCTATTTTCTTACAGGGGACTGTTTTACACTGGTGACGGACCACGCCCCCCTCAGATGGCTCAACACCATGAAGGACACCAATCCGCGAATACTTCGGTGGTACCTGAGCCTGCAGCCCTACAAATTTAAGATTGTACACTGACCGGGGAGAGATCACCAGAATGCAGACTGCCTCTCGAGAATACCGGAAGGAGACACAGGGGATGGGGCGAGTATAAGGGACGAAGTGAAGGGGGAGTGGTGTGACGGGGCGCTCCAGCCCCGCACGCGGGGGGACAGCCGCGAGGGCGGAGAAGCCCTGGGAGGGGGGTCCGAGCGGCTGGCCCGCGGCGGGGGCCCTGGAACGGGCTACGGACCCGGATGCCGGCTCCCCGGAGTGCGGGGAGCACGGCATGCCGGCGGGGAACGCCCCGAGCAGCGGGGTTAGCGTGGCGCGGGTGGATGACGTCACTGAGGGGGGGGAGGGGGACGTGGCCCGCCGGCAGGGAGACGCTGAGGAGGCCCAGTGGCGCGGGATTCAAAAGGCAAACCGGACAGCCAGGGCAGGGGGGGAGGAGAGCGTAGCGCAGGACGAAGGACGAGGGGGTGAGCCAAGGGTCCCGGGAAGGGACTGGACCCGAGGAGAGACGGAGTAGGAAGCAGCCTAGGGCGGGGCCGCGGAACCCCTGAGCGGGTGAGTTTAGGGGCACGGCTCCCCATCCGCTAAGCAGGGACCGGGAGTCCCTGCTTTAGGGCCCTGGGTCAGGGTCCAGAGTGAGGGAGGGCCCGGACTCCCCTTGCTCCGCCCATCAGGGTGCAGCGAAGTGTGTCTGGGACATCGTCGGCCGAGGCCAAAGGCAAAAGCAGAGGAACTCGGGGACTAGGGGGTGCTTGCCCCCGAGTGGTAGACACGAAAGACGGGGCCGGGGGCCCTCCAAGGGGGGGAGATAGCGTGGCCCTGCTACAATGGGATTTTACATTCCTGTTATAAGACACTTGTACTTAAAATGATAAACAAATATGCTTTTAATGCTTCTGTCTTGTATGAGAACAGAAACAGGTATGTATGTGCATGTAAAAGTTTTATAGAGCTTCATAGGCATCTTGTCACTACACAATAATTTTCTTTTATTCATTCTCAAGTTGTCGGCTCATGTTAAATTTGATTGTAAAGTTAAGCAATCAGTCCTAGTTGAGGTCACTTTATAAATAAGGTTTCCTGAAAGAAGTGTCTGCAGGCAAGTTTGTTCTGTAATTATTTGAGCATATAGAGTAGAACGTCCCAAAGGTGGAGACATTTATGTGAAACCAAATCTCTTTACAAAATGCATTTTTGTTTGACTGCAGACTGTTGTCCGTTTGACAAAGACTTTGTAGCTTCTGATGTTAATATGCTAGGCCTCTTGGGCCCTCAGCAGACTTGTGCAAATAAACACAATAATATTTTGTCATTGTATAGAAAGATCCTAATTAACATTTTCAGTAACTAATAGTTTAGTATTGCTTTGCTTTTTGGTATTCTAGTTTTTGCAGTAGGTATATATCAGGCAATTTTAAGTCACCAAATGGGAAACCTCCATTCATATTATTGATTTAAATAAACATTTCCGTTTCCACAGTAGTTATTTCCTAAAGAATGGTGCATTTTCACTGACTGATATAAATATTACATTAGGTTGAATGATACATATATAGAGCCTTAACACTGGATTTGGTACATCTTCTTGCTATCTAAGAGGGTACACTATAACTATGCATTTATTGCTTAATATTTTGGGTACTTATTAATGCTACATTTTAATATGTTAGAAAGTGGTGAATGGTATATTGCTTTTTTACGATATCATTAATTTTTTGCCCATGATTTGTGTCAAACTGCATTACGATAGTTACTGGAATTTAATTAATCACACAAAACAGCATATACAATTTAAGCAAAATAATCCAAGTGTTCTGAATTTATTAACTTCTCTTAACAAAACATGTTTCACATTTACAGTTACATTATAATAAGTGTAGGCCTTAACATATTTTTATTGAAGTCAGATGTCATTTTAAACAGGTTTATTTTTAAAAAGAAAAAGTATTATATTTTAAATAAAATAAAATTCAATTTTAATAAAGAATTTTACCTTTTATTTTTTTTTAAAAAATCCTCCCTGCTATATATTTAAATACAATATTTTGTACTAACCATTTTCAAGCTGTTTTAAAAGATCTGCAAATGCCAGACTACATTATTAGTATTCCATATAATTGTTTGGTGAAAAGATGTTTAAAAATAAAACATTGACTGTTTAATCCATTAAAGTGTGAGTTCTAATTACTGAGGCTAACTGTTCACTTTGGATTTCAATTTAACTGCATTTCTGGTATGTCAGCATTTTTCAGTTGCAGCTGATAGGATCTCCAGAGTGAGCAGTTTTCTTGGGTTTGTAATTCAGCTATTTAAAATGTAATGATAAAATGTACTCTAAAGGTTTTTAGTCTAGTTAAATGTAGATGAGAATTAAATATTTCTCTGTGTGTGCATGCACGTGATAATATTAACACATTCTTTTTCTCTGAAGCATCCAGGCAGGAAAAGGCCACAAACTAACTAGGAGATTGCCATTAGAAACGAAAGATGTCGCTGTCTCAGACCTGTTCTGTCTTACCTGAACTGAGCGTAATAGTTACTTTTGTGTGTGTGTAATTTTTCACCAATTACATTTATATAACTCCTCCTTTTTACACTACAGTGGAAGCAAAACTGTTAAGCAAGTGTGTAACCTAAAAGTATGCCATCAATTTTTTAAAAAATCTCAAAGTAGGCTCAGTGTACCCTTGAGTTCCCTGACAATGTTTATGATTTTTACAGTCATAGAATCATAGAAATGTAGGGCTAGAAGGGATCTTTAGGGGTCATCTTGTGTAGCCCCCCTGCCCTGAGGCAGGACCAAGTATATCTAGAGCATTCCTGACAGGGGTTTGTCAAACCTTTTCTTAAAAACATCCTATTATGGGAATTCTACAACCTACCTTGTGTATTGAATTTCATTTTGCTGGTGTCATAATAATTCTCCAATTTGTCAGTTGTTTTTAATTCTAATCCAATCCTGCAAAGTGTTATCAATCCCTCTCATCTTGGTGTTATCCAAAAGAATTTATAAATATACTCTCTACTCCATTATTTAAGTCATGAATGGAAATACTAAATAATACCAGATCAAAGTGAAATCCCATTAGATGTATTCTTCCTGTTTGACAGTGAATTTTTAACTTACTCCTCTTGGGTATGTCTAGACTACAAGCCTCTTTCGAAAGAGACCATCGAGACAGCAGCCTTTTTCAAAAAAGAGCTGCTTTTTCGAAAGGGAGCACCCAGGCAGTCTGGATGCTCTCTTTTGAAAAAGCACTGTTTGGTTTGATAACACCTTTTTTCGAAAGAGCACTTTCGAAAAAAAGGCCTTATTCGTCATAAAATGAGGTTTTCCGCAGTTGAAAAAACTGCCACGTTCTTTTGATTTAATTTCGAAAGAACACGGCAGCTGTCTAGTTGCAGGTGAAGCCTAGACACACCTTTTGAGTATAACTGCTAAATTTGTTTTGCCATCTCCCGAACGAGGGATTTGCCAGACCAGAGGAAGTTAATCCTGTCTCCCTGCTGCCAGCTCCAGGCTCTCTTAGGGGGCCTCCAGCCTCCCAGCTGCCTGCTCCCCCCCTTCCAGTAATACTTCTGGCCCTGGCCACAGCTGGTGGCCATGCTTCCTGGTCTCTGTCATGCTCCCAACCCTGCTGCTAGCTGTGCTCCCCAGCGCTACTGCTGGCCCTGGTCCCAATTGCTACTACTGGCCCTACTGTCGGCCCCAGCCACTGGCTGTGCTCCCCAACCCCGGCTGTGGTCTATCTGGGCCCTGCCTCCCGGCCCTGCCACTAGCTGCATTTTCCAACCCTGCTACTGGCCCTGGCCTCTGGCCACACTCCCCAGTCATGCTGCCAGCCCTGGCCCCCACCACTGGCTGGTGGGCTCCTAGCTGGCCTATCCTCCCTCTCTGGTCCAGGAACATCTGTGCTCTGGAATTGGTGAACCAGAGAGTCTCGGACTAGAGAGGTCCTACATGTAGTTATAATCCTACTATCTTATAGATGTTAAACTGATTGTTTAATAATATGTTCCAGTATCTTTTTAGGTATTGAAGTTAGGTGACTGATCTGTAATGCCTCTGGTCCTCTTTCTCCTTTTTAAAGATAGGAACTATGTTTGCCCTTCTCCACTCCTCTGGGATCTCACCCATCTTCCATGAGTTCTCAAAGATAATTGCTAATCATTCCAAGATTGCTTCAGCTAGTTCCTTTAAGTTTCCTAAGATTAATTTTATCGTGCCCTGCTGACTTGAATATATTTAATTTATCTAAATATTCTTTAACCTGTTCTTTCCCTATTTTTGCTTATATTCCTTTTTTCCTCTTATTTTTAATATTAATAGTGGTAAGTATCTGGTCACCATTAAACTTTTTATGACTAAAATAAACATTAAACGTCTTTTCTTTCTTAATGTCATCCATTATTAACTCACCTACTCTGCTAAGTATAGGCCTAATACTTTCCTGTCTTTCTCTTTCTTCTAATGTTTTGAGTCGCTTATTGCCTTTTGTCCTTTTCTCTAAGTTAGAACTCATTTTGTGTGTTAGCTCTTCTAATTTTATCCTCACATGTTTGTGCTATTTACATGTACTCATCCTTAGCATTTTATCATGTTTTCACTTTTTGTAAGATTCCTTTTTGATTTTCATGTTATTGGCCACTTATTATTCTTCCTATCTTTTCTTTGAATTGGGATAGTTTGCTGTTACATTTTTAATGTTCGCTCTCTGAGAAGCTGTTGGCTCTCCTCAACTCCTTTTTTTTCCCCTTAGATTTTTCTTCCCATAAGACCTTATCTGTCAGTTCTCTAATTTTGTAAAAGTCTCCTTTTTTGAACTTTTTTGTCCTTATTCTTTTCTTTTCTTTCCTTTTCTCCATAGTGCTCCCTGGCTGTGCTTCTGCACAGCTTCTGGTGGTGCTATGGGAATTGCAGCTATCTCAGGCTCGCTAAACCTGGGTTCTAGTCCCTAAGTCCTTATGGTGTTTTAATGTTTATAAAATTTTAACTTTTTGAATTCTGCTGTCATTGAATAATTGTGTGACTCCCTTCATGATCTTCTACAACTGTAAAAAAATTAAATACATAAACATTTTAAAATTGTTTGAAATGCATAATTTGCACAACCACAAAAATGTTAATAGACCAGAATAGAAGAAAAAATGCTTAGAGCTATGGCTATCCATTGAAATTATAAAAAATGTCTAATTGTGCCAAGTGTAGTGTTAACTGTTGTCTGCTCTCCTTCCTTCCTATAGTTTTATGCTCTTGCATATATTCCATCATGGCTTCACCCTGATCTTGTAAGTTGTTCCATTTAGATGGATTTCTGATTCCACAGGAAGCCCCAGTGATGTCATGCTCATACACAGTAACTTGTAGACAAAGGCCTTGTATTGTGATCTCTCTGAACCAAGGGACATTTCTTCTTTTGTGTTTGTACAACTTCTATTACAAAAGGCTATTGCCACAATAGAAATAATAATGATAATAATAGCCATAGTAGGTTAAATATATTTCTAAGATAAGTGGAAATTTCAAGGTTTTAAAATAAGAATTTAAGCAGCTGTGAGGGTGAAGGACTAATAGTGGCTGCTTTTGGTTATTATTATAGTGTGAGAGCAGATAATCCATCTGTCTTCCACCAGAATTCCACATTATATATAAACACTGATTCTGCAGACCTGAGCATGAATTAAAAGGACAGTAAAATCAAAATAAAATGTACAAATTATTAGAGCAAATTTAAAAATATTAACATTTAAAAATGTCAGCATAATAAAATGAATATAATGAAAATCTAATGATGGAGGAATCTCAAAATGTTGCATTTGGATGTTTGTCTGATGATACCTCCAAGCCCCATGTCATTTGGCTCTGCATAAGATCTTCCACCCTTACCTTTTATTTGGGTGAGGGTCTGGTGGATAGACCCTCTCTTACGATTCTGTGGTGTCTTTAGCCAACAATCTTTTCTTGGATTCTAGAGTTGCTACGCTGGGCTCCCACTGCCCTGGTGGGAGTTCTACAAGTGACAATAAATGGCTCCTCTCTCCCACACTGAACCTGGAAGCAGACCAGGATCTGACCTCTGCAAATATCAACAAGTGTGGTGGGGGGTCTGGGGAGTTGGTTTGGTTTGATTTGGTTTTTCCTGGCCTACCACAGAGTGCACCTATACCTGGTACTGAGACAATGAGACAAAATGAGTTTGATTAACTTACCTGATCCCATAGGATTGGGAACAGACTTCAAATGTGTAACTTACATCACTTGTCACAATTCAGCCCAGCTCAATGTTTGAAAATATAATGTGAACATAGGTTGTATTTTATTCAGCAAAAAGATGCAATAATTTTCTGTGGCTGTTTCACTTAGCTCTAAAATTTAAGTGAAAATGTGTAAATCATTTCAGTCCCTACTGATGAACAAGTAATTTTCGTCACAAAAACCACAATTGGCTCTGATAGCCATCTTTGTAGACAACCTCAGCAAATACACAAATTATCCTCTTAAACCAGGGTTTCCCAACCTGTGGGTCAGGACCCAAACATGGGTCGCCATTACATTTCAAAAGGGTCAACAGGCGTCTCCCCAGGTGGCTTTTAAGGAGCCATTCACACATTTTTGGGATTGCCTTGGGTCACCAGTCTTCCTGAATTGTCAAAATGGGTCCCCATCTGGAAAAGGTTGGGAACCTCTTGACTTAAACCAAACCATGGGCCTTCCAGGTAAAGACTGATGAACTTTAATAGAGCAGTTTGAGGAAGTCTTCATTTCTGCTCCCACTGCTTTGCCTGTTAATTGTCCATCAGTCTTCCAGGCTTATCAACTTGACATTTTTCATGAGTACTGAACTCAATAAACAATATAGAATAGAAAAAAAAAGTCACAAAAGGAAAGAAATGGGGGCACAGTGGAGTTCTCAAGCAGTAGACTTCTGTGTAGAAAGTTAATTTAGATAAACATACAATGAAGACAATTTATCTGCTACCAGTACCCACATACCAAGGATCTCTTGCCTCTCTTAACAACTCATGTACTTTTCTGATTCTTGTGCTGTCTGCTCTCCTTTGCAGGTTTTCCTCTTCGTCAGTTTCTTTCTACACTCTTCTGTCTTCCTCCTTTCTTTCTCGCTCTGCTTCTTGCCCGTGTTTGGACAATCTCTAACCCTCTAGCTTCAACTTCTGTCTTTGTGATTAGAACACACTAGCTAGTCTACCTGACTCCTTCCATTCATGTTTATAGCATCTCCAGTTCCAGCATCTACCATTTCTTTCTGGGTGCTCCATTACTAATTTGATCTCAATTTAATGGAAACTGAAGTCCACATCTTTGCTTCCAAACATCTTCTTTTGTGCTGCTGTAGGTTATTTTCACTATCTTCTTATCTCCCAACGTTCCTTAGACTCAAAACTTTGATATCATTTTAATTACTCATTCCTTGCCAGATACTGATAACGTGGCTTTAGCTAGATGATTTTCTCTGCAACACCATCAAAATCCCTTTGTTCCTCTGTATTTTCAGTGTCAACACCCAGTCCTAGGTCTTAATTGTTCCTCACACTGACAGCTGCAAATGTTGACTGTCTGGTTCACCAGAATTGCCTCACCCTCCATACATTTCCTTCCTAGGACCTCTCTCAGTCCTCTCCTGACCTCCCATACCATCTCATTTCCTTTTAGTCTCCCAATTTTAGGCCAACATTGAATGCTTTTGAAAAACTCTCCAAATGTATAATGAAACTTTAGGCACCTACCATCACCTCTAAAAATACCACTTTTGTTGTTTCAAATTGAGCTGATCTTGTTAAAAGGAAGAGCCAAAAAAATTCAGGACCATTTTTAGAAAGTGAAATGCTAAAAAACAGAGCAAGAATATTCCATTTCTGAATATTGCCATATTTGCCAGCTGAATCCTAGATGAGATGCTGTATTTAAAATTTATTGTATATTTTTAAAATAAACTTGTAATGTGATACTAGTTTAAAATTTAACTAGGGGATGACATCTACTGTTCCTTAATCATTAGTTTTTACAGCCTTAGGTACACCTTCATATTACTTGTAATACTATTTTCATTCAATCAGTTAAACTGGTTTCAGACTACTTCATCTTGAAGGCTCTCTTAAAAATGTGTTAACTCTTTAGCCTACTAAACTGTTTGTTCCACGTTGTATTTAGCTGTGACACATAGCTGAGTCTGCAATACCGCTTTACTGCCCTGCAACTTTCTGGCTCAGAGTGTGAAACTCCCTCTTCTTCCCCAAGCACAGGAAGTTACAGTGCTTTAAAGCACCAGTGTATATGGGCTCCCAGCACTGTTAATACTACCTGCGGGGATATGTTTTACATGAGCTCTCCCAGCACTCCTGCTGAGGCTACACTTTCACTTTAAAGTGTTGCCACAGCTGTGCTTTAATTTAGAAGTGTAGACAAAGCCTTAGTATCTTTCCCACTTGAAGAAGAGCTCAAAAGCTTGTATCTCTCACCAGCAGAAATTGGTCCAATGATAGGTGTTATCTCATGCACCTTGTGTGTTTTTTGTAAAGTTGTTTACCTGAAAACTTAAGTAGCCCAAATATGCCCACAAACTTTCACTGTTTCTTTAATTTGTGGATCATACAAAGGCTAATGCACAAGACTAACAGATAGCCATAGATTCATTCACTGAATGATAGGATCCCTAGGTCAGTTGGTTTGAATTCCTTTATATCACAGGCAATTAAACTTCACTTAGTTACTTCTCTGTTGAGTCTAATAACATGTGTGGGTATGTCTACACTAGCTCGGTAGTTCGAGCTAGGTAGGCAAATGAGGGCAACCGGAGTCGCAAATGAAGCCCGGGATTTAAATATCCCGGGCTTCATTTGCATGTTCCTGGGCGCCGCCATTTTAAAATCCCCTTTAGTCCGAACTCCATGCCCGCGGCTACACGCGGCACGGACTAGGTAGTTCGAATTAACTACCATGAGGAGTAACGGTAGTTTGAATTAGGATCTTTAATTCGAACTACCTAGTCCGTGCCGCGTGTAGCCACGGGCACGGAGTTCGGACTAAGGGGGATTTAAAAATGGCGGCGCGCGGGAACATGCAAATGAAGCCCGGGATATTTAAATCCCGGGCTTCATTTGCGACTCCGGTTGCCCTCATTTGCCTACCTAGCTTGAACTACCGAGCTAGTGTAGACATACCAGGTTTGAGTAAAGAATAACTTGTTTGATTAAAGTATATCTTCCAGAAAGCCATCCATTCTTAATTTGATGATAGGGGAATCCACTGCTTCCCTTGACTTTTGTTAATCATCCTCACTTTGAGCAATTTACTTTATTTCTAATTTGAATTTGTCTGGCGTCATCTTCCAGCAATTGGTTCTTGCTATGCATTTCTGCTCTAGATTACAGTGTATTTTAGCGTCTAGAGTTTTATACCTATGAAATTACTTATTCGCTGTAGTCTAGTTATCTCACAATCTTAAACTAAAAAGATTGAGGTCTCTAAGTCTTACTGCAAGGCCTTTTCTCCACTCTTGAATAATTTTTTGTGTCTCTTTTCAGCAACCTATTTTTTCAATGCCTTTTAAAACCAAAACTGCATTGACTGTTCCAGTTCCAGTCTCACCAATGCCATACAGAGGTAAAATTACATCCCGGTTTCACTCACTACTCTCTTGTTTATGTATCCAAGAATCACATTGCCCTTGTTTGCCACAGCATTGAACTGGGAGCTCAGGTTGAGTTGCTTATCTTCTGTGGATCCTAAATCCTTTTCAGAGTTATTCCTTTCCAGGATGCAGTGACCTGTTTTGTAGGTGTGGCTTGCTTTCCTTGTCCTCGATATGTATAACTTCACATTTGGCTTAGGAATGTGCATGTTAACTGGTTAACTGGTAAGCATCACTCATACTGTGTGATGCTTACCAATTACAGTTAACCAGCGGCCTAACAGGGTTGGAGCAGCCCCCTGCCTGTCCCTGCTTAAGGGGTTAACCCAGGGGTAGGCAAAAGGGCCTCCACGGGCTGGATCCGGCCAGCCAAGTGGGTTGATCCAATTAGGCCTGGGGGCGGGGAAGCGTGCGAAGCTTCCTCCTGCCCTGTGAGCAGCACTCAGTGCTTTAAAGCGCCGCATGCTGCTCACAGAGCAGGAGGGATGTCATGCGCTCCCCCACCCTCAAACCCTGGGGGCAGGAGAGCCGTGCGAAGTTTCCTCCGCCCCTCCCCACTGCCCTGGGAGGAGCGCATGGCACTTCAAAGTGCCGTACACTCGTGCAGGGCGGGAGCAGGGCGAGGGAAGCTTTGCACAGCTCTCCCGCCCCCAGGCCAATCAGGGCCTGGGGGTGGGAGAGCGCGTGACGTCTCCTCCTGCCCTGTGAGCAGCATGTGACCCTTTGAAGTGTCCTGTGCTCCTCGCAAGGTGGGGGTAGAGTGGGAGAAGGCTTCATGGGCTCCCCCCGCACCCAGGCCAATCAGGGCCGAGGGGCGGGGGAGCATGTGAAGCCTCTTTTTGCTCTCCTAGGGGCATGGGTGCCTAGTGGGAAGAGGGAGAAAGGGGCTCCCCCACCCCTAGACTAATTAAGCATTCTGGCCCTCCCCTTCCAGATTAGGCCCCGCCCCTTCCGGGGAGGCCCGGGGCCACTTCAAAAATTTTTGAAGTGGCCCCCGGCCAAGAATTATTGCCTACCGCTGAGTTAACCGATTAAACATAACATTTATGCAGTTAACTGATTAAACAGGATTTTACAGCCCTAATTTGGCTGTATTAAAGCACTTTGTTTCAGAGTGCCCAGTATGCACATTTCTTAAGTTGTAGGTAAGTAGTGTGATGATGTCTTCTGGAAGAACTGCATCATACAATCCACAACTACTCTATAATATGTATAATACATGTGCACAAGGCGACAGAGATGAGATGCAGCCTATGCGATTGGTTTTGTATAACATTTCGTTCTTTACCATGTAATCTTACCATTACTTTTAACATTTTTATATAGAGATTTTAGTTTTGAAAAAAAAGAAATAAAATGGAAAACAAGAAAAAAAAAGCTCTAAAGAAAAAGAACCTAACTCCCTCGTACTTCAAAACTGTGCTGGCAGATACAAATGAATAAGTGGCAGTAGTGTATGTGAATGCCATATAGTGGAAATACTAAGCTAGACACCACAAGAAGGTTGTGTACCTTGCACCTTGGGAGGTTTGCAACTGAGAGAGTCCATCTCCTGAAAACTAGGAGTGTTCTGCTTGTGGCAATCATTATTTTCTCCTATAGGCCTCAGTCTTGGGGCCTCCGAAATAAAGCACACTTTGAGAGCATTAATACGTAGCCACTAAGGAATAGGTTAATGAATGAATGATCTTTTAACTGTTTTTTCTTTTAGGGTATGTCTACATTACAGTGTTATTTCGAAATATCTTATTTCGAAATAGTTTATTTCAAAATAACGTGTCAATATACAAAATGCATTTTGAAATAGCTTTTTGCTATTTTGAAATAGCATGTCCACACTGAGTGGACGCTGAATCGCATTTAAGGCCGGCCGGAACCAGGTCCGGCAGGGCATCAGGTCAGGAGTTACTTTGTGTGGCTGCTGCCTGAGGCTGAGGTCTGTGCTTAAAGGGACTTCCCTGGACAGCCAGTTCTCAGGTTTCCCTGCTTGCTTCCCTACCTCGATGAGGGACAGCAAAGCATTTTGTCTCTGCGTGCTCTGGTTGCCCTCACTTGGGACACTACAGTACTCTGCAACATGGAGCCAGAGCTGCCCCTGGGCACTCTGGTGGTTCTCGTGGACGCGTTGCTGCGAGCCTGGTTGCACTTTCTGCAGGCTGCCATCTGGGAGGTCCATCGGGGGGGCTGTCAATATCCAGGAGGCCCTGCGGGAGAGCTTCCACCCTGAGGAGCACTAAGAGCCTCCCTGGTCTGCCCCACTGGGGGCTTGTGCCTCATTCCTCCCTCATGTCCTTCCATTTACTACTCCCTAACCCCCCTTCCTGATGTCAAATAAAATACATGTATTTTCATGAACACAAACTCTCTTTATTTAACAAAACTGGGAGGGGGGGAATGAAACTCTGGTGAGACTGGGAAAAGGAGGCGGGAGAGGGGAAGAGAGAGGGTAGGAGCGGGGAGGGGGAAACCTAGGAGGAGGGAGCTAGAAGGGGGAAGCAAGGGGAAGAAGGGGGAGGGGAAGCTCAGGGTTGGGGATCTCGCCGGACCAACTTGATTGTCATGCAAACCTGCTCCTGGGTTCACATGTGGCCTTTGGTGGCCAGGCTGGCAGCTATCCTGCCATAGACCGCCGCGTTCCTCCATCTAGTGTGGAGATCATAGACGTTGGGGGCATCCCCCCCAAACCTGAATAAGGTCCATGATCTCCACCCTGGACCAGGAAGGTGCCCGCCTTCTCCGGGCCCTGGCACGCTCCTGGGACTAGCAGACTGCTCCTGGGGAGCGGTGGAGGGCTGTCTGCCAGTGGCTTGCTGGCTCGTGTTTTGGGGCCACTGGGTCAGGTTGTTATTTCGATATAAATTTGCTGTGTAGACATACCCTTAGGCTACGTCTAGACTGCATCCCTTTTCCGTAAAAGGGATGCAAATTAGACACATCGCAATTGCAAATGAAGCGGGGATTTAAATCCCCCCCGCTTCATTTGCATAAACATGGCTGCTGCTTTTTTCCATCTTGGAGCTTTGATGGAAAAAAGCGCCAGTCTAGACGCGGCTCTTTCGGAAAATAAAGCCTTTTCCGAAAGATCCCTTATTCCTTATTTTAAGAGGAATAAGGGATCTTTCGGAAAAGGCTTTATTTTCCGAAAGATCCGCGTCTAGACTGGCGCTTTTCTCTGGCAAAGCTCCGAGACGGAAAAAAGCGGCAGCCATGTTTATGCAAATGAAGCGGGGGAGATTTAAATCCCCGCTTCATTTGCAATTGCGATGTGTCTAATTTGCATCCCTTTTACGGAAAAGGGATGCAGTCTAGACGTAGCCTTAGTGATCCATTCTGAGACTGCTGATAGTGAACCTCTCAGTCTCTTTCCTGTTATATTTTTAGAGACAGTTTTGCACATATCTTTGATTTTTGTTTTGTTTTATTTTGTTTTGTAGATTCCTCTGTCATATCAGAGTTGACTAAATAGTGTAGCGTAGTTGAAATGAACATAATCAGGGATTCTAGAATGCTTTGAAAATTATAACACAGAAGTGAAGTTTAAGAATTTGCCAGTCAACTGAATAATTCTGAGTCTTAAAACCCTGTTATTGTAGTAATCAGGCCCCTGATAATATCTTGTATTTTAATTAGTAATATAGAAAATGAGTCGTGATCATTGTTCAGAGACTAAAAATGATCTGAATCTTTTATTAATTTAAAATTTTACAACAGTTTAGTGTGACTAAGGCAAGTGTATAACATTAAAAGTATTTATTATCCTTTACTAAGCTGATTTGTCAAGAATATAGTTTTCTCCTGATACTAGCCTTTTCTTTCTTTCGACATTATTAAGGTGGTGAACAGTTCTGTTTAGTTATATGCTTATCAGTAACCTTTACTTATAATGTGATATTGTCTGAATGTCTTATTTTGTTCAGCTTTCCCTGGCACTGATGAAGCCTAAGGCTGCTGTTTCTTTGAGTTACTGATAATTTTTTTATCTGATTAACTGACACATTTAGTTGAAATCAGACACAGCCCTTAGGCTGGGCATGGATTTAATTTAAAAAGTATCAAAGGTTTGCACTGTGTGCTGTTTAATCATCATGTTTATCAGGCAGAGAAAAATTACCGGAAGGACCATAGGGAGAGGGTTATCTTAAGGAGCAGTAGCTTGGGAAATTGATAATAACTACAAGGTAATTTACTGCGAACTTTTACATTCATTAATATAACATTTCCCACTAATAATTACAGTGCATGTAATATACTAATTAAATTGAAAGCATTATCACTAATTTTCTTCTTGCTGAACTGTTAGAGTGTTGGCTTAAGATGTAAAAATGTGAAGTTAAAAAAATCCCTCCTGTGCTAATACTGTTTTAAAGTGAATGTTTTGGTTAATAGTAAAATACCTTCATCAATATGATATGCCTGTGCGCAGTATATGTGGAAATTTCCCATCACTACTGTTCACCACCCTTAAATAAATAGCTGTGGCTGAATAAAAGAAAAATGTGAAATTGAAATCACATAGTATAAAATATAATTTGAAATATAAAAGTAATACATCAGCTGTGAACCAGTGGGTCAGCATTACACATGTGTGTGATACAACTACTTTAATAACTGTATAAGGAATACTCTTGCATTTGTGTTTTGAGGCCTTTACAGCAATTGTTTAATAATTTTATACTACTTTCAACTAAAAGATATTTGAGTTAAAATTGATATGATGTATGAAGTACAATACCTTTGAATTAATATTTATTAAACTTTAAAAGTAATATAATTTAAAATATATACAACTTGAAACATTACTATGCGTTGTTGTTGAGATCTACATGTTAATCTAGCACTAAGCCTCTAGGGGATTATCCTTTGTTCATGAATTAAATGCTTGGGAATATATTAATGGTTACAATAGGAAATCTAATAATAATATGCTAATTTCACCTACCGTGAAAAATAAAGCTAATAATACTTACCTTTGTGTACAAATAAAGCCACTGCTGAGATTATTACATCATGTTTGATAAATACAATTTTTTTAAAGTCCAGTGATCTGTGTGATTTTTTTAAAAGTCAGACATAGGTAACATCAATGGGGAAATACATTTTAAAACATTTCAGTAAAAAAAAATTAATTGCATTAATCATCATCCTAGATACATAAGCGTGTCTGCCTTTCTGGGCGTACTGTCTACTCTGGAGATAAGTATGCTGCAAAGTGCTATGTCACAGTGGGAATAAGTGCTTTGCACAGTGTGCAAATTTTCTAAAGAGGAAACAGAATTATTGCAGTAACAGAGCATAGTGTACCACTGTATTGGTACAATAGGTCATAAGTGGAGCTGGCTGAGATTTTTTCAGTACAATGTTTTTTCACTGAAAAATGCTGATTTGTCAAAATTATGTGTGAAAATGTTAGCTTTGTCATATATTTTGTTGGGAAAGTTTCTCTGGTCCAGGATGAAATTTCACTCTCTCTTGCCTTCTCTGCTTTTTTGCAAACAATGTTAAAAAGTCTGGGGTTTATCTCAGTGAGAAATAGGAAATGTTTTTAAAGCTCAAAAATTACCATGGGATTGGAAAACAGTTTTCTGGACAGATGTAGTCAGGAGACAGTTGTAGCTAACAGAATTTTAATTATCTTCTAGAGAAAATAAAGAAATTAAAGCTCTTTCCTTGTTGTTTTGTATATTTTTATCCCTCTATTTATACTTTGTTTTATAAGCAGAAAACTTAAAAACCCTTTTTCAGAGCTTTCCCAGATTTCTTTGCTTGGCTGCTAAATTACTCTCAATGCCAGGGACTTAGTCCAGCAGAGCCCTTTGATTTATGGGTGGGACTTCACCTATACTAATTAATTAATACATGTTAGAACATACTGCATATTCTTTAATTCCTTTGCACAAAAGAATTACTCAGAGAGAGAGGAGAGAGAAAAAAGGTATGACAGTGGTTGGGAGCACAGGATTAGATTTTTCAAAACTCTAAATGCATCTTGAAATGTACTCTAAAGGTTCACTCACTGAAGCTGTTTTAGTCCAAGGAGTCTGGGGTGTATGTTGGAGAGTAGAATCTAAAGTTGAAGGCTTTTTACGGAGACTACTCTTTTACTATCAACTTGTTTTTTAAATTGAGTGTGTTTTGAGGTTGAGCATCTGTGCTGATTGTAACAATGGTGGAATGGTGCAATTATATTGAATGAGAAATCAGCGATATTAAAAAAATGTATGTTTGCATACATAATAAAAGTAGTGTCTGCATTTATATATTAAATAGAAACGAACCTATATATGTTATTAGTAAGGAAATAATTTAATGTCACGCATACCACTGCGGCAAATACTGATCACTTATTTCACCACATGTGACCTACAATTATTTGTTTTGGTAAGGAACAAAGAAGAGTGTGTAGTATGAAATAGTATGGAGAGCCGTGTTATGGGTGGTATGTATAGGTATGAAAATTTTGGTTTTGAGACAACATTGCTGATGACCTGTATTCATATACTATGCCAGCTGGTGGAGGGTTTTTTTAATTAAATGTGGTTGAGAATGCAACACTTTCTGTGAGACATTGAGTTAAAGAAAAAAAATCAGTATAATATTAATCCAACAGTAATTCAACAGTCTTAAATAGTATGAATCTCAGTTTACCAAAATATGTGAACACGCATGCTATGTTGAGGATATGGCTGTAAAATATTGTAAGTGTTTTTAATGGCAAATTAAATGGGAATTTCTGTGAGAGCTGGGAAACTACATATTGGAAACACTTTTGAATGCTGCTGGCAGCTGTTATGGCTGAACATTCCTAAACATTATTTCTGTAGATTACATAATTCTTTGAGTTTTCAATAAAAGATCTGAAAATGTCAATTTACTTTATTAGCAAGAAAAAAAACTTGAAAAAAGTATAAAAAAGTGTTTCAGATCCCTATTGTATTTCATACAGGATTGGTTGCAGTATGTGTAACTTGATTATGTTGTTAAACAGGTAAATTCCTCAAACTGAAAAAAAATGCAGATTTAGAGTAGCTATAGAGAGTCACAAGTGAAATAGGTTCAAAAGCTTGTTCCTGACCAACAGAACTTGGTCCACTGAAAGATATTACCACTTCCCTGTTTCTTGCTCTAGAATTTCATCATTTTTTAGTCACTGGATAAGGAAATGTATCTTCGCACAGTGTGTTTTTTATGGTACTGCAAAAAGCATATAAAGAGTTATTATAATGATATAGTCAGTCACAGTGCTGAGGCTGTATCAAGCTCTCTGTGTTTGATCAGACAGCTCTGGATGTTAGCCTTTGTGAGTTTTTAAAATGCTTCACATTCTTAATATTCAGTAGAACATTAAAAACAACAGCAACAACAAAAAAACTTTGAGAAACCTCTTTCAAATAAATAAGTACAATTTTTAAGTGTGTTTCCTTAAACTTCAGTAGTTCAAAGCTCTAGTCATTTGTTTATTTACTTTCCATATGAAATAATTTTCTAAGAATTCACTTCTACCAGTTTGGGCCTGATTTGTTATTTGCCAAAGAGTAAAATTCATGTTTAAAAAAGGAAATCCAGTGTTGCTAATGACCACAGAAATTACTTGCATGACTAAATTGTATTCCCAAAAGTTCAGCATTCTCTTTGAAATCAGAGACTGATCAAAAAGTTATTTTTATAAAGTTTCTTTACTGAAAAGCCTCTTAGGTGAAAAACAGTACTTTGATTCAGCTGAAGAAACTTTTTTTCCTGAAAAAGAGGAAATTAGCAAGGTCTTTTATTTCACTGTGGTAAAGATTTCTTTAAAACAACCCCGTTGTTTATTAATATATACAACATACATTTTTCATCTGTAGAGCATCATGTCATCTAACAACTTAACAAGGGTCATGGATTCTCCACTGTAAATCATGGGTCACCACTGTAAATCAAAATTAGATGTTAATCTAAATAGTAAACTCTAGGAATTATTACGGGGAAGTTCTATGGTCTGTGTTGCATGAGAGGTCATAGTAGATGAAAACAGTCCCTTCTATAACTCTGGTGAATGTCAAGTAATTTATTTTCCACCTGTTCTTTCGAAACACCTGATTGTGGGACTTATGATTTATATGTAGGACTAATTTTGTAACTCATCCTGTTAGCAATGGATGTAGTATAATACTCTAAGGACAATCTTTCAGTTTCTGGTTGTGCTGTTGCAGACAATATCTTTTATAAGCTGGCTCTTCATTAGATCTTTGCGTCATACTTTCCTAGGGATTCTAATAGAATTTAGCATTATTTTCTGCATAATATCAATTAACAACTGTGCTGTAGAGGAATTAATCTACAACAGAAATACTGAAATGCCTTTTAATATGGTAAAAGTAATGATACCTGATCCAAGTTGGATCTGAAGTAACTAGAAAAATGGTGATGGGCACAGGGTGTAAAGCTGGTATTTATGGCATGACAGAGTATTTTTTAACTTAGGCCACAATCTTGCAAGATGCTGATTACATCTTACTTTAACTTTCAGAATATAAAGATATGTTATTGGACATCCTCAACTAATCATTTAATAAGGAAAATTTTACGTTGTGTTTCTTTTTTCACACTCTCCCAGCCTGTCATCAGACCTGCTTTCATATCTATTAGAAATTCAGTCAATCAAAATGATGTTCGCAAAATGAATAAATAGGCATGGGATGATCTCTGTTCCTACTTTTATTTGAAATTGAAACTTGATTGCTTTATATCATCACAACTTGGTCTTTCTTAGGTGGTTACATTAAGGACTCAATCCTCCTTGTATATGTGCTCCACGACACATCACAAATGAACCATACTGAGTGAATTGACTTTTGTTTTAGTTCAGTGCCTAAAAACTACCGTTTTGATTGCTTGCACAGAATGTACATCCAGGTGTTCTCAAAGTATTTCATAGTGTTGAACACAGGGATAGATGATTTTTCCTGCCATTCATATTTGCACAAATGCAGAATATCTCTTTGGCAGTTAGAATAGTTGCTTCTATACAAAAGTAGTATTCGGAAAGTGTTTGATTTTTAGCTGTTTTTAATGTGATAGGTGTTTGTCCTTTTTGAAAGAAACTACTCATGCTTTATATTTTTGCTATTCTCTGCAGCATGTTTTTTTTCTTCAGTTCTCTTGCCTTTTTGTTGCCAAGTCCTTGTCTCCCTCTGCATGTACTTACCTGTCATTTGGCTCCCTTCAACATGTTGCTCCATCACTTTGCCCTCTTGTGTTTCTACTATCCTATATAGTTACATCATTTTTTTTCTCACAGACATTCCTGTCCCACTAATAGGTCAGGTGTGTTGATGTGACTTCTTTTCCTCCACTGTAGCTATTAATACAGTAGCTAGGCTAGCTCCTACTCATGCCCAACTGCTTTTCTAGTCTCTTCTTTACAGTGAAGAGCCCAGAGGTCTGTAGAGACAGCTGAAAAGAAGGAGAGAAATCAGAACCCTGTGACCAATCAGCTACTGACATCTCACTAGCCAGTGTTTCATGGCCCAACCAAGTAGCTAAAATAGCTTGCAAACCAATCAGTTAGACAGGCCTGGTCTTGAATAGTGATACTACTGTATATTTGAATGGGAGATAAGATTCTTGAGAGTGGTTCTGGGAGCATGGATCAGAGTTCATGTTGCACTCCCCAACTGGAGATGCTAGTGAACCAATCAACAGCCCAAAATCTGTGATAATGTAAATCCTGGTCACGTTCCACCTGAGGAATACTATGCATATGTTGCGAAGAATTGTGGTTCTTTTTCTGATTCCTATCATGTCTTTAAGATTTGATTTACCTTCCATTTCAGTGCTGCTAGGTATGGAATAATAGCATTGCAGATCCATGCAGTAGTCTGTATTTAAATTATGACTGGAGCTACTTTTCATTTTCTTTAGAAGTTTGAGGTTTTTTGTTTAAAATAAAGCCCTGATGCTTCATCTGTTCTCTACTATAAGAAAAAGTAGTCTATAAAAACCATGGAATTGTTAACATTGATTACATTTCTGTACATCTTCTGTGTTCCATATTAGCAAGAAAAATTATACCATTAACAATATCCATATTTAATTACAATATGTTGAGGAAAACATTACTGGTGCTGTAAAATTGCTTACTGGATAAAGTTATTGCATGTCAGTATGTTTCATCATTGGGACTGATGCAAGATAAAACTGAATTCTAACTGACTAGTCAACTAGTCAAATGACAAAAGTACATTCTGCATTTGTGTAGCACATAAAACAAAAATAGCAAATTAATGTAATAAACCCTCACAGTGACAGAAAAATCATTCATAACAGGAGAAATTATTGTCGGACTTGATTCTGAGTAATGCTGAGCATCTACAATTCCTTTTGACTTCAGTGGATGGTTCCATACCTATTAGGATGGATCAGGACCTTTGTCCTTTATGAGTAAATCATGCTGAAGGGACTGTTGACAAAGTCAAGTTACTCACCAACTGTCATTAGTTATCCCCATAATAGTTTAAGCTCTTAATTTCCTCTCACACTGGCACCTTAACAGCTAGATTCGCTATACAGGATTTACATGTTGCTCCTCTGAAGGAACATTTAGGGGATGCTGTGAAACTGAAGAAGAATGAAGTGAATTAAATTACATATGTGGGCAGTTGTAAATGTTGTGGAGATGGTGGGAAGGGGGCTTAGAACTGTGCAATGTACACCATCAGGAACAAGCAGGATATTAAATTTGACTGATCAAGAAGGCTGGGGAGCATTTCTTATCTTTTGGATAGGCTCTGAGCTTTGTTCTGCCCCATGGAATTTGGTTCTCACTCATTTGCAGTCAGGGGCCACAACAGCAGCAGTACTGCTGGGTGCGGGGGCACAGGCAATTCAGACAATTGAGCATTGGCATTCAGAAGCATACAATACATGTGAGAAACCTTGGGTGGAGAGTCTACATTAATGTGTTGTGGTTCCATTGCATATGCTAGAAAATCGACTATGGAAGCAGTGGTATGGATCTGTGGGCAGAGGACTGTTTTTCTTATGCACATAGTGGACATCCTAATGGCCTTAAGAGTTGGCAGCTGGGGTCCAGTGACAAGGAGAATCTGCATGGCATGGAAGGTGAAGCATGTTATTGAATGAGGTGACGCCTCTGCTGTGCGCCGTACAGGCCTGTCAGCGGTTGCTGACATAATGTTGTGGCACACAGTGGAGAACAGTGCTTGGGAACATGTAAAGGAGTTCAGTTACTGCCAGAACAAGAAGGTAGTTAATGCAGCTCTGTATTGTCAGACATGCATTCATGTAGTGTTTGGTTGAGAGCCTTGGAGAGCCACCTGGGTGGACAAGACACAACAGATTCTAATAGGGGGACAGCCAAATCCCTTAGGGGTCATAATAGGCTCAGCAGTTAGGGCAATTTGGGGCACCAGTTTCAGGGAGGATGAAATTCTCCTGTAAAGCATTGGAACATATTTGTTTATGGCATATTTGTTTACTGGGGTAGTAAGAGATGTCTGGGAAAACGACTGGGTTTTGGAGGAGGCAGCCAAGCTAATTGATGGTGTGGGTGACCAGTGCAGATATTCCATTGGAAAGGACATAATGACCTGATAAATGGCTTGGAAAAGGACTTTAAAAAAGGTGTTTCTTAAAGAAACAAATGGGAGAGCAGTTGAAGACTTTCCTATGATTAGTATGGCAGGGAGCCAACTTCCCATTCTTATATCCCACTTTAACCTTCCTACAAGGGAGTCTGGAAGGTAAGTTCCCATCAGTGGATTTGCTGGAGGGACCTGGATGGGAAAAGGGGAAGAGCTGGTGGAAGCCACTCAGACAATTATGGAATAAACATGGATTTTACCTGTTACCTGAACTGTACACTGTTATCTGCTGGGGAATCCCAGACATCTAATAATAACATTGCATCCTGATATCAAATATCTCCTGAGCTTCTTTTGATATAGCCAGACAATGGAGTCGTATGAATCATGAAGTAGGAACTTAGGATGAATATTTGTGTGTAAAGCATCCTTGCTAATATTTATGCCTTCGTTGGCACAATATAATTCCAGAAAAATTGATAAAGGTGAAGCAAAACAGTGACAAGCCAAGAGTGAATTCAGCCAGAATATAAAGTCAATAGCTTGTTGTTGTGATGTTTTGCTATATTGTAGAGAGCAAGTCATATCTAAATACATCTCAGAAGCTGGGTGAGATATAGAAATACCCAGTAATTAGAATGAGGATGACAATGTGTCATTCTTCATAGTAGTAACAATTACCAGAAGTCATGCTTTGGTTATACAACACTGTTTTGGGTGTTTGGGTTTTTTTTTGTTTGTTTGTTTGTTTGTTTATAGATCTATTGCTTAAAATGTGATTGCAAAGTCTTAGTTTACTATAAATATTTTTATTTTTAGACCTTCAGAAGGCACAGTTCATTCAGATGTTTTATGATAAAAACATTCACTTTTAGAAATGGTCACTGAGAACTTTAAGAAAATTAATGAAAATAGAAAACTCTCACTTCACACCATGAGATGATTTTCACAAAATGATGGCACATGCATAAGCAGAAAATCTGGTTGTAAATGTGGTAATGAGCGATATGTATTATAGTGACATCATTTGTATTTTGTTCAGTAGGTCATTGATCTATTAATACTCCATGGATATATGTATAAGGCACAAGCATGAAGGTCAAGTGAACTTAAATCTTTTGAGAAGTGCATTAATGTACTTAAACTGCAATACTTATTCCATGGTGTAGCCTCTAACTAAGTAATTCTAACTAAAATGAGAAGCATATACTATTTATATAAAATGCAAATTTACAGAATAATACTTAGCTGCTGTACCTAACAAAGTTGTTATGGGGATTAATTATACAGTTTTATAAAGTGCTTTGAACCTGACTGTGCTATTTAAGTGCTATTAGTATTACTAGTAGTAGTACATGTATCTCACATATCAAAGTCAACCAGAACAAAGAAATACTTGAGAAAAGCTTCCAAATGCATAGTATACACATTAAGTAGTTAAAGACTCAAGAAAACTCAATAGAAAATTTTGAAAAAGAATTTTATTCAGAGACAATTCTGCTTAGCTTGATTACTTCTTTCCTTTTTCTTTTCCTCTTCAAATGTAGTAACAGACTGGGTGGTAAGGGACATGCAATGGATGTAATTTATCTATATTTTTAAATGTCCTTTGATTTAGTATTGTACAGGATTCCCAAAGAAAAGCAGCCAGAATACTGTCTAGATAATAATATCAATGGATAATGAACTGCTGACAGATAAGATATAATAACTTATTATCAATAGTATTATTGCAGAATGTGCAGAGGCATCAAGTGGAATCCCATATAGAACTTGATATTGAAATCAGTATTATTCAGCATTCATTAATGACCTGAAGGAGAATGTAAATTCAACAGTGATCAAATTTGCAGATGATACAGCTAGGAGTTACAACAAATAGAGAGGATTTTCAATCAAAAATACAGTTGAATATGAACAACTTGGGAATTTGGTTGGACTGGTATGAGATGAGAATTAATGTAAAGACATATAAAATAATACACTAAGGAAAGGATAATGCAGCTCCAGGATAAAACAGGGAATTGTTATCTAAAAAAATAGTTATGAAGCAAGTGACTTGGGGGGTAATTACTGATCAGGAACTGACTATGAGTTTTCAATTGAATGTCATGGCAAAAAAGACCAATTTCATTCTGAGAAACATACATGGAGGATAGATTTATAGATAAAAGTTTTGTGAGAAAGTCTTCCTGCAAACTTCACAGGAATGGTTCAAGGCAGAGCAACCTCAGAGGAGAAGTTACATCTTTAAATCATGATCAACCATGATAAGAAAACTAATTCAGCTCAAGTCAGTTTTATTGGGTGAAAATTTAGGAAAAAGAATGCTACTTCTATCCCAGTAAATAGGTTCTGATATGAACTTGAGATCAAACAAACCAAATGCAGATGGTTTCTAAGAATCATTTTAAATGTATATAAATTTTTAAATGTAATGTTTTATCAGATATTTGCAAAAAATCAACATAAGTAATTAAAAACGGAGACAAAGCTCATATGGGAAAACTTCCCAAAATCTGTTGTATAATGGAAGCTATCGAAGTCAGCATTCACAGTTATCATAAATATCTACTGCTCTGTGTATTAGAAAAGCATCATAATCTCACTCCTTTCTGTCATATGTTGGCAAATACTGTTTAATGGTGACCACTGTATCTTGATAAGATTTGTTTGTTGGTGGAATGATCTTCCTTAAGGTGACCGACACATCTTTTAAGGAAAATTAATGACTGACTGTACCGTTTTTCCCAGGCTGGAGACTAGAGGTTCATTGCTGGGAGAAGAAAAAATACAGGTGTCCTCACTATAAGTTGCCCTGGTATACATCTGGTGATCTCTAAAGTTGTTCATGCTTGTAGGAACTGATATGTTATAAGTCCTCCCATTCCCCACTCTTAAGTCGCTCAGTAAAACTCCGCAATTTGTGCAAATAGAATTCAGCCGCAGGGAAAAAAATGCCCGCTTTAAGTTGTTTCGCTATAAGTCCAAGTTTTTTGGAATGTGTCTTGGACTTATAGTGAGGATGGCCTGTATTTAAAATAGAGAAAAAATCATGAGGAATCCTCAGAGACTTCCTTTGTGGTGCAAAATATTCTAGCCTAGATTGTAAGAGGGAGGAACATAATAAGCCTTAATTTGTGCTCTCAGACAAAATGGCAAATCCTGCCTTTCTCCTGTTCGAGTGAAAAGTACTGGAGCAGGATAGGGCCTAATGCTTTGCCGGTACACTGGACATTTCCTCTGTAAGAGTAGTTGTACTAAGGGTACTGCTCCCTCTGAGGTTGGAGTAATATCCACAGAGCAATTCTACCACTGCTGTGCCTCTGACTTGTGCAGAGATCTGCCTAACAGCCTACTCACTTTTTCTTTTTCCTTTTTTCAAAAAATTAGGTATTTATAAAATATTTAGAAAAGGTACTATTAAGTTTTCAAAGTGAATTACTCTGTATTTCTGAATCTTCAGTCTGCCAATGAGCATGTGCATTAATGTATTTGTAACACCACCATTCCTTTTCTATTTTTCCCTGAAGGACAAGGAAGCCGTGGAAGGTGTCTCGGTAGGCGCCATTCTTTCTGACTATCAACGAGTTCGAGTGGAAAATGTGTAAGAAAATATTATTGAAAACTTACTTACAAATTTGAAAAAAGATTTTTTGTCAGTGATGTACATAAAAACAACAAAGTATGTAATACAGAGCAGAAACAGGTGCTTTATTTCATATCCTCTAAAATATCTGATCCATAAAACATACTAACTCAGAGCCCTGTGTTGTTCTCTCTGTGTGTATATCTTGCTTATATACTCATAGGGAAATTGTAGTAGATGCTATAATTAGGGGTATTAGATATTGTGTAATTGAATAGTCATGTAACTGCATGAAATCTTAGTGGTTACATGACTATTTGATAGTCTCCTGGGATGGGGTTGGTCTGTGAGGGGAGCCGGTTTAAAAATGGCTGCCTGCTGCCCCACGCGGCTGCCTTTGATACAGGCTCACTATGATTAGAGGCTGCTCTGTGGGATGTGGAGCACCCAGCATACGCGGAGAGCTCGGGCCTGCCACGGACAGAGGCTGCTTTGCGGCAAACTCCCCTGCCCCTCCCCGCCACACTTCTGCCTCTGGTAAAGCCAGCAGCATGTGCGGGAGCAGCAGTGGGGAGCTGGTGCTGCAGGGAACTGGCTTTTAACTGGCTCCTACCCCCCACCTCTGTATGAGTCAGCAAGGTGGGGCAGGAGAGTCTGCGGAGTTGACACGCAAGGGGAGCCTGCTTGCAGCCAGCTTCCTGCATGTGTTGACTTCAGCCTCATCCCCTCACTCTCTATGCTGCTGCCTCACACAGAGAGAACAACACAGTGCTCTGAGATAGTATGTTTTATGGATCAGATATTTTAGAGGATATGATATCAGAGGCAGCAGCGCAGGGGTGGGAGGAGCCAAGTGGATCTGTACCAGCTCATCACAGACACTGGGTCTCACTCCCTACCCCTTGGTGCCTCTGATACAGAAGGAGCAAGGGGGGGCATAATGCAAATAGTCGACAAGATTAACTGATAAGCCCAGGCTTATTGGTTAATCGTGTAGACGTCTACATGTTGACATCCCTAGCTATAATAATTCTGTTGATGGATTCCATAGTCGTCTTTTTATCTAATGGTGGATCCATTGAAAGCTATTGAGAGTTTGGCATTGATATAATGGGAGTGGTATTGAGACATTTGTTTCTACTGACCTTTATTGGTTTCAGTTCGAGCATCCAGTGGTCAGAGGGAAAAATATCTAAAACTGACCAAAATAATCTGGTGGTCACTAGTTGACAATTTTTAGTTGAAATTTCTATTAAGAACAGAAAATGAAAATGAACAGAAGCACAATATATATAACTTTAACTCAGAAAAATCTGAAAACAGAGCAATATCATAGAACATACAATGCTCATCCATTACTTGTTTGGGTTGAGGGTCGCTGACCCTCTGTTGGGAGTTGCACAGAAGTGAAAAGTAATAAATAAATAAATACCAAAACAAAAAAACAAAAACCCTAAACAAAACAAAACAAAATTAATACGGGCTCCCCAATGCTGGGGTGGGGGAGGTCTGAGCCCCTGGGGCCAGATTCAGGCAAGCTGGGGGCCACATCCTGCATCCGGCCTCTGGGCCTTAGGTTCCCCACCCCTGCATTAATTCATCATACTCTCTCAATAACCAGATGAATCTAGCATCTCCTGAAGGATGATCAGGAGTTAATAGAAAAAGCATCATACATTTTCAATGAATAAAACAGATGGGACACCTGATACTGGCCGTACTCCTTCTATTTCCCTTTGAAAACAAGCCAGACTTTCCAACATCCCAGTCTAACACAGGAGGAGCTTGTTTAATAATAATAAAATATCATTAAGCAGCAACTTGCATTCCTCATTTAATTTGGGTATAACTCTTCTTCTGAGAGTTTCAACAAAGATTGATTGTACCAATGTACACTTGCACATATACACATGCTAGCAACATGTACATGACTTTTTGTGTTTTTTTGGGGGTTCTGACCCAAAAAAGGAGAAAAGGGTAAATCTTACATGAGGATCAGTGTTTCCACTGACCTTTCTCGATCAGGTGAAGTGAGGGGTAGGATTTGGGTCAAAATGTCAGCTTCCATGGCTACAGAGATATCAGATGTTAGCTCTTCCCTGGTTAAATTTAGGCTAATGAAAAATGACTAATGTGCTAATGTACAGCTAGCATAGTCCATGTAGTCTCACAGCCTGCCCCGTGCATCCATGTCCGTCCTGGGTGGTGAACACTAGTAGGCTAGTTATGATTGTTAGTGCCTCTGCTAAGGAGGTAAGGCTACCAGCTTCTCTTACAGAAGCTGTGGTGTATCCTTTGCTCAAGAAAACACCACTTTGTGCTGACAATTTGGGTACTGATTGATCACTAGCATCCATTTTTTGTTAAAATAATAGGTTTCACCACACCTTTTCTGAATATCTAGTTGTCTCTGATCTCTTTGAGCTTTGCTAATCCGGTTACCAACTTCGATATGAAACGTAAACTTCACTGAATACGTGAGTTGATAGACTCCTCCTAGCAGCAGATGAAGGTCAGGTCACACTCAAATGGTAAAAGCATCCTCGATGCTACTGCTGCATCATTGTCCGATAGTAACTGGGAAGCCAACACAGACCATGGGTTGAGAACCCACGCAATGCCTGAACATGTGGTGTGGACTGCAGGATGTGTTGACAGACCTGCTCTTGGGTGGCTTTCTTCACCAGCTAAATATTTCCAGAAAATGATATAAGGAGATTTCCCCCTTCACATAGGGGGCACTATTATGTTGCATTACATAGGGGTCCATGTTCTCTTTCTCCTGTTTAGTGTATATATGAGCCATTAGGAGGGTTAGTAAGAAGATACTAATGGCACTCAGCACTTTTTTCCTGATCCAGCCAGTGTCTGAGGAAAACTTCATATTCATGAGAATGTGTTAGCTGAATCTCAGATGGGATTAGACAGAGGCATAAAATAGGTAGGTTGGGGGAGGTAGTTGGATGAGATGCCAAGGTTGACAGTTCTTCCTGTGATGGAGTTGTATTGCTGCCATAGGTTACATGGGCTCTTAATCTGAGTTGTGTTGGCTTCCCAGCCATTATTAGACGATGATACAGCAGCAGCATCCAGCAAGCTTTTTTGCTATTTTCAGGTGTTTAAATTGAAACTTCACAGTGTTGCAACCGTGTGGGTCCCGACCCAAAAGTGGATGGGGCGGGGAGGGGAGTACGAACCTGTTGTAGAGGGATTATGAGATTGCCACCCTCACTTTTGTACTGCCTCCTGAGCTGGACAGAATAGGGAGGAAGGTATGTGGAGCCTTCTGCAGTGAGGAGAGATACACAGACAGCCCTGCCAGGAAAGAGCAAGTCCTGTCCTGCCCCAGCCTTGCCCAGACTAGCAGTTAGGAGCTCCCTGCTGGGGTATGCCCAGTAGCACACAGGGAAGATCAATCCAAGTCTATAAGTGTCCTCCAGCTTCAAAAATATCTGGGGCTGCTTCCCAGTCCCAGAGCATCCTGAAGCAGAGAAGGTAAGGATCCAGAGTTGGGTTTGGTTCCCCCTCCTCTTGCCAAAGCAGCTGTGCACCTTCCACCACACAGGCAACCTTGGGAGAAGGATGAAGCTCCCCTGCTCCCCTGCCCCCCAGATTCATATGGGGACATTGTTGACTGTTCTCCTGTGTCAGGGAATGAAGGGAAAATGCATAGTTTGCTGCATTCCTGAGGCAAATTACTGGATGGGGAGGTCAGGGGACAGATAAGCTGTGTACTTTGCTCTTGCTCCCTGACAGGGACAGGAAGGGGGAAAGGAAGCAGCTCTGGTATGTCTTAGGGAGGTGTGCATGCACGCGCATGCACACCCACCCACACACACATACACACATACACCCTCTGCCCAGAGCCCCTGAACCTCCATGCATCCTGCCCTCAACCCCTCCTCGCCCCCTGACCCTGACTCCTGCATCCTCCACACCACTAGCCCACTGCCATGAGCTCCCCTTAAGGACCCAAGAAGCACCAGATAAATGTGCTAATGATAAAATATTGAAGTTTTACCATTTAATGGTAAGATATCCAAGAAATGTGTTACGTTTATTGTTAAACAATTTGTTCTGGATAAAAAAAACATAATATTTGGAATTCACCCAATTATTTGTCTTTATTTTTCTTTTTGAAAGGTGTAAGAGGCTTAATCTGCAGTCTTTAGCTTACCTTTGGCGTCGAAACCAAGAAGTTTTGCTCAAAGAGATGATCTCGTCGCACATTCAAGCTATGATCATAAAAGTAGCAGCCTTTGGTAGGTGTCCATATTATGTATTTTAACACTTTGATAAAGTTAATTTGTTAATGAGCAATTGCAAAAGCATAATAAAGAAAAAGAAAACAAAAATTCTGATTTGTAATTTCAGGTGAAAAATAAGGATAGATTTAAAAATGAATATTGTCAAAATATGACAAAACATCTGAACGATTAATGGAATTCTAGATAATACATAATATACACAATGCATTTTTATAGTTTAGTCATTAAAATTCTTCAGTGATTTTTTCCCCCAGGAAATATACATATATAATACAATGGTTCATAGTACTTTCATTCATAGGAAATACAAATTTGTGGCTAGAGATGGGTTCAGAATTATAAAAATCAGAAAAAGATTTAACAAAGATTTAACAAATTAACATCCAGCATCATGTAATTATATTGAGACTTAAAGAATTTGTATAACAGCAGTCTTTAAATTTGTAAAGCACATATGGAGTATTGTCGCTGATATTTTTAAAGAATGATAGTTATAGTTTAATTGTTTGAGTAAATCAGAGCTCAAAATCAACATATTCTTTGACTTTCATTGGCAACAGTGTAAAGTGTGACTTTTATATTGAAGCAAGCCATTACAAAAGATGACCTGCATGTTTGCAAAGACAAAAGATGTACCCAAGTGGACCATTAAAGAAAGCTTTATTGAGTTGCACATGTTCTGTAACCATACAGAAGCAGATGAGAATCTTATTAATGGCACAATATATCATTTCCAAATTACAGGTCTCTAAGCAGTTTTTCATGTAAAGGTATCAGATGAGGATTTAAGAATAAAAGTGACAAAAACTCCTTTTTTTAGGGTCACTAGGGTTTTGTGGGTCATTCGACCAAAGAATGTCTAGTATAATAGAAAAGGAGTAAGTCTAAGCTCTGTATGGATAGATAAAAATACATCTGATAAATTGTGTCGTATAACTTTGGTGTGTGACAGGACTTACATTCAGCATATATGTGACACTTTCACATTAAGTGTCTAATGGCTTTTTCTACTTCTTTAAATACCATTTTCTTAAAAAGGAGGTAATATTATGGTGTAATATTGTTCAAGAATAATATAGAGTAAGATTAGTTGTTTTTCATAGACTGACTTGAAACCATAATCAGTTTTTTAAAAAAACTTCTTTCTTTCTTTCACAACACTTTAGTTTTACAGCACTTCAAGATGGTCTCCTTTCACTATCTAGTAACTCTGTCATTCACTCTTAGTTTACATGAGATGTTCTGGTTTTTAATAGCATACACTCATCTGGTGGGATTGGTTACAATATATAGAAAATAACTGCCTCACTTCCTCCTGCCAGCCCCTCTCTTTAAATAAAGAAAAAAGCCCAAGGTCTTTTATTTTAAAGGAAGAAAATTTCCAACTCATGTACACTAGACCAGAAATGGAACATTCCTTATATTTTTACAGCACTTAATATCAGTGTAAGACACAAGAATAAGATTAATTAGCATGACTTTTTAGAACTAAGTAATTATATGTCACCAGCTGAACTTTGGTTCTAAACTCTTTGCAAGAAGTACTGAACTTATAATTCCAGAGAGCTGTTTATGAACAAAGCAAGTGAAACAAACTAATTTTTAGTTTAAAAAACTAAAATCCATTTAAAAAGTGATAAGACCTGAGTTATTCAGAAAGCGACTTCCGGGGTGACATCGTTGGTGACCTATATCATCCCTGAAGCAAGATAAACTTGTCCTTTGTAGCTCAAGTGCTTTTAAAAGTTAGAATTGACTGGTTAGTGCACAAAAGAATGCTTTGTGCAGTGTTCATTTAAAGAGTAAATGCCGTAAATAGTTGTAGATAGTAATTAGATGGAAAATCACTGCTGTCTTTTTTTTTTTAAGGTAAAAAGAAAGATCTTATCAGACTCAATTTTTCACCTGCCTCAGGCAGTCATAATTAGATATAAGCAAATTTAATGGAGCTTATGTGCTCTGGGGCCATTCTACAGTGCTTTAATAATTGCATGCTTTATTAAAGTAAATTTAAGGTATGAAGGCTGTTTAACATATCAGGTGGCAAAGAAGCTAAAGATACAGGTTACCTACTTGCCTTTTAGTTTAATAATCAAAGGCGTTTTAAAGCCAAATTGCTCTGACTATATTTAAAATAACAGATTTAAAAGTCTGAGAGGTGATGCATTAGATGGCATACTGTACAGATGCTAAAACAACAAACAAGTCAGGTAACTTGAGCTTGACATTCATCAGCATTGGCATGCCCACACACCCTCTCATGTTATGTTTTCCATTAACTTAGTCCTAATATTGGAAAGGTAAAAGACTGTAGGCTTATATAGATAACACATAATTATACAAGTAAATGAGCATTAATTTAGTACATTTCCTTAAATCTGCTTTTACAATAGTTAGCCTTGCCGGCAGCAAGAGTTTTCCATCTTGGAATAGTGCTCTGCTCCAAATGATGAAAGACCAAGTGCTTTCACTTATGTGCAACAGAAACACTGTTACCAGCACTGTACATAATGTATCTTCATGTCCCTTCTGTTATTTTTTAGTCAGTTTCACTTTGTCCCAAGGCCAAAATTTAAAGTGAGTATATTTCAGATGTTCCAATAATAAGAGACGAACAGGAACCGAAGAAAGTTGTTTAAACAAATGTATATCTAGCACTTCCTTGATGTTGCCCAGAGCTGCCAATAAACTATAACTGTGTGATGAACTTTTCCGTACAGTATTTCCACTTGAACTGAAACTGGCAAATTAAAATAATACAAGGTAGTCTATATTAGCTGAAAAATACCTGGTAATAGCTGCCTTTATCATATAGGCACCTTTACTGTAAAATCCTGTTATATCAATTATCCAAAGGAAGCTGGTGGAACAGAGCATAATAAAGGGTCAACGTAATTATGAAGGGCCTCTTTTTGATGCCCTCACTCACACTAGACTAGAGTTAGGTGATTTATGGATTAAATTGCAGTTCAGCTTCAGTAACTATGTTAGCATCTGTACCTCAGTGAGTCCCTATCTGTGCATATAATATGATTTCTCAAGTTAACTTAATATCCCATTCGCAATAGATCCTAAACCAGATTAGTTATGCTAACACATTGGCAGCATATTACATGTGCCTGTGATAGTTTATGTCTACTCCATTCCAGTAGTGAGCGTACATCTCTGGATATTCCCCCCAGGTTCCCAATAGGATCTATAATGGTTTCTGATCATCTAAGGATAATGTGAAGAAAGCATTTATATTTAGTCTGCTTTCAGACCACTGTGGTAAACTAGTTTATATGACCTGAGTCAAAAAATTATTTGTAAGTCATGACTACTGTGATATATTAAATAACTGAATTCTAAATTTGAGTTTTGTCTATATAATTTGAATTATTCTAATGTCTTATTTACAATTAAATTGACTTAAGTTCAGAGTGGTTAGCTTTTTTCAATATTTTAACAACACTCTCTGAAAGTCTATTCATCTTCAGTACATTTTGTTAAGAACTAGTACAGATTGTTTGCTTGAGGAAAAACATGGCTTATTCAATATTTTCATCAAAAAAAATTGTAAAGCCAAAATTTCCAGCTTTTATGGGATTAATAAGTATTGCTTCAGATAGTTTATATGTTGCAGTTCCTTCCTGTTATCTTACAGTATAATAATTATCCATTGTAAGATTAAACCTTTGAATAATAAATTGTAATCGTTACATCAAATAAAAGAAGCATTCAAGTACAAAGGCAAGTCTCTCTGCTTCCCATAGTAAATATTTCTATACCTAGCCCTTTCATTAGACCATATAAAAGAAAATACATTGTAACTCTCTTCATTTGTGTGAGAATAATGGAAACAGAGAATATTGATTATTTATTTCCAGTGAAGTATTGCATGAATGGCAATCCTGGCTTCATTGAAGTCAATGGCAATACTCGCACTGACTGCAGAGAAGCTAGGATTTTTACCCCAGTAGATAAAAAAACACTCAGGACCCAGTAGTGCCCACTGAGGTACAGAAGTGGGAGCTTCAGCCTGTTAACACTGTTTTTGAAAATCTGTCCCTATTCTGTTAAATGGGAATGGGGCTTCTTTTAAAATTAGGCTACAGTTTTCATTTGTGAGAAGTTTTGAAATCTGGATTGAGGAGAGGGGTTTCATGCTAGGTAGGAACACAGAGGAAGACAGTCTCTTCCACTAAAAACCGACTGGTTTATTATACAGACAGTTTAAACACATGACTTGACAAATGAGTGTTAACAAATAAAAGGAAAGAGGGGGGAGAAGGGGAAGAGATAAGGAATCAGTGTAAGATTCCCTACATTGCACTGTAAATACAAGTGCCTTTTCACATATTAAAGCTAAAGAACAGGATAGTCTTTCTTAGACAGTTAAGCTTGTTTTAAGTTGTTTTTCCATTGTTTTTTCTGTGGTTGTTGCTGGATATTAGTGCTTTAATAGAGTCTCTGACAACATTTATAGCCCTTGCTTTCAATGTTGTTTATTTTTACTAATGGGGAAAAGATTGCTTTCATGTATCATAATTTTAAATGGAAGTTAAAATAGCAAATAATGTTCTTATCTGTCACCTAGTACAAGATTTTAATGATTTACTATTCTCTTGGAAATAAGATAAGACATTCTCAAACATGGCCTTTAAACACCTATTACAAAGATCCTCCTTCAACAAAGTTAGCCTGTATGATTTCTTTGCATATAGTTCTGAAGGCTTGAAACTCATTTTATTATTGTATTCTTTGTACCATTGACACAATTGGTAAATCACGGGGATGCTTGGCACGCACTTTAGGAATGGCTGTTATGTTCCTTCTTTTTTTTTTTCCTTCTTAAAAATCTTGATTGTTTTTGAACCAGCATATAACTATAGTAATTACATTTTTGAACAAAGCTTCCATAATCTGCTCATGCCTTGTGGAATGTAAATGTATTTGACCTTTTTGCTTCAGACATGTTTCCTTAGTGCATTTGTGTGGTGAATTCATGGAAGCCATATAACTCACATTATTTAACAATAACAGAAAAGAAAGCAAACTCTTTGTCACTTGTTTGTCCTATAGCTGTGCTACCAAAGGGGTCATGATTCATGAGGCACCAACAACCATTTTGCCCTATTAAACAGATATCCCACTCCATACGTAGGGTTCAGCTGGAAAATAAATAGGTGATTGTGGGAGCAGGAGGCAAAAACATAGTCAAAGCTAACAATGGATTCAAGTAAAATGTGTTGAGAAAAAGTTACTAAGAGGGGAGAAAAAGGGGTTGTGATGGGACTTGATGGGGAGGAGAAACTTGATTCCAAGGTGACATGAGTTGTTGGAGAGATAAATTGAGCTATCCAAAAGGCAGGCTGAATGGAGGGAGACAAGCAAGGGGTAAGGAGATAGATTTTTGAGTCATCACCACACAGGTTGTAGTTGAAACCAAATGAACAGATGAGATCATCCAAGGAAAAGTTGAAATGGGAGGAAGGAGCTACATAGGGAGCGTTATTTGTCTGCTCTAGAGAATAAGAATGGGACTACTGAAACAGATGCTAAAAAATTATCAGAGAAGTTTGAAATGGAAATGGAGATGCTAGAGTCACAAAGGCTCAGGTAAATTAAGATTGTCAAGGAGAGAATAATAGGGAGTATGAAAAACAGCAGAGAGGCTAGAGTATGAAGGAAGAGAAGTCCTGGAATTGACCATCATACTCTTAGCAAGAGCAGTTTTATTGGACTTAAGGGGGCAGAGGCAATACTGGAAGGGATCTTGGATGAAGTTGGAAGAGATGTTGAGTTTGGAGGTGAAGGGAAACATCAAGGAGAGGATGCTTTTGGGGACTAGTAAAGGTTTTGAAGCTGGCTAGATCAGAATATGTTTTAATTGTGAGAAGATGGAGTCAAAAGAGAGTGAGGAAGAAAGATGGTTAGGGGGTCAGGTGGAAAGGTTAATAGAGAAGAGTAACCAAGAAATCCTACACCAAAAAGTTTGTAGACTTCATTTAATTCCACACTTGGGGTTATGTAGTTGACCATTTGTCTCTCAGTGTGAGTGGCTGTGTACTTAGCCAGCTCACTTATTTTAGATACTTAAAGTAAATTTAGTAGCCTAACTTTTGGTTCCCATTTTTGGAATTATTTGCCTATATTTATAAAGAGACATGTTTTGACCCGTGTTCTGGAGACAGATAACCAAAGATCTACTGGCCACCCAGTGTCTGTAGATGCTTTATTGGGGCATTGCGAACTTGTAGGCAGAGACGGGCAGGGAAGATTGATTTATTTACTTATTTGCTACACACATTCCAACTTCTGCAACAGATGAGCCAGAGGTCCAATAGACAACAGTTTCCTTCCCTCCAGGTCCCTCACTCATCCTTAGAGCAAGTTCATTTTGTGCACTTAATGAGGCAGTGATTCTGTGGAAAAAAAACTATGTGACCATATAATTATGGACTATACCATATGCACTAAAGCAACTTTAATTGTGGCATTACCTAACTTTTGATCTCTTGGCTAAATAATGTTCTTGTGATAAAGTAATTTTGTATGCATAATTTTCTAGCTTTATAAAAATACAAACTGAAGAAAAAACCACAGAAATGTTATGTGGCATCATATTGACAACTACGTGGTTCATCGGTAGGTTTGGAATTCTTAGATCCTCCACACAGTCCTCTGCCACTTGACTCCTTGTGTTAATGCCATTTGTCCTGGACTACTGCAGCCCAGTTTACTTGCTTAGCCAATTCCTGTTCCCCGTCATACCTCATTGTTGGATTTGTCTCTCCTAGATTTCTTGTCTCAGTCTTGTTTCACAGTGTGATACTTTGCTTCCCACATCTTAGATCCTTGTTAGATATCTCTATCCTTCCCACCCACACATATTTCCTGCACCTTTATCACTGATTCCAAGCCTAATCTCCTTGTACACTCAGGCCTCCTTTCCTTTCACTTCTCTCCCCCCCTCCATTTTTTCATCTAGTCTCAATGTGTGATCTTCTGTCCCTCCAGGTAACTTGCTCCCAGCACAACATGTCATTTTCCCCACTGGCTTCTTATTCCACACTCCCCGCTTATAGTCCCAGTAGCCTTACCCAAGTATTCCCAGCTTCCCCACATCCACTTCCCAGCTTCTTGTCCTGGTCTCCTTGCTCAGCCAGTTCATTTTACTCCCTTCGCACCCTCTCCAGTCCCAATCTTGACAGATTCTGTGTGCCAACCTATTCTGTTCTTCCCCCTCTGTTAAGGCTTTTGTTCCTTCTGTATTCAAATCAGGAACCTTCCTGCTCCATACTGCCTGGTGTCCACAGAGTCTTTGAGAGCACAGGTGAGACAGGCTCACTGCTCTGTTTCAGTGCCAAGCAGAAAGCAACTATTACATTGAAAGTCAGGATGAGTATTGTCTGTGGAGATGACATGCATAATCTGGTCAGCACTAGAAGCTCAGAGAGGCTTGAGCATGGAAGATGCAATCTTTGCAGATTTTAATTGCTAAAATTGCATTTTCTAATGAGCATGTGCAAATTCTTAAAGCTTTAAATTGGCCAGATTTGGATGAATTTTCACAGAGCTGGCAAAAGACACGTTGCTGATACAATGGCTGCTCCCTGGTCATATTTCAAATAACTGCTCCAAAGCATGAGAGTTATTGAAAGGAAAGAATGACAGAATATTTTAGTGTAGAGAAAATGACTTTATTTCCCCCCAGTCTTGTTCTCTGAAATGTCCAAACTGTTTTGGCTGAAACGTTAAAAAAAATGGACTGAGATAGACACCCAGCGTGGAGTCCCTGCCAAACAGTTAAAGGTTTCCAAAGTTAGAAACATCTGAAAACAGAGTCTTACAATGGGAAATGTCAGATTATCCAACAGATAGCACTACTAGCATCACCAATGATATGTTCTTTTTAGATTTCAAGATTTTTGTGATGACTGAGTTAAACTGATTGCAACTTACCAATATATACACTTTTTTGTGTGAACCATATTTTCCCCACTTGTTTCCTAATGAGCTGCAGCATGTACTATATCAAATCTTGTTTTGATGATTTGTCAAGCACAGGACGTGGATGACATACACAATTGCCCAGTGCTAAATAAAATCCCTCCAACCTTTTTCTAAGCTATAAAAAATTTAGTGTTTTTAAAATATTTGCCAGAAAAAATGTTGTTTTGTCAGTTGATGAAACAATAAAATATTTCTTCAAAGAGTTACACTTTTTAGAGAGCTTCAGGGGATAGATAGCCAAGTTAGTCTGTACAGAAAACAACAACAAATGGTCTGGTAGCACTTTATAGACTAACAAAACATGTAGATGGTATCATGAGCTTTCGTGGGCACAGCCCATTTTTTCAGATGACCATGGTCATGGCTGTGCCCACGAAAGCTCATGTTACCATCTACATGTTTTGTTAGTCTATAAAGTGCTACCAGACCATTTGTTACTTTTTAGAGAGGTTTCCTTTACTTGCCTGGTAAAACTGAATTGCCTTTGAAATCCTGCATGTAACTGGAATACAATTAGTTTTGATGTTCATTAGACTCATTAGAGAGTAAAGATAAAATTCAGTCTGTAAATATGAAGAGTTTTAGGATCTTTTACCAGATAGAATTCTGAAATTTGATTACATCAGATTTTACCCTAGTGTAGAAAATACTTGATTAACTTTTGAAAAGGTTCTTTAGAACTACATACAGTTGAAAAATACAAACCAGAATTAGAAATGAACAATTGCATTTAGTTTGTATTTAGCTTGTTCAGTAGCATTTACCTGCTACTGTTAGAAGGGTTTTTTGAATCTCTTAAATTCATCCTTAACATAATTCTAACATGGTTTACATTATACCATAGAAAAACAAAGTCAAATCAAGCTTATTAAACTATATTGTAAAATAATTAAAATAAAGAATTGAGGTGGAAGATGTACTTTCATGGATTTAACATACTCTTGCATCTTCCCCCTTTATATATATTATTTACAAAAATTCAACACTTTAAAAAGTTAGTATGTTTGGAAATGAAATGTCAGGGAATCCACCCTATTCATTATTGTTATACAGTCTTTCATTATATATCAGCCTGCCTACATTATACCAATGATGTTAACTCTACCTACTTTTTTTGTTTGAAAATGGAAATATTCTGTTGGAGATATGATGATCAATTATATATTGTTTAATAAAGGTTCTATTAAAACCAGTCAGAATTTCTGTGTTGACTTGAATGGGAGCAGGATGAAGCCCAGAATGCGTATTACATATTTTGAATGACTAGTCCCATGATCCTTCATTCCAAATAAGAGGAGAACAGTTCCATATCACCCCTCTGTGTGGCCCTTCCAGTCTTTTGTTCCCATCCATTCTTCTGTATAAGCTAGATGGTTAGTTTCCCAGTTCCTCATAGCTGAGCTGTTTTCTTCTTGAACTGTAAAAGATGCTTTTTCTTCTTAGAAATTCCCCTCATTTTTCTCAGTGTTTCTCGCTCAACTTCCATTTGACACCTTCTCTAATGAACTTAACTCCTTCCCTACTTACCTTATCTCACAAGTGTGATCTCTCTCTTATGGGTCTTGGTAAGTCCATCACTAACCCTCCCAGCAGTAAAGGATCTTCTAAACAAGGTCGGCCACACCGAGGACATTTAGAGGACATGCTGAATTAATGGGAAGGTTTTCCAAAAGACAAAAATAGTGGAAAACTTTAAATACCATACCTATAAAACTATATTCCAAACTACCCATTTTATCCCAAACCACCCAATTTCTGGGAGGTGTATCTTGGCGTGATGGGATGCTCGGGGGAAACATAGACAGGGAGGAGTTAGAATATCAGGCAATGAAATGGAAAGCAGCTTCAACTTCAGTTATGGAGCAGCTATTGCTTCTCTATAATTTGCTATTTTTTCTCTATAATTTGAATGGGTAGCTTATAACTAGGTTTCTCTTACAAAATGTGTTAGTGTAATACTCTGTTTCTTGGATTTTTGCAGCACATTCTATGCATCTGAGATTAGAATCTGTTGTAATGTGGTTTATTAAAAAATTGCATAGCAGGCCATTCATCGGAAGCAATAAATAATACTTCAGTTTTCTTTTAGGATTTCTTTTGTTGAAATAAAGGGAAAAATAGGGATGTAGTCTATGAAAATATTTCATTTAAAAGCATATAGTCACTCAGCATTTCAAAACGTATACAAAAGAAGATCTATTTCAAACTGCATTTTCACAGAGATGAGTTGTTACATTTTCTGTTTTAGTAAGTAAACCTCATGTTATGAAAACAGAGCGTGAGTGTTTTTAAAAATGACATTGAGTGTGGATTTAATTTTAGAGCTTTATGGTGTATTTGTCTGTATGAACAAAGTGGACCATTAAAACGTATTTTGCAGTCAGGTATTTCAGTCAAACTTTTCACTTCTGAAATGCCTGACTTTTAACGATAATCCATATATTTTTATTTTGCATGGGAGTGTGAGGATTGAAATTTAGTACATTTCTGTATGAGTACTTTTATAATATTGCATTTAATTTAACAATTGTCCTCTGGCATTGTTGCAAATTGGGTATTGACAAAAGATTGTTCTGCAGCCTTTGCTGACTTATGCAAGAAGATGTTCAGTTCCTGTCAATGGATCTATCAGGAATTACAGACATACTAGAAATTGCTTCTCAAAGTAATTACACCATTTGTACTACCACATACTGATTTTACAGTAAAATGCTAGTCCCCAAATTTGAGATCAGAGCATGGTTACTTTTACTGGACACAATTCAAAACAGCATTATCAAATCTTCCATGATGTTTCTCTCATATACTGGACTGTCTCAAAGAAATAAAGCCTCACTTGCTTTCTGGACAGCAGATAGTAAATTAACTGATATAATTCAATCGGGGAGCTGAAAAATGCGTTGAAAATAATGGGGCATAACATTCTAGGGTTAACATTTATTCATAGATGATGCAATTAAATAAAACAGGCATTAACTTCAAGGTCAGTCAGTAAAGTAATAAAATTGAATATTTTAATTGAATCATAATTGCATCCCATTGATACATGCAAGTAAAGTAAAATAGATGTCAGCTTTGCAAATTATGGTCCTTTCTTCTAATTAATTTCTTAATTCTGTGTAGTTTTTCAGGGTTTGGGCCTAGTTGTGGGTTTATCCACTCATCCAACTTTCTTCAGACCTGGCTGCATTGAGAAACTATCTGTGTGATATGATTAGATAACATGCAGTAAGGTTTTATATTATATTCTTCTGCTTTAATCTAAATAATTATGAGAGTCTAAAGTAATCTATGTTTCTTAAAGAAAAAGAAATATCAAATAGTTAAAGTTAAGCTGGGTTTTTATGATTTATGAGTATATATGAATATTGGTATTTCATTACATTGAAAGTAGAAACAGGATTGGTAATTGCAGTTGACTGATCATGAAAGCTTTCCTAAATTAAATGTATACCACTAGCTAGTTTGCAGGTGACTGGTTACTAGTGTACTGTAAATTCATCTGGTTTTTAAGGCCTTCTTAAACCACAGTTTATATCCATTCCTCATGCAGATTTCATTAGAAAGGAACACTTCTACATTAAATGAAACTTTAAAAGAAATACATATTTTTCCTAAGAAACATTAAGGTTGTTAAATAAGAGGAAGCTTTATTTAGAAACTGGATGCACAAATTGCATTTTTACAGATTTTAACATAGACTTGGAATATATTGCATATTTTAAACGTGTGCTTCCTACAGAATGGTGTTTATTTGTAGATTGTGTACATATTACATTATCATTGTATGGTTTAAAACTGTCCTCAATTCATTCAAATATAGCTTTTTCATGCCTGGGGGAAGTTGTTAAACTTATGAGTTATATGATATGATGTGCATTCTTTGCAAATATAGTGCCAATCTAAAAAAAGTGGAATAAGGACAACCTGGGGAATTACAACCTAATCATCTTAACTTTTAAATACTTGGAAATATAATGGAGCAAATAATTAAGCATTCAGTTTGCAAACACCTAAGAGATAATAAGGTGATTAGTAAGAGTCATCATGGATTTGTCCAGAACAAATTCTGTCACACCAACCTAATATCTTTCTTTGACAGGGTAACAAGCTTTGTGGATGGGAGAAAGTGGTAGATATGGTATATCTTAACTTTAATAAGCATTTTGATGATATCCTGCTTTATCTTCTCATTAACAAACTAGGGAAATAGAGCCTAGATGGAGCTGCTGTAAGGTGGGTGTATAACTGTTTGGAAAATCATTCCCAGAGCATAGTTAACAGTGTTTCACAGTCAAGCTGGAAGGGCATATCAAGTGGGATTCCACAGGGAGTAGTCCTGCGTCTACTTCTGTTCACTATCTTGATCAATGATATTGATAATGGCATAGAGCATGTGTCTCAGACTCCTGATCCATGGTTCACCTGTGGACCAGAGCATATTAGCAATCTAACTCAGGAGATCTAGTGGCCTGGGGGCACATGCCTGAACCCATCCCCCAAACGCCGTCCCTTCCTGCCACCACCCCATCCCACTGAGGGTATGCCTAGACTATGTTTTTTTCCAAAAGGAGATATGCAAATTCGGTGCTAATTTGCATATCTTCTTCCGATTGCTTTTTCGAAAGCGGGTTTTTCTAAAGTTAAAGTAGTCTGGGTGCGTTTTTTCGGAAATAAAACTCTTTTTTGAAAAAACTGCCTAAACCTCCTTTTTTTAGGAGGAAGAGCGTTTTTTTCAAAAAAGAGTTTTATTTCCGAAAAAACGCGCCCAGACTACTTTAACTTTAGAAAAACCCGCTTTCGAAAAAGCAATCGGAAGAAGATATGCAAATTAGCACCGAATTTGCATATCTCCTTTCAGAAAAAAAACCGTAGTCTAGACATACCCTGAGGGACCCAGCCTTAGGGTTTACTGGGGCCCTGGCATAGGGGAGCAGCAGATGTTGGGACCCCTTCAAGGCTTGCAGTGGCAGGAGCCATGAGAAAGTGGAGCATATTCAGTGGGCATACTCACTCCACTTTGCTTTCCCATGTGTCCTTCCACGCTGGGACAGGGTATCATGAGGGGGGGAGAGGGCAGGGCAGTGGTGGGAAGGGGCAAGGTTTGGGGGGATGGGTTCAGACCCACCCTCCCGGGATGCCTGGTCTCCCAGGCCAGATTGAGAATATGCTCTAGCCCAGTGTTTCTCGACCAGTAGTACGAAGTCTGGGGGGTACGTCAACACAACTGAAATTTTGAGAAAACTGAATTTTTGTTTTAAGTTTTATAGCGCTTTATTATTTTTGTACTTTTTACACCCACAAATTTCATCGCCTGCCGAGCTACGATTAAGTTGTTTAAACAAATGTGTTGCAATGGTAGAAAAAAAACTGTGTGTCTGAAAACTGTAGGTACTGGGGGTACTTATAATTTTTTTGAAGGGGTCCTTTATAAAAAAAGGTTGAGAAACACTGTTCTAGCCTGTTGATGGGCTGCTGAGTTTGGGACTCCTGGAATAGAGATTTATAAAGTTTTCAGTTGATTGACTGATGACAATTTGGGTGGTATTGCAGGAGCTCTTTAGAGGATAGAAATAAAATTCAAAACGATAAGAAAAATATTAGGCTCATTTAAGAAACGTGTCTTTTTTTTCAGAAAGGAAAGGTAATGTGCTAATACATAGTCCATGGAAACTTGCAGAGATGATGTAGTAATTTATTATTCAGTATTAACCCCTTTATATGTTTTCTTATCAGGAAACATGTATATAGCCAAATCCTGGATCCATTAAAATAAGTGGTCCAGATTCTGTATTGGTATAAACTGTCATAACTCTGTTGAAGTCAATGGAATTATTCCAGAGTATCAGCTAATGATCTGTCTCCCAATAGGCTGTTTGCCATTTACTATGATGAGATGAGGATCTGGTCCATAGGAAATATGTAGCCATGTGGTTTTGCCACATAAAGCATAGTGTATACCATATGAAATATGTGAAAGCCATAATCTCCTTAGCTCCATGATCATTGTATAAACGGAAGACAATTATCATTTGTGCATCACTGTGGATATTGCTGAGCTCTGTCTGTAATAAAGTCATTGTTTCTCTTGCTATAGTACTTAATGACAAAAAGCAAAATAAGATCAAAACCAATAAGAAAACAAAATAAGAAAAATGCATTTTATAAACAAAATACATCAAGGATTGGGGTGCAACAGAGTGTTGCTATCACTTTCTCTGGAAGACCTGTACAAGTTGCAGCTGTACCACTCCTGAATAATGATTTCCTCCCACATCAGTCATGATAAAATCTTTATAGAACCTAACTCTAATCTTTATTTGCAACATAATTGTAGAATATATCTTCTTGACATAAATTCATGCATTTTGGATGGTACATGTATAATTCCCTATTGCTAAAATAATAATAAAGGATAAAAATAGACAAAAGGACACCATCTGCCAACACAGGTAATGAGATCTAAAGTAGCCAAATAAGTAGGCAAACCTAGACCAAAAGGGGAAAATGGTAGTAAAACATAAAATATACAAACATGTAGATACAGTATTTTACTAATATAATTTAGAAGAATCAATAAAAAATTTACAGATATTAAAACAATTGCAAAGAAAGCATACAGAAATCTCATCATGTTCTATAGCAGATATGAATGCTTAGAAATAATGTAGTGGTAGCTTGCTCCTCTGCAATTGAAATCAGTGGGAGCTTTGACATGGATTTCAGTGGGACCAAGATTGTCTTGGAGCACCACATATAACCCTCAAAATAAAATTAAAATATTTTAAAATGAGTCTTGTATTGGCCACAAACAATCTTATCCGAAGATGCAGCTTACAATATTAAATCTATACCGACATGGAGATTCGCTCCGGTAATGATATAAAAAAAGTGACTTTCCATTTTAGTCATTAAGCAGTTTTTAAAGTATTTTCCTCAGGTCATAAAATAATTCACAGTGTGTTTCAATGGAATCTTAAAAATCTTCCTTAATGTTTTGAAATCTCATTTATTTAAATTATTTTATCTTCATAGAATTTTAAATAATCTGAGTCTGTCATCACCAAATTTGAATGAATGCTAGTTACCTAAGATTAGCATAAATATATTAATATTCCTACATTTATATAATGACTTTCATATTGAAGAATCCTAGAGTGCTTTATGAGCTATACTATAGATATTACTTCTTCCACTCCTGAAATGCAGTCATGTTGGGTGATAGGATAGTCTGGGAAATAAAGGTGAATACTGTGTCGGTGAAAATTTTGAAATAATTTAGGTACAGGTGGCAATATGTAATTACTTAGATGTAGTTTTCCCAGCATTCCTACTCTTTCAAAAATCACCAATGGATATTTAGTAACTTCAAGTAGTTAGGACCTCTGTTTCTAAGTTTCAGCTGAAAGATGACACATTCAAGTAGCACAGTGTCCCCCTCGCATATTTGTTTTGTACTGATGGAAAAGGAGAAAAGTTACCTTATACAACAGATTCTAAGGTGCTATGGGCATGAAGTGTTTTTTTTATCCAAAAACTGACTAGCACCGTTATATGCTCTGCTCCCAAGAACTGATTACATCACAGCCTAAAATGGTATGTCTATTGACAAAACACAAAGGCAAAAAGCTACCACTGGAGCAAAGGCAGAAACTTAACAGTGGGACCACCATCCTCACTGAGCTCCTGGGCAAGATGGGGGGTGGGCTGCTGTGTACCCCCGGAAGGGACAGGGCCTCAAGCAGAAAGGGCAGAGCTGGGGAAGCCAGCCCTCAGCGCCACCTGGACTGCAGCAAGCCTCCTCAACCTTAAGTGCTGCGGTGCTCCGACAGCTGTTTAAAGAGTTTGGGGCTCCAGCCGATGTAGCGGTGGTGGCAGCAGCCAGAAGTTCTTGGCCTTTTTTATACGAAAAGGCAGTTGTTCCCCCCCTTGTCCCCAGTCAGCAGGCCTGCCAGTTAAATGAATCTATTTATAAAAAGGTCATTATCCAATATTTATACCTCAATTAAAATAGAACTGTTCAGTCAAAATGAAAACACAAACATCGAAAACACAAGAAAACGTAAAGAAACAAAAAGAAATGGAGGAACAAGGGAGTCCCTGTCTTCCAAAGAGAAGAGACAATCCAAGTATAAACCACTTTTATGCTCTGTGTGTCTGTGTGTGTTGAGAGAGAGATGCGCACACACACAATACAGTATGCGGCTTGGCAAAGGGCATATGTAATAGAAAATAGTAGAGGTAAATTTGTCACTTTTGAATAATGGGGGAACTATGGAGTTAGGTTTTTTTATAGCATCTCAGAGTTACAAACTGACCACCTGCACATCTCATTTGGAACCAAAAGTACACAATCAGTCAGCAGCAGAACCTATACCAGAACAAAGCAAATACAGTTCAGTAGTGTATTAAATTTAATTTAAACTACTAAAAGAGAGAAAGCAGTGTTTTCTCTTCATCATAAAGTTTCAAAGCTGTATTAAGTCAATGTTCAGTTGTAAACTTTTGAAAGAACAATCATTATGTATTGTCCGGAGAGACAAACATTTCTGGTATGAACCTCCATTCCTGAGGTGTTTGTAATTCTGAGGTTCCTACTGTATTTACATATATAATCTTGCACAGACTGTGGTAGGGTTTTTTTATTACTATGAACTTGAATTATCTACATTTCCTTGTGCTTGATGAAGTTCTGAGAAATGAAAGCATAAACAATACAATACAATTTCCAGTTGATACACAGTGCAAAGGAAATTAACCTTATTTTCTACAAACATGGAAACTGGTTGCCCAAAGGGAATAAGAGAGAATTCCAGCTCAGTACATTTACTTTAGGATCAAAATGATTTTAAATATACAGGAACTGGCTTGTAAAGGACAATGTTACAAAAAAAATCTACTTTGACGTCTAAACTTCTTTCACTTATTTTATTTCTTAAATATATTTTGATATATCTTGGCAGGTTTAGAGCCAGATAAACATCTAGGAAAAACACTGGATCAAATGGAGCCTTATCTTTTAGAGGTAAGTAGCACTTAAAGCATGTTCAGAATATGCAGTGTTTAAAATATAAGCTCATTTCATAAAACTGACTTAATTCTAGAAACAGTTACTTTCAGAAAAAAGGTGTTAGGCCAAAGTTTGTTTTACAGTAGACATAGACATCTACTACGTATTTCATATGAGAATTTTAAAGTCAGTTGGCTAGTGGTGTCATTGTATGTTTTGAAAAAGTAAGTAAGGAATAAGAACCTTCAGTATTGAGGGCAAACTGACTTTTAGGTAATTAAGGCCTTGTATACCCAAAAGTAGTTTAAAGTGATTGATCATGACAGGAACTGTCAGAATTATATAAATAGCAGTGGTATTGAGAAATAAAACATTTTGGAATTTGCAATCATGCATTTGGAATCTATATAAAGAAGTTCTGTGCTCTGAAGCAGATGTGTTTTAAGTTAATCTAATGCTTTGCTGGGGAAGTGAGGGCTGGAAAACTAAAGAAGGAATAAGTGGCTGTTTCCTTTCTCATAGCATCAGGGGTGATGACTCCATCAAAAAGTCACCAACTCTCTTAGGAATAAGAATAAAGAACACATATTGTAGTCAGAATATAGATGATTAAGTGCAGGGCCTTTAAAAAAAGTTTTCTAATTTTAACTAGCAGGGCTCCTTTATGCTAAGCATGCGAATAGGAAATATTTATCATGACTCTTCATTCACAGGAAACTCTTTTCTCAGCATAATGTCAGTAGCTTCTCTTTGCACTGACATTATCTGAGAAAGAAGAATCTAGGTGGGAATACCCCAGCCTGTATGCTAAAACATTTTATTGGTTGGAGTAGCCTCCAAACTCTGCTCTACTGAAAGGGGTCAGAGTAGAAAAATTAGAGCATGTATCACCTCTATACAGCTCCCCGGATCTTCACTACCATTCTCTGACCAGTTCAGCTACACCAGTTTTACTGCCAAAAGGTCCCCCAGACTTAAATTGGGGACGTAGGGCGAAGGATTTTTCCTGAAGTATATACTTATTTTCTAGTGGAAAGGAATGGATTGCGTGATGTCCCCAAGAGCCCTGGTGGGACTGTTTTCCTGACAGACTAAAATCTGATAATTGTTTGGCAGGATTTTTCATTCTCCCAAACATGAAACTCAACCTCTAGCTGTGTTGTGTACTATTTTGAGGAACCAAAGATTGCATATGAACTTGGTTTTCTGTATTTAATTGTATGTCATGTGGAGTTGCCTGGCTGCAAAATGTGACAGATAGTTGCCACAACACACACTCAAAACCATCACCACGATTTCTGATGGCCTTCTACAGTTGTTCAAATTTCTGTCTGACTAGAGTGTTTGTCAAGAAGGTTTTCTTTAGGAAAGATTTGATAATTTTGCTGAATAGAATATCATCAAATCCAGCTAAAATACACAACAAAGTTTGTCAAAGAAACAGAGCTGTATCAAAAAATGAAATGGAGAGCAAATGCAACAAGTAAATCCAAGAAAAAAAGAAGTCTTAGTGTTCTAGAGTTCACATAGTATCAGTTATAAAGCAGTGGTCTAAGTATGTAGTGGAATGCCATAGAAACGTGAGCAGAATCTATAGCTACAAAATTTGCTTCTGTTGTGTTCTTAGCTGAACATTTTGCATTATAAGTCATACAAGAACAGTTTAAATAGTGAATCACTGAAGGTGGAGATTTGTGTAAGCCTCAAAAGATGGGATAGAGGTGCTTTCTCTTCTGACAAATCTCTATTGCCCTTCCACAGTTTCACTTCGACATTTAGGTGAAAGAAACTTCACATGTGTTTTATCCCATTTCATTGCTTAACTTTGCTTGTTTATACTTGAACTTCTTCTGCCATTACTTTGCTCCATTGTCCTATTCTAGGACTGCCACCATATTTTAGTACTATACAGCTTTTTCTTTCTAGCACTGGCAAAGTACACCGGAGGGGTATGTGATATGTAAATTGCTCTAACATGCTGCAATCTAACTGTCCCAGGTAAACCCTGTCGGTGTATTCTAGAAGGTACACAGTTCACATTAATGTAGTTCTGTTTCAAAGGTACTTTTTAAAGTGTGCCAGCAATGTCTACCCAGGATAGGTAATGTTCAGCACATTAGAGTGCTTTACATATCCCACCCCTCTAGCATGCTTTGCCAATTACCAGCACTGTGAATATCAGCCCATATGCAAATAAAATATTTATTCTAGTTTTAGAATTATTAAAAGCTCTGGTGACACTCCCCATTTTGAGATGAGATAATATCACTGGAAGCAGTAATATCTTTAAAACTGGAATGAACTTGTTGTGTGTACTGACTTTATATTGCAATCTCAACTCACTTTATAAAGATGGCTAAGTATCATGAGTCTCACAGGTGAGAAAACTGAGTTACTGTGAGGTCAAATGATTTTGGCGAAAGCAGCATATGAAATTAGTGTGAGAGCTTGGACTAGAACCCAATTTTACCAGCTCTCAGGCTTGTGCTCTGTCCACTAAAGTATACTATCTCTCCTTCAATTTACCCCTTGCCAGTTACCTTCCTGGGATAGATTCACATTTTATAACATCTGCCCAGGCACACAACTGTTGCAATATTTAAATGCTGATTCAGGTTTTTTCCCTTGTCTTCCGTGTTGTGAACTACTGAGTAATGTCCACTAGTTGATTTTAGAAGTTTGATATGCAAACCAGAATCCATGTGCAGTGCTGACCAAATCAGTAGTTTAAGACTTTGGTATTTCTTTAGCATAACAAGAAACATCTTTCTGGGAAGCAGTTTTATAGACTAGCATGTGTTAGCTACATGTATGTACTATAGGATGCAGTGGAAATGGCTTGGGAATGGTAAATTCACTAAGTTAATTATTTAGAAAATCTTTGGGTATGTCTGTACTACAGAGGAAGATTGAAGCTGCCACTGTCAATCTTCCAGGGTTCGAATTAGTGGTCTAGTTAGGACCACTAATAATGAACACTACAGTTGTTTATTTTTCCCCACTAGCTTGTGAAATTCACTTAAAGTTATGTTTCTATTATACAGAAGCTGTTTGTACAGCATCTTTATAATTGTTTGCGAAGGAAGAAATAAGATACTTTTTTGTCAGATTGAAAAAAAAGAAACTGGTGCTTGAGGTTCTTGGTGAGAGAGAGCAGAGGAATGATGTCTAGCTGTTGAAACCCTGTTGGATTAATAGGAAAATTACTATGTATATATGTGAATTAGAGAAATAGTTCTGGTGTCAGTCTTTTTTGATAATTATACTTGCCTCACATGTTTTTCACAGTCCTTGTTGCCTATGGTATCCAAAGTTTCAAAGTAATTCTTACAAAAAATGAGAGCTTGGAGCATAATGTAACAGGTAATGAAGTAGAGAACATTTGACCTCTAGGTAACTGCTCTGAATGTAGCACATATTAGTAGTGACCAAAAGGCATTGTTGTCTGTCTCTTCAGTGACCTATGTAAAATGAGTTAGCAGCCTCATTGTAGCTCCTAGTGTTGGTTGGTGCATCACAAAAAACCCTTACAGTTGGCTCCTTGTTGACCATCTCAAAACACAGCCACAGACTGAAAGGCCTAATTTCTTACTAAGATATCCCTCCTGCGGAGTATTGAAATAAGTTGGCAGGACAGCATGAGGAAGCTTACCTGGCTAATATTGTTCTGTGGTCTTTTTGTGGTGTGCATGCTACAAAAGTTAGGACAAATAAATTATTTTTAATAGACCTCATACTAGACCTTTAAGACCTAGTGAAACAGAAGCATTAACTACAAACTGAAGGTAAATGCTTGGGTATATGATGTTAAAAATCTTATTTTATAATAATCTTTCACATCACAAATGCTGACAAACACAAAGGGATAAGGAGAGAGACTAGACACCATGGTGAGGGCTAGAGACGGAATGTGATGCCTCAGCCAAATCAAGGAAAATACCATATTAACTCAAGTAATAAGTCTGCAGCTCCCACAGGACCTTTGGCAGGAGGAGCCTAGAGCCTTCAGGTTCCTTTAGGGGAAAAATCTCTCTTTCTGAGGAGCCATTTTGGATCCACCTCCTCAGTTCCCCAAGAGCTGGGATAATGTAAGCCACCTCGCGGTTCTCCTCTTCCATTGCTGCTGTTTATGTTCTCATCCCCATCCTATGTATCTAATGTATTGAAGATTTGAAGTAACCCACCATGACTGCACTATTTGAGTGTATCACAAGATGTTATGTATATAAGCCTTCTGTCAGCTAGGTGGTTTTCCACGTCCATTTTTACAGATGAGGGTACATAAATACTAGAGGGCAGATTTTCAAAGGTGCTTAGTCATCTAAAGATGCAGATACGCACTTAGTGGGATTTTCTGAATAGTATCTAAGCAAGGTAGGCACCTAGCTCATACTGAAATTAATGGGAGTTGGCTGCCTAATTTACTTTGACACTTGAAAATGCCACTAGAGATGGAAATAGTTGCAATAGAAGATCTTGAGCAATGTGACTTGCCTAAGGCTTGAGGCCTCCTAAATCTCAGGCAAACACCCCAACCGCTGACCCACCCTTGTGAGAGCCCCTCCTGGCTGCAGTTACGGAGTGAGAGGCATTCTGTTCCAAAAACGCACCATGTTTCTGTGCTTTGATTTCTGATAAAAAAAGAAGGGTGAATGATTTTATCCACTTACATCTGGATAAACTTACATATATATATATGACAGAGAGTTCATCCTGTAGGTGGGTCCTGGATATCTTGCCCTGTTTATGTTGAAAGGCTCTTGTGCCTTTTTTGTCACTAGATATCTACTCTCCCAATAAAAAAGGAAATAATTCAAGTCTCAAACAGAGAACAGATCTTAGCCTCCTAGACATCATCCACACCCTTCTTCACCAGACTTTAGTGAATTTGAAGCAGTCATTTTTACGTATCAGTCAAGGACAGCATCTTATCTTCTATATACATCGAAACCAGGGCTGGGCAGGATGCGGCCTGCCTAACACTTTGATCCAGCCCGCGGACTGCATCTGGCTGCTTTCTATTTATGTCCTGTTACCTGTGCCACTGCATTTCCAGGCAGTGGCTCAGGCACCAGGATCCTATTTAAATGGCTCATGGCTCACAGTCACGGTGCTACCTGGTAGGGGCCATTGCAACAAGCCTTTTAAATAGCCACAGCAACCCTGGGCAGCTGCTAGGCAACGCAGTATCGGCAGGGCCAGGAGCTGCAAGCCCTTTACAGTGTTTTTAATTCAAAGCCTCCGGCCCCAGACAGCTATGGGTGGAGACTAGTCCTCAGCTCTGACTCTTCCTTTCTAAGTTCTGCCCCTTCCACGGGTGGAGCTGGCCTGTGACCACACAGAAAAATTCATTAAGTGCCCCCCCCCCCCTTGTGAAAACTACTGCCCACACTTGATCTAACCCCTAGTTTGTGGAAACACCTTTCTCTCTTTTACAGTGCATTTACAGAGATTACATCAAACAAGTGGGTGATCAGCACTGTAGAGGTGGGTTTTGTTATCCAGCTCAACTCCCTCCCTTTTCCCAATCTACCTACTTCATACCTTTTCAAGAATGTCTCACAGGACTGTCTTGGATCAAGAATTAAAGTTTCTATTGAAATTGGGAGCAATAGAGGAAGTTCCTTGCTGGCACAAAGGGAAAAGCTTCTTTTCCTGCTACTTCCTGATTCCCAGGAAGATTGGTTTGACCCATAGTTTTAAGATATCTGATAGAATGTATCAAAAAGATCCAATTTAGGATGGTCACACTGACATCCATTGTTCTTTCCTTGAAGAATGCAAATTGATATTTGCCATTGACCTTCAAAATGGTTATTGTCATGTTTAAGTACATCTTAGCTACTGAAAATACCTTCAATTCATGGTACACATCATGCACTACCAATACATAGTGCTATTCTTCAGCTTGTTTTCAGCCCCAGAGTGTTTTCCAAATGTATGGTGGTGGTAGCAGTTTATCTGTGTCACTTAGGAATTCAGATATTTCCTGACCTAGGCAGTTGGCTAGTTCAGGGAGGATTAAAGGTCTTCCATCCAAAACAGCATCCTTCTCATCAGACATATCGTCTGTTGTCTAGTTATAAAACTGAATTACAGAAATCAAATTATGACAAATACAGTGAATACATTTCATAGGGACTGATTTTAGTGCCATGATTGCCATGGCTTACCTTTTGATGGACAGATTCCAGTTCATGGACTCTCTGTCTGAGAACCTCAAGACCAACTTGAAGACAACAGTACATTTTTGTCTACAGCTATTGAGACAAATGGCCTTGTACATGTACGTGACTTAACATGCCAGAATTCTGAATTCCGAGCAGACATTTGCTGGACATATTCATTTGCATACCCTCATGAATGCTTAAGGCCATGAACTGGTGATGAGACCCTCAGAATGTATTCAGAGGGGTTCCTTTCCTGCCACCAGAGTCAAGTATGACATTCCAGGAACTTTGAGTTATGGGGCATCTGAGATGTTCATTACCATCACTGGGGATTAGGTAGTTCATGTTCTCACTGACAATATCATTGTTATGATATTGGAACAAGTGAGGAGGTGCAACATTATCTCATCTATGCTAGGGAGCAATCCACTTCTGCATAACGAAAAATATCTTCCTAAAATCATTTCATCTTTGGGAGCTGAGGAACACTATTGTGGATTCCCTCAATAGGAAATTCTTAGACCATCACAAATGGTGAATAAAAATGGATATTCTAGGAATCTTCTGTGAGAGGGGATACCTAAAATAGGCTTCTTTGCAACCACTCAAAATACTAAATGTCAGAGATTTTCTTCCAGGTACTGTAACAGAGTCCTTTTTTCTTCCATGTTGAACGATGTACTGCATGTGTTCCCTCCAGTCCCACTGATTTCTAGGGAGATCAGGAAGCTAAAAGACAGACCAGTCGTATAGCATTCACCTGGCCAAAGCAGTACTGATATACAGATTCTCCATCAATTTTCCTTTTATCCACCAATATTTCTACCTCTAGGTTAGGATCTCTTGTCTCAAAATCAAAGTGAAACACAGTGCTCAAATTTGCAATCTCTTTACCTAACATGGATGATCTCTGCTTGAGCAATGAGGAAAGAGTTTGCTGTTGAGAAGTTCAAGCCATTCCAGTGAACAGCAGAAAAAGTTTCCCATCAGAGCCACTTACGCTGGTTGAAAATAGTCAGCTGACCATTATATTTCACAAATTTGAATTATTTTGATGTCAGAGATCAGTATTTAAGACATGGTCCTCCCAGTATTAGTCCTCTGACATCAAAACTTCAGCCTGAAGCAGTAGAAGGTAATACACCATGATGAACCCACTAAGGCCAAAAGGTTTTCATGTTGCATTTCAATTTTAGATATAAAGCGAATTAATTATATGTAGAGTAGTTAGAAGATTCTAGTTGTGGCTTTGTTGAACCAATTTCTGTGTAGACTGGACAAGTAAAGTTTGTCTCTTCCTGAGTAATTTAATTAGATGTTTGGATTTTTACAGTTTGCTAACAAATAAAGTAACTGTCATACATTTTTGAACAAGTGTGTCACTGATTCCCAGATCATTTCTGTTTGGAAAAACATGTTGTCATCTGATTTTCAGCTACTTCTTACAGCTTTAATTTATATGTTTAAATTAAACCAAGTGCATGGTATAGAAATTGGTCTCCCTTTTATATTAAATGTCAGGTGATTTGTCATACCATGTTAACTGTAAAATGGACATTAGCTAGAGATCTGTAGAGAGGAAGAAACTTTCAATTAATTTTATAGGGGTTTTTTTCTGTCTGATATCCTGGAGATGAAGGTTATGAGTGGAATGACATTCTTCTGTGGCTTATATTTTACTAGAGGATTTACCAAGCATTGCTTGGGTCCTTAACTCAGATTAGTTTTGTTTTTCTTCATTTAAATCATTGCTCTGGGGCAGGGGTGGGGATGAGGGGTTCAGTATGCAGGTTGCCTGGGGAGAGAAGACAACCCCAGCTCTCTCTGACAGCAGCAGCTTGGGGCCAGGTGAGAAACGCCTCTCCATGACTGCTGTAGCTGCAGCAGGCACAGCTGGAGTTGGGTGCATGTCCTCTAGCTGGGGGACACACAGACACACAGGCACACAAACTTTCTGAAATATACAGTAGATAGATGTCCCTTTCTCTACCCCTCCCCTCTGCTGGCCCAGTGAACATAAGAGCATAAGAATGGCCATGGTGGGTCAGACCAAAGGTCCATCTAGCCCAGTATCCTGTCAGCCGACAGTGGCCAATACCAGATGCCTCAGAGGGAGGGATCACAACAGGTAATCCTCATGTGATCCCTCCCCCGTCTCCCACTTCCAGAGAAACAGAGGCTAGGGATACCATTCCTACCCATCCTGGCTAATAGCCACTGATGGACCTAACCTCCATGAATCTATCTAGCTCTTTTTTTTAACCCTGTTAAAGTTCTAGCCTTCACCACATCCTCTGGCAAGGAATTCCACAGATTGACTGTGCGCGGAGTGAAGAAAAACTTCCTTTTGTTTGTTTTAAACCTGCTGCCTATTAATTTCATTTGGTGACCCCTAGTTCTTATATTGTGGGGATAAGTAAATAATTTTTCCTTATTCACTTTTTCCACACCAGTCATGATTTTATAGACCTCTGTCATATTCCCCCTTAGTCTCCTCTTTTCTAAGCTGAAAAGTTCAAGTCTTTTTAATCTCTCCTTACATGGGACCCATTCCAAACCCCTAATTATTTTTGTTGACCTTTTCTGAACATTTTACAATGCCAATATATCTTTTTTGAGATGAGGCGACCACATCTGTACACAGTATTCAACAAGTGGGCGTACCATGGTTTTATATAGAGGCAATAAGATATTTTTCTTATTCTCTATCGCTTTTTTAATTACTCCTAACATTCTATTTGCTTTTTCACTGCTGCTGCACACTGAGTGGAGGTTTTCAAAGAACTAGCCACAATGACTACAAGATCTGTCTCTTGAGTAGTTGTAGCCAAATTAGTCCCCATCATATTATATATGTAGTTGGAATTATGTTTTCCAATGAGTATTACTTTACATTTATCAACATTAAATTTAATTTGCTATTTTGTTGCCCATCCATTATGTTCTTATGTGAGGATTATCAAATTTGGTGGTCCTAGCTCTTACTGTTTAGGAGGAGTTTTTGAACAAACTGACTGACAGATGGACAAATGCAAATTTCTAAAATATATAACATAGTATATGCCCTATATGAATCACAGGATGATTGTCAAAAACTTTTTTATTGGAGCATAAGCTTTCGTGGGCAAAGACCTTCAGATGCATGTAGTGAAAATTCCAGAGGCAGGTATAAATATACAGACATAAGAAAAGAGTACCAGTCTTATGCCTGTATATTTATACCTGCCTCTGGAATTTCCACTACATGCATCTGACGAAGTGGGTCTTTACCCACAAAAGCTTATGCTCCAGTAATTTGGTTAGTCTATAAGGTGCCACAGGACTCCTTGTCACTTTTGCAGATTCAGACTAACACGGCTACCCCTCTGATACTTGTCAAAAACTTGTGTCTTAGTTGCCAACAAACCATGGAAAATTGCAGGAAAGTAATAACAGACTTTATTGTTTGCAGTTCCACTCTCAGCCCAGTGGTGGCCAACACTCCTGCTGTTAAAATTGTGGCAAAAGCCTAATATTGCAATTTCCGTAATATTACAAGTTCAGTAGGGCCATGGTCATTTTTACCAGCTCAGTAAAATAATTATATTCTTTCATTGTGACAGGGAAAAGTTCTTGATTTTTTTTTTATATATAGGTGTTGATAAATTATGTTAAGTGGGGGTAGTTGTATATGCACTCTTGTCTAATTAGTTCCCTTGTACCAAAGATGCCCAATCCTTGCTATATTAGAGGCTATACTTGGGAGGCTATACAGGTATCCATTGGTTGTACCTAATCTGAGTAGAACTTTTTAATAATCAAAATGAAATTCATGCAGCAATAATATTTGTACAGTATTTTTCCTTGATAATTAGAAATGGTTGTTTCAATGGTTGTACCAGAAGTTAATTATTGGCCTTTTGGTGAAGATGAAGAATTAGGAGACTTAATACCTGATGTTTCCTGATTGCGAGGTGTAAAATTTTTTAATTTTAACAGGGTGTTTTCAGTAATTGACTTGGCCTTCCCCATCTCTGACTACTAAAATTATGTGGTAAACTCTGCCTTCATACTGATGGTCACAGAATAGCAGGAAGCTGTGTTGTATCAAGTACATGTGCTTCGCTTTGTACACGTAAATGAAAGATTTATTTGTGTTTTCTTTGATGCTGGATTTCATATAGCGTCCAAGTTATTTTTATGATACTCTGATATTGTAGGTTTAGATTGGACTGGATATCCACTTTTCTTGAGTAGAATAATTTGTAAATTCAGTGAGAGGTGAGGTTGTTTACAACTGGCAGGCAAAATCCCCCTCTCATGAAATTTAGGTGTGGCCTTAAAAGTTAACTGAGTTGTTACATGTATTATGCATCTTAGATCTATCTTGCAAAACAAGATGATACAAGCCTGTAAAATATGTTAGTATTTTAAAGTATTTGAAAACTGGTTCCTGTCTCACTGATGGCAGCTTGAAAAATACTGCTCAGCTGTTTATATTTCTAAACAGGCACATGAGAACTTGATCCTTCGGGGTGCTAAGAAGGCTCATGATTCTCTATATTTTGTTTAGTCTCTATGGTGCCACAAGACTACTCATGGTTTTTTAAGTATCCTCAGTTACTGGTCGCTTCACTGGGAGTTTAGAATGCTCAGGATCAATGGCATTGAAAGATGGGATTTTCCAACAAATTTAGATTCTCAGCTTTGAAGTGTTTGATATTGTTTTCCAGGAAGAACTCATGACACTCAAGGCTTAAAGGCAGAAATATAAAGTTTGGAAATAACTTATACAGTAAACAATCATTCCTCATTCTCACTCTGAAATATTTTTAGCTAGAATACACCTGGAATAAAAATCAGACAGACTTCTTTGTTCCTCAAAAATACACACATTTTATAGTTTTGTTTTGTTATGAGACAGGCAGACCTGTGTCCGTTCTATTTTTCAGTAGCTTTGTTTAGTTTTCATTACAGCAGAAGTTCTTGGCAGGAAGAAGAATAAAAGGTTTTGACTAACTATTTTATAAGTTGTCCGTTCTTATTGTATCAACATTAATTATTTTTGATAGATTTCTCCCTATAAAAGCTTTGCTGTACTTTTTGACTTTTTGAAACTGTCTTATATGTCAGGAGTATAATTTTTGAAAATGAAAGCTTGATTAAATGTATGGTTAGTTATTTTTAGACAAGGACATATTTTTTCTTTAGGAAGGAAATGATAATATTAGTGTTAAAAAGATAATTTTATCTTTATTTAAAAAGAGATTTGAATTTTCCATCACAAAATGAGTAAACACATAATTTTATGACAGATACCATGTTTATCTGATCTATTAGATATTTTTCAGAAATAAAAGGTTGAAGATAGTGCAAGCATAATGGTATTTAACATTTTCCAGGTTCTTATTCAGTGTCAAAGAGCTATGATTCAAAATGTGATCTCAGATTAAGTTCTTCCTACTACTTTCATTTTTATGTCTGTGTTCAGACTACCTGGTGTTTTTTATGCTAAGGTGATGTCTCAAGTCATACAGATCTGTTAAAAATATTTTAGAAAAAATGCTTATTAAAGAAAACTGAAAGCTTAACTAACACTCCATAGTGAGGAATACTAGTGCACTTTTAATGTAACATATCAAACATATCCATTACCTGAAATCCTCTAGTAGAATTGTAAAGATAAATCCCCTAATGTAAAAGTATAAAATATATCTGTAAACTAAAATGCTTATCAAATAATGTTGCATTAATTTTAACCTGGAAAAAAAAGTAGATGAGGGACTAATTTTTTTTATCTGATTTTAATTAGAGACAGATACAGACCATTGCTGTATCATGAGCTGAGGATGCTCAACACCTCCAGCATTAGATGCATAGTTTATGCTATTGAAGTCATATATTCAATAGCATAGATTCAATAGCATATATTCATGCTATTGAAGTCATAAAGAGTCAAATCAGCAACAAAAAATAATAATTAAATTGAATAGATTTTAAGGCCAGAGGGGCTTGTATAATCTTGTCGGATATCCTGTCTATCACTGGCCATTCATTTTATTTAGTTACCCTTATAATGAACCCATTGATTTCTGTTTTACTAATGCTCATCTTCCAAAGAGGAATCTCATCTTGATTTGAATGCATGGTCACTTCATCTGTTCTTTTGATACTTTGTTTTAATGATAAATCACCCTTCCTGTTACAAAAAAAGTTGTGCCTAATTTATTTGAATTTGTCGGGCTTCAGTCTCCAACCACTTATTCTTTCCCAACCAGATTAAAGAGTCCCTTACTGTTTGGTATTTGCTTCCCACAAACTTGCCTGTACATTGTAAACAAGTATCTTGTCGTTTTTGTATAAGATAAAAAGATTTAGCAGTTTAACTCTCCCACTGTGATGTATTTTCTCCAGCCCTTGAATCATTGTTGTGGCTCTTTCCAAATGTAAATAGTAGAACTGTACACAGTATTCCAGTGTTGGTCTATCCAGTGCAGTATATAAGGAAAAATTGAACCCCTGCATTGAGAAAGGGCCAAGAAAGTCTCCTTACTCCTATGCACTACTTCCCTGTTTATCCAGAAATGATATCTATATATACATATTTTTGTCACATCGTTGCATTGATGGTTCATGTGGAGTTGCTTGTCACTCATGACACCTAAATCCATTTCAGAGTTACTGCTTTCCAGGTTACAGTCCCCCATTGTCTTCAGCACACACAAAGACAGAGACACTATAGGTGATGTGGTTTAATTAGGCAGCAACATTATTAATTTAACTCACTGGGAACTATACGATTAATCTGTACTATGCAGGTCATGATTTCTTTCTTAATCATTTCCCTCTCATGAAGAGCTATTGTCAGTCCCTTCCCCGCCCACCACCATAGCATGCCCTATTCCATTACTGGCAATCTACTGCCTGCGCCTCATTTTGAAGGTTAAGGGATTGGGGAAAAGGGTCTGTCTTCTCATGTTAACGGACATTTGGAGTCGCACCTCCATTCCTCACCATCTTTAGGAGATAGAATCATAGAATACTAAAATTGGAAGAGACCTCAAGAGATCATCAAGTCCAGTCCCCTGCAAGACCAAGCAGCAAGCACTATCTATCATCCCTGACAGATGTCTGCCTAACCTGTTCTTAAGTATTTCCAATAATGGAAATTCTTCAACCTCCCTAGGCAATTTATTCCAGTGCTTAACCACCCTGACAGGAAGTTTTTCTTAATGTCCAACCCAATCCTCCCTTGCTGCAATTTAAGCCCATTGCTTCTTGTCCTGTCATCAGAGGTCAAGGAGAACAAATATTTCTCCCTCCTCTTTATAACACCCTTTTAGATACTGGAAAGCTGTTATTATGTCACACCTCAGTCTTCTCTTTTCAATACTAAACAAACCCACTTCTTCCAGTCTTCCCTCATAGGTCACGTTTTCTAAACCTTTAATCATTCTTGTTGCTCTTCTTTGGATCCTCTCTAATTTCTCCACATCTTTCCTGAAATGTGGTACCCAGAACTGGACACAATACTCCAGTTGAGGCCTAATCAGAGTAGAGTGGAAGAATTGCTTCTCATGTCCTGTTTACAACACTCCTGTTAATGCATCCCAGAATCACATTTTCTTTATCTTTTTTTTTTTTCCCCAGTGGTGTCACACTGTTGACTTGTATTTAGCTTGTGGTCCACTATGACCCCATTTCATACCCAGTGGTTTTGGGAAGGTTTATACTCAACACAGCACAGCCAGGCTTCCTCTGTCACTATCAGTGCTATCGCATCTACACTGCTATTTATACTTGTGCTACCTCCATAAGAGCTAGTGAGAGTATGTGTACACAAGTTGGGAAATCACACCTCCTAGTTTGTAGTTAACAGTTCCCTCCCTTACACTAGTCAAAAATATATTAATTCCCAAGTCAGAAAAGTGTACCCTATTGTCTCTGAAAAATTCAAGCAACATATATGATTTTTTTGGGGGGGGTGGCTATTTGCCAATACTTTCCATTCCAGATACTTCATGCAGCTTCTGGTCTTGTCAACCTTTTTGGCCTTGTGGCTTATTGCTGTGTACTCCACTGCAGCCTTTTAGACCAGTTTACAGTCATTTCACTGGAAAAAGCCCTCAATCCTGCCCTAAATTTCTGCCGTGATACAATGAGCTCTTAAAGGATAATATAAGTGCAAAAGTAACATTATTTATAAGATTCTTAAAAAGAATGAGAACCACTTTAAAGTAAAATTATAACTACAAAATCATCAGTCTAGAAAAGCTTTGTACTTGTGTTCATTTAGCATTTTGCAGTCTCATGGATTTAATATCTGCTCTTAGCATAATTAAAATCCTACAGTGCATGGTTACCACTTACCATTGTGCTGTTATTAAAACAGAATTAGAATGTGCTGTTCAAGAAATCAGTCCTATGCTCCTACTTAAGCTAAACTTTAGATCAGGCCTCAAGTGAGGAACTGTTAATTTGGGGGGGTTAAGATGATTAAAACAGACAAATTATATTCTTTAGCATCTGTTGTATTTATTTGAATGTTTCTTGCTTACCCATCAGGTATATGCAAAAGTACAAGAAAAGTATGAAAAATTTTCAGGGATGTAACCAAAATAAAATGGCTAATGTTTCTTCCTCTTTATGAGGGAAGTCCCAGATTGAAATCAGAAGTTTTGCAATTAATTTCAGTGGGGCCAGGATTGACTGTCTTACTTGAAGATTTAGGAAAGAGTCTGTGCCAAAAAATAGCCAGAGCACAATTTTAAAACCTTGTGCTATAATAATATTATAATATGTTTGTTGAATTCAGTAGCTTCTGGTCGGAGATTACAACATAAGATATTTCCCAGACTGTGCATAATGAGATCGAGGAGTAAATGTAAAGGTTATTGCTATTTTCTAGCCAGCTTACTAAAAGAATCTTATTTCAGCATATTTCCATTTCTACTGTGGTGCAGTCATTGAGATTTTTTTATCTGGATGGTGAAGTGTAAATACTGTAGAGATGGAAAACAATGTGGTAGAATTGTTTTTTGAATTTCAAAAATATTATGTGCAAGAGCAGTACTTGTTCTAACAACCTGTTTTTTCCTTTTGTCTCAGCTTTCTAAGAAGTATGAAGTTCATGTTTGTGGAGAAGGTGGGGAATATGAAACATTCACTTTGGACTGTCCTCTGTTTAAGAAGAAAATAGTTGTGTAAGGAACTATTTCTTTCCCTTCCTTAAATTTAAGTGATGGGAACATATTAACATTTAGCTCGAGGCAACATTTGTTGGCAAGAGTAGAACATGTCCTCTAAGTTCACAAACAGTCACTTTGTTTAACACTGGCAAAGTCCTCTGAAAACTTAAATCAATGCCTGACAAGACGAGGCCTTCATAGAAGGCTATAAACTTTTTAGACATTTGCACTTTCGTTTACTTGCTGATTATGGCCTGCAGTAAAACTGGTACCTACACACTGACACTTTTATCCTTTCATGAAGTGCGAATTGCCTGTAATATTTATCTTTCATTACAGCTACATTTGATAAACTGCCACATCAGTAGCCTGTGGGTTCCATTAACTCTGTGTCTTTTTTTCTCCTTTTTTCAACTTTAGTGACTTAGAATGATAATGCTAAACATTTTCCATCAGTTACTAAGTGCACATTTTTTAATGTAAACTTTGCTTGAATCCATCCAGTTTACTATGAGTACCTTATTTCTTTGCCAAAAATTGTTAAAATCTCTTTAGAGGGGTATGGGAAAATTCTATCTCGATTCAAGTTTCTCCACGTACTATAGCTTAGACTGCATATTTTGAGAGTGATGTTTTGACTGTTCCTATTCTTATTCAAGTAAACATTATCTAATAATGGAATGTCACTCACATGCCATTTCAGATATATCAACTCATGGAAGGTCAACATTATGGCACATACAACATTAAGTGTTGTATTCAACAGGCTCATTCTTTTATATCTCCTAGCAATAGTTTGCAGTTAAGGGTGGATAAATTGGAGAAAATTCACAGAATAACCACAAGAATTTTTGAAGGATTAGAAAGTGTGCTTATAATGTTAGACTCAAGGAGCACCATCTATTTAGCTTAACAAAGAGAATTCTAAGGAGTGACTTGCTTATAGTCTGTAAGTACCTACATGGGGAAAATACTTTATAATGTTTTCTTCTGTCAAGCAGACACAGTTATAACAAGATCTAATGGCTGAAAGTTGAAGCTAGACAAATTCAGATGGGCAACACGGAATCAGAAATGTTAACAATGAGAATTAACTATTAGAACAATTTATGGCAGCCACGGTGCATTCTCTATGATTGGGAATTTTAAAATCAGGATTGGATTGATTCTTTAAAAGATATGCTCTAGGAAATTTTGAGGTGGGCGATTCTTTGGCCTATGTTATACAGAAAGTCAGACTAGATGATCATAACAGTCCATTCTGGCTTTAGAATCTATGAACCTGTGAATCTTGTATTGCTTTCTTAGAGGACCGTGGCTATTTTGATAGGTACTCTAGAGACTCTTTGTTAGGCTATTCCACTCACTATGGTGGTGTAGGTTCTAGGGGGTTAGGTTGCCATAGTTGAAATATATTTCACCTCAGTAAAATTTTGAAGCTTAGGTGAAATTATACAAGTACCTCTAAAAATCCTACATAATAAACTACTCCAATTCTTCACCCTAAAAAAAGCTTTGGCTGCATGAAATGTAGATCCCAGCAGAAAACAATGAAGATGAGTCTTCCCTACAAAACATGGAAAGAGAAAATCTAGCTCTTATATTACATTAAATAGACTCCTGAGTAGTATTTTTCCTGGATGATGTTTTTATCATACTTGTAATGTCTTACAAAATGGATTTCCTCAAGTTTCTCTCTGAATAGAAAAGCAAGGTGTTAGATATGTGGATAAGAGAAAATTGCCAATAGTGATGCTTGGTTTATTATAGAATGATGGCAGTCTAGTCAAGGCTCTGTGACTCGTCTTCACTTATGAGAGTAGTTTTATCCCTACCCTTCCCCCACTAAGCTCCTTTTGAAAATAACTCTTACTGTTGAAATTTCTCACGTCAACTCCCATGTCAGAAGAGAATTTAAGGGGAAACTTGCCGAGTTAATTGAATTAGACATTTGAAGAGGTGCAAGTTTAAAGATACATAAGATTTAGGAGAGAAAGGAGGAACTTTAGTAGAAGTCATGATACTATATATATATATATATATATATATTATATATACACACACACACAGGGCTCGCCAAGCGGCGGTGAGTCCCGCTTGCCAGCCGTGTGGAAGTGCACACTGCGCGGCCGCACCGGGCTAAAATAGATTGCCTGATTTGTCGAGCCTATATATATATATATAAAATCATGAGCTTTCGTGGGTAAAATCCACTTCTTCAGATGAGACATCTATCAAGAATATCATCAGGAAATCCTGTTAAATTCTTACAATCTACCTCATATTGTATGTTTTTATTCATAGTGAGTATCAGTTTCCAAAGAAAGTTTTTCATCCATTTCCAGTTCCTGCTTTGCATGAGAACAAAATTCACAATGAATGACTAAGATAATTATTTGTTTTCATACAGGAATATTTTATTGCCTTCATTTAATCACTGTGTATTACCAAGCCACATATTTCATTATCAAGAATTTCACGGTGATCCCGATTAAAAAATACATTATCATTCATTCACTAAAGCTATCAAGGGGCATTATATTATCATTTATGAGTTTTTAATGATCAATTCTAAACAATGTTTATAAAGGAAAATGATACTGAATTCTTTAAGGAAGTCATTAAACTGACCAAATACTTGCAATTGTTTCCTGTTTGGTTGGATCTGAATCCCTGCACCTATGAATTTTTATTTAGTACTGTGTCTTAGGGCTTGTCTGCATGAACAACTAGATTACTTTGAGCTAGTTTCATTTTAAAGAGAACTATATCAAAGCATACTCACAAACTGTTAATGGGCATCATCAGCACTTGGACAGTTGGACCAAGGCAGGCTATTGTGAAGTACTGTTGCAGCATGAAGTGAACTAATTATTCATGTAGGCAAGCCCCTTATTTAAAGAATGCTTCGCCTCTGAAAAATCATTATGTAAAAATGGAATTTTGTGGTTCAAGGTATATTCTCTCTCAGAAACATAATATAAAATTTGTTCAATTATCAATTAATATGAGGTTTTGAAACTGCCAGCCCTACAAATCGAATGACAAGGTGCGTTATTTTCCAGTGTAGCAATACCAGTAGGACTTAGAGTTAATAATTCTGTTGATGTCTTAACACATATATCACCCCTATCTCTCACAATATTGATATAGATTTTTTCAGAGCCAGGTATACTTTTTTGAAGTATTGGTAGTAAAAACTTCTTTTAGTTGGTGAAGTAGAAAATGAGAGTCTGAATATGGAGCAAAGTAGGGGTCTTCTATAAAAAGATACCTTTTTGCAGTCACTTTTTGCCCATTACCATTCTTCAGTGTTTTCCAAATGTATGAGACAAACATCATACCAAAATCGTGAACCTTTGGGAACAGAGCAGCTGTAAAATTCACCAGTGAATTTTCCAATTAAATCTGCTTGCTCCTGGTAGTGCTACCTGTATTGAATGTCGGCCTGATAACAGCAAGGTCACCGTTTGGAAATTGATACAGTTATGCCGATTTAGACCAGCTGAAGATCTGAGCCAAACAGTTCCAGGGATTATTTGCAAAAAGAACACTTGTTAGTTGTGTTATTACTATAAGCACTGGTTTCTCCAGCTGATGCCAGTGTCCTTCCTTTAATTGTAACTTAATTGTATCTTTTGATCATTGGATATCTTTTACTTACTCTATAAATAAATTACATCTTGAAGAGTCTTAGCATACAAAGTAGACTATCTGTACTTACACTTCCTCAGTGAAAATGTCAAGACTAGTTACTATAGCACAATTCCAGATGAACAATCTGTGGGCCAGTAGCTTCACTGAGTACAAAAATATCCTTATAGTTTTTTATGCATTCTCTTACACTTTCTGAGATTTATTTTGTATTTCATCTTTTGATACTGTATTTTTCCTTAGCTATCTTAACTCCATTGCTAAATTATTGCAGGGGATGCAGTACATATTGCCTCTTATGATTTGGGGGTTGACAGATTATGACTGTAAAAATGAAAACTAAATATTTGAGTCATCATATCTGAAGTTTACGCAATTCCCATTTATGCATTTAGCATCAGGAAATTGTGGCTTAGTAATTCTTCAACATAAGATGTAATACAGTTAAATAGCACACTCAGATTTCTCAATGGTACAAATATTATAGTGCTAATTTTTTAGAAATTAATTCCCGGAGCATTACTCAATGGTAAATGAAGTCATCCCAAGATTTAAAATGCTGATGAAGTTAAAAACTCAGTGGTTCTCTTGACTAATGAAGGATTGACTCGCTGTTGTATCATTGGAACTTAGTCATCGTGTCATTTATACTCATATACATTGGGCCTGATTTCTATTGACACTTACTCCAGGTTACACTGCTTTGAAAGTTTAAACATAGATTGCACATGTATGGACATAGATTGCATTTATGTTAAATACATTTTATAGTTGAAAAGGATGATGAAGCTAAAACCCCATTGTTTAATGTTTTCTGAATTTATGACAACAAAATAAAATGCAAATTACTGGAGTATGCTGAGATTTTTTTATATTAAAACAAAATGTATGACAAAAAGTTTCTCTTAATCAGTTTTAAACAAAATAGCAACAAAATTCTTGAGGAGCAGTTGCTAAACCATGTTAGGGACAATGGCTATACCCTGTCCATGAAACTCTGCATTGAAATACAGTGTTTATGATTCTATATTTTAGGGATTCATCCAAAGTAGTTGTCCATTCAGCTGATGCATTTGCACCTGTGGCTTACCTTCGCTTTTTACAATTACACTTGGAGGATAAGGCAAGTACACCTTTCTAAATCTTTTGTTCCTTTTTAATAGACGGTGAAGAAATATAGACTGCTTCCTTTTTGTGTTGCTTTTCACAATTTAGATTTCATCCAAATGTCTCTATTCCTCTGTTTGTAGTAAAACCTGGTTTTCAGGAATTGCTATCAAAGACCCAACACAGATTCTCATTTGTGTCAGATGAATGAATGGAAGTAGTATTTGTATAACATTTTTCATCATGAAATCTCTAGGCAGTTAGCAGACACTGTTCAGCCAAGCACATGTGCAACCATTGAAGCGCAGCTACCCACACTGTAGAACACAACTGATATTTCTGTATTAGCAAATCCTATAAACAGCATTGAGTTGCTGTGAGGTTAACTTTCTTATTGCTATTTTTGGTGAAAAGTGGATGTTGTAGAGACCTGTTGATCCCAGTAGACGAATTGCATCTACCAGACCTTCTTTTCACATTAGGTAGACAACCCAAGCTAGTAATAATTCTAAGAGTGGGAAGTGAAGCATCAATCCCCACATAATTTTATTCCAGTCAATTCCCCCAAAATAAATATATTAGGGTATGTCTACACTACAAAGTTAATTCGAACTAACAGCTGTTAGTTCGAATTAACTTTAATAGCGGCTATACGTACAAACTGCTAGTTCAAATTTAAATCGAACTAGCGGAGCGCTTAATTCAAACTTGGTAAACCTCCTTCTACGAGGAGTAATGCCTAATTCGAATTAAGTAGCTTGAATTAAGTGCTATGTAGCCACTTAATTCGAACTAGCTGGAGGCTAGCCCTTCCCAGGTTCCCCTGGTGGCCACTCTGGGCCAAACCAGGAAAACTCTTCTGCCCCCCTCCCAGCCCCGGAGCCCTTAAAGGGGCAGATTCTGGCCACAGTGCCTGTGCCAGTTGCCAGCCTGCCAGCATCCAGCCAGCAGACCCTGCACCTGGCACACCATGAGCCAGTCACCCGCTGCCACCCAGCCCTCCACCTCTTCCCAGGACCAGGCTGGCGGCTCTCAGGAGCCTGCCAGGGGCCGAAAAAGACGGGCACCTGCCTGGTCTAGTGCGGAGATCATGGACCTCATTGAGGTTTGGGGGGAGGCCTCCAATGTCCACGATCGCCGCACTAGGCACAGGAATGCGGCCGTCTACAGCCACATGGCTGCCAGTGTGGCCACCAGAGGCCACCTGCGCAGCCAGGAGCAGGTGCGCTGCAAAATTAAAGACCTGTGGCAGGCCTACGCCAGGGGCTCCCAACCAGGGGCTGACCCAGACACCTGCCCTCGTTATGAGGCTCTGGACTGCATCCTGGGGGCTCACACAGTCCATGCCCCCTGGGTGGTGATCGACCCCGGGGCAGAGGGCCCAGCCCCTGAAACAGGGGAAGAGGAGGAAGATGAGGAGGACGACAGCCAGGAGCCGCAGGAGCCTGCAGGGAGCCTGCCCAGCACCCAGGACCCCCGAGTCATCCCACAGAGCCCATCAGCTGTGTCATCTGAGGCCGGGGAGGGCTCCACATGTGAGTGCCATCATGGTCCCCTTTTGTGGCGGGGGGGGGAAGAGGGAGCCCAGGGACCGTGTGCCTGGGCCTTGCCCACCATGGAGCAGCAGCTGGGTGTCATTCAGGGGCCCTGGCTCATTCCCCACATGCTGACCTCGCCTTGCAGAGGAGGGCTGGGTTTCACGCACTGTGTCCCCAGGGAGAACTGACCACTGCTCTCGTTTCACCACAGCCACAGCACCTGCGAGTGCAGGGCGCACCACTCCGCCTGGACCAGCCACCCGCACCCGGGCCAGCAGGCGCACCCGGAACCAGGAGTACCACCAGCGGTGGCACCTGTGGCTACTGGGGCAGCAGCTCTGCAACCAGGAGCACTGGGTCCGCGAGGACCTGCGGCTGCGGCAGCAGAGCTTGCAGGCACTGGAGGAGCAGGGCCGTGCCCTCCGAGGCTACCTCCAGACCCTGGTGGACAGGTTCCCGCCTCCTCCTGCTCCAGCCCCTGTGGCCACCCCAGCTCTCGCTCCTCCTCCCACCCCTGCTCCCCCTCCCACTTCCTCTGCCTCCCCCGTCCCTCCTGCCCCACCCTCCACATGCACTCCCCCCCGATGACCCCGCACTCGCAGTGCTGCGAGATGGGAGAGCCAGCAAGACCCCGAACCCTGAGCTTTCCCTTCCCTTCCTCCCCTTGCCTCCCCCTTCCAGCTCCCTCCTCCCAGGTTTCCCCCTCCCACCCTCATTCCCCCCTCCCCCCACCTCAGTTCTGTGAAATAAACAGACATATTTGTTGGCAAAACAGGTGTTTTTATTTTACATTAGGAAGGGGGATTAGGAAGGGGAAAGGGGAAGGAGGTGAGGGTGTAAGAAGGCCCCAGTGGGGCATGCCAGGGAGAGTTCGGTCCTCCTCCACCTGGAAGCTCTCCCGCAGGGCTTCCCGGATCCGGACAGCCCCCCGCTGGGCCTCCCGGACAGTGTCGGTGCGGGGCTGCACGTACAGGCCAGCCAAGTGTTCCACCTCAGCCATCCAGGCTGGCAGGAAAGCCTCCCCCTTCCTGTCACATAAATTGTGCAGCACACAACATGCTGCCACCACGGGAGGAATATTCCACCACGGGAGGAATATTGTGCTTGGCAAGGTCGAGGCGGGTGAGGAGGCATCTGAAGCGGGCTTTCAGGTGTCCGAAGGCCCCCTCCACCACAATGCAGGCCCTGGTGAGCCTGGCATTGAAGGCCTGCCGGGAGGGGTTAAGGTGTCCCGTGTATGGCTTCATCAGCCAGGGCTGTAGGGGGTAGGCCGCATCCCCCACCAGGCACACTGGCATGTCCACGTCCCCGACCCTGATGTGGCGGTCGGGGAAGAAGGTCCCGGCGTGCAGCCTCTGGCACACGGAGGAGTTGCGGAACACCCGTGCATCGTGTGCCTTGCCGGACCAGCCCACATTGATGTCCGTGAACTGGCCCCGGTGGTCAGACACGGCCTGCAGGAGCACGGAGAAGTAGCCCTTCCAGTTGATATACAGGGAGGCCTGGTGTTCCGGGGCATGGATGGGGATGTGCGTCCCGTCGATGGCCCCCCCACAGTTGGGAAAGCCGAGGGTGCCGAACCCCTGGATGACTGCGTCCAGGTCAACCCTGTGGAGCAGCACCCTGTTGATGGCCTTGACCACCTGCAATGAGTCACACAAAACCGAGAATCACTGGGGTGCCCGGATGGCTGGGAGTGTTCGTTCCCTGGCACTGCCCCGCGCCCCACTCCCAGAAGCAACCCCCCCGCTGCAATCCTGACCACTGCGGGCGGTGTGTAGTACGGCTGGGACAGACCAAACCCTCCCGTGCAGGGCACTTTCACCTCCTTCCCCCGTTTTCCCTGGGGCAGCCCATCCCCTCCTTGCAGCCCCCCCTCCCACCTTGGTCCAGTGGCCGGTGAGTGCCGTACCTCCATGAGCACTGCTCCAACGGTGGATTTCCCCACGCCGAACTGGTTCCAGATGGATCGGTAGCTGTCCGGTGTGGAGAGCATCCACAGGGCGATGGCCACCCGCTTGTGGAGGGGAATGGCAGGCCTCATGCGAGTCTCCCGTCGCCGCAGAGCAGGGGCGAGCCACTCGCAGAGCTCCAGGAAGGTGTCCTCCTTCATCCTGAAGTTCTGGATCCACTGTTGGTCTCCCCAGCGCTCCAGGACGATGCGGTCCCACCAGTCGCTGCTGGTGTTCAAACGCCAGATGCAGCGAGGCACGCTGGCATCCGGGCGCTGCTGCGGCACCTCCATGGCCCCCAGGGAGGCCAGGGGGAGGGGCAGAGGGCTGACGTGCACCAGATGGTATCAGGCAGCCTCCAGCCATTGCTGCCAGGCTTGCAGCAACAAATCCAAAAACTTCACCAGAATGCCCAGGGGCAGCTCTGGCTCCATGGTGCCAACTGCTGCAGTGTCCCCAATGAGAACGACCGAAACAGGCAGGCAGAGAGGAAAACGCTTTGCTGTCCCTTGGCGTGGTAGGCAAGCAAGCGGAAAAGCTGAGAACCGGCTGTCCAGGGGGGTCCCTTTAAGCACGAGCCTCAGATAGCCTCAGACAGCAGACATACAAAGCAACTACTGACCTGATGCCCTGCTGGAACCAGTTTCAGCTGGCCTTAAATGCGACCCAGCGTCCAATCAGTGTGGACGCGCTAATTCGAATTAGCAAAATGCTAATTCGAATTAGTTTTTGGGTCTAGATGTGTTATTTCGAATTAGCTTATTTCGAATTAACTAATTCGAAATAAGTTAATTCGAAATAACGCTGTAGTGTAGACATACCCTTACAGAGGAGATACTATCATATTAGGAGAGAGATATCCAGCCGAACTGGATAGAGAGCTTAATAAATATTAGATTTCAGTTTGTTTTTAACTTCTAATTCCATGGGAATGTGCATTATAGGAGTAAGGGCCCTAGTAATGGTACCGTACTTTAGCGAATATAACCCACGGGTTATGCAAAGTTTTACATACCCCCCCTCCCACGGGCTATCCTCATCCGCATGTAATACAGGGGGTTTTTTACTGAAAGGAAGACAAGACTGACTCTTACTTGAGAAAAGCAGCATATTTTAATTTAATAATAGAGGCAGTTATATTAAAATTCATTAAAATACATTAAAATTCATTAGTTTACTGTGCAACTAGTAAAAGAATAAAAACAATTAAAAAAAAGCCGTCTTCGCATTCTCATTCACTCTGATCTCTAGAATCAGCGCCAACAGCATCCTCCTCAGCGTCTGAGTTCTCAAAACCATCAAAACTCTTGTCATAGTCACTGTCTTTAAAAATATCCATAAAATCCATAGCCAAGACTAGGTCAGCTTTGGTGACAGCTGAGGTCTGTGGTGCAGAATCAGAATTGCTGTCGTACTCAGAATCAGAGCTTGAAGAGTCAATGTTGGGAAGAATTTCACATTTGCGGAACCCGTTGCGAATAGTAGCCGATTTTACTCTGTCCCAAGCAGCCAAAATGTGTGTTCCCCATTGTCCCATTTCTCTCTGATGAAGCACTTGAACGGGTGGTTCACAGCCATGTCAAGTGGCTGCAAGTTGCCGGTCAGCCCACCTGGAATTATGGCGATATGTGCACCCATGGAGTTTAAAAGTTTCTGGACTGAAGTTTCTTTATGGGCGGCCAAGGAATCTAAAACTAGCAGAGATATAGGATTTAAAAAAAAAACCTTTTCGTGCTCGAAAGCAGCTGTCTGTCCACGTCTTCATTACATCAGTATTCATCCAGTCCTTTCTGTTACAAACAACACAAACGCCAGCCAGCAGTTTCTATCTAGGCATTGTTACCCTCTTAAAAATCACCATAGGTTTTAATTTATCACCATTTGCTGTGCATGCCAACACTACAGAAAAACAGGTGCACTTATGACCAGTAGTTGCCACACATACTGTTTTCGTTCCAGTTTCCGCAACAGACCGTGTAGTGGGAATATCAAATGACATGGGCACCTCATCCATGTTAAAAACGTTGCTTGGTTTCAAGCCCAGCTGGTGAATTGCTTTATGTACAAAAGTTTTAAAATCATCCATTTTCTTTTCCCATTCGTTGGGAAGCCGTTGGCCAGCAGATGTCCGTGCGCAAACTGACAAATTGTTTCTCCGCATAAATTTGTACATCCAATTTCCTGAGCCCCCCTTAAAAACATAGATTTTCTGTTCCATGGCCATGAATCGAGCTTTGAGTTGTATGGCTACCGTTGACACCGCACGATTGCTCTCTCTCTGTGTACGAACCCACTTCAACAAGTTTTCTTCCAGGTTTGGCCACTTAACTTTCTGTCCGCATCACGCTCTTTTCTCGGGTGTAATTTTTCAAGCTCTGTTTCTTCCTTTCTCCACTCCCGAACAGACTTTTCGTTCAGAGAGTATTTTCTCCCTGTTGCTCTGTTTCCATTGTCCTTTGCAAATGCCACTACACACAATTTAAAATTGGCTGTGTAGGATTTGCGCTTAGGCATGTTTAAAAGGTTTAAAAAGTTTAAAATACAAGTTAAAACCACTGAAGGAATAAATTAATGGAAAAGCAGTGTGGTTCAAAGGGGTTATATACCAGCGATAAGGGTTGTAGCCGACTTAGTGCTCGGCGTTATCAGCTGCGGCTCATTAACACTTGATTACAGGTGCTTTGCATTAACATTACCCACGGTTCATCTCCTGCAGGCTATACAAGTGCTCGGGGTATACAAGACTTTTTTTACTCAATCAGGGAAAACCGCGGGTTATACACAGGTGCGAGTAATATTCGTGTGCGGGTTATATGCGCTAATTTACGGTAATGATAGAGATGTATCTATGCTAACAGACTCATGTAGAATATTACATGACTGCAGCATTGCTAATGAGGTTGAAAGACTACATTGTTTTCTTCCTTTTTGTGAGTACATTTTATCATTCCATTTCTCTTGATTATTATACACATACAATGAATCTTTCTTCCTTCTGCATGTTAGTAAACGCTAACATTTCGTTTACAGACTTCTATATCCTCAGAATATTCTTAAAATTTGGTTGTGCAGTGTTTCTGAATGATAAGAGAGAATATATTGACATGTTTCTGCAACATGATGAGACTTTTGTAAAGGGCGGCCAATAAACATCAAAGTAGAACCTTTTTTTACCAACTTTATTTCACAACATTGAACTCACGCACACTTACTAAATAATGCTAAAATGCAGGTAAACTATATGATAATAGATTTATACAAGATTTTCTTGATGGGTTTCGTGTCGGGTATGAAAGTATTTCTTCTTTTAAGATGTGCCTAGAAGACTGTTTTGCAGAGGAAGAATCCCAGTTGATATTTCTGCTGTGCTTGAAACCTTTCTGGTGTTCCTTGGGGGCGAATTGAGGGGTGTCTGGTATTACAGCTGATTGTAGTTTACTTTTCTTTTCTATTTATTTTTACAGTCTGAAAATCTGTAAAACAACTTCATATACAGGGATCACTACTGAATGCATCGGTGTTTGTTTTTCATCTGGTGACTTTTGAACATTCCAAGTATGAATAGGGTATCAATAATCTTTATTTAGGAGAGATAGTTTGTATATTTTTATCAATAAGCAATACTGTTTCCATTTTTGCATTCTGACTCTCAAAGGGGTAAAATGTGCTCCTGTTTTCTTCCCAAATGACCTCATTCCTAGCTTTGCAACTGTGGCGAGTACTCCCTGTTTTATCCCATCCATTTCTTCTTTGAGATTTTTTAAATGTAAAATCTTAAAATATTTGTATCAGAGACTTTGTGAAAATGATGTCAACCAGCTATGTGAAGTGAAACCAAATAAGCTAAATAATAGAAAACTCTGGTGGTGGGGGAGTGGTGGAAATATATTCATATTTCTTTGGGGGCACTGACTTTATTGCTCGTGGCAAACTTGATGCTAAAACGCATCATACATCACTATAGTGTGACAGGTTAGGGAAAATGAAAAACACAAAGCTTTACATAAATCAGGCGAAAAATCATATTAAAATGCATTACATTTTATATAAGAATCAAGATTTTACTTTTATCTATTGAGAAGCTCTTTTCCCCGTCTTATGTAGATGTTTCAGATTTTGTTAAAACCTCACAGTTTCAAGCAGTTTATAGCAAATCATATTTCAAAGTTGTTGTAGACAAAGCTGTCACATTCTTAAAAAGCTAGGGTTTATAGAAGCATGGCCTGGATTTTGGTAAACACCAACATCTTCTAGAGTTGGTTTCCTGGGAAAAGGTATTAGAATTTTTTGGCTGAGATTAATTTTTTTTTATGTTATGGTATATAAGCTAAGTTTTCAATAAGTTGTTACCATGAAGAGGTGGTCAATATTTCAAGAGCATAACATGTTACTAACTTAGCATAGTTTAACCACATAATGTTTAAGTGACACTGTCAAGATGGATTACCATTGATAACTCATCTGGTACTGTACCATTTTCCCCCCATTATATGTTTACAAAACCCATGAATTTTTTTTTAATCAGTCAGTAATTCCACCCTTGAGAGCTACCTTACTACAACAAATCACTGTGTATACACAATGGGAAAAATATACTTCAGTAGACACATTGATTTTAGTTTCAAGAGGTTATTAAACGAATGAGAAAAAATATTTGTAATTTATGAAAAATATGTAAAAATAGCCATTTATTTAATCTGTTTGGAGAATGCATTAATAGGATGTATAATATTTCCAAACAGTAAAAGATATGTAGCTCTAATATAAATCACAATATTAGTTTTATCAAGCATATCTCACGGCTGAAATAATATCTCTGTGTTTAAAAAGACCCTTCTCTTAGTTATGTTTCATAGGCATTAATTTTACATTCTTTGAATTCACTGTTTTATAATCATTTCCAGAATTTTGGCTAGTGTTTCTTAGAACAATAATGGAAGTCTCTGCTTTCACTGCCATTCTGTAGTACATTTTCTTCAAATAAATTTCTTCATGTTTAACTACAAAGACTGGGTGGAAATTTGTTTTAGATTGTTTCTGGCAGCACAATGAGCCTCTGTGCCTGAGGGAGAATAACATTTTATTCATTGTTCTTGTTTAATACATTACTGTGCAACTTCAAGATGTATTTTTGCATAATAATTGAAAAGCTTTTTCCCCGCCCTCTTTTCTTTCTTTGCCAATGATATAAAAAAGGCTACAAAGACCATTTGCATAATATTTTTATTAAAGGTTTATAAAAACATTGGATATCAACAGATCAAATAAGCTTTTTTCCTTGGTTATTATAAACAACTAAAAATAATATTGCTATTAATAGAACCTTCATTTTGATAGTCCATGGAGGCCTCATTTACTTCATCAGAAAAAACAAGGTCACCATTGTGTTGTATATCACATAGAAATCTAGCTTCATCAATATTTTACCTCTCCTAGAAGAGCTTGGTTTTGTACAGCTAAAGTGTGAAAAAGCTTTTCACTTGATTAACATTTGCTGTGCTTGCTATTGATATGAACATCCTATCATATGCACATAATGAGTGAAATCTTGAGTCCACTGAAGTCCAACTTAAGTTTTGTCATTGAGGGTACGATTACACTTGCTCCCTAGTTCGAGCTAGGGATGCAAATGTAGCCGACCGAAGTTGCTAATGAAGCGGGGTTTTAAATATCCCGCGCTTCATTAGCAATTTCAGTCGGCTACATTTGCATCCCTAGCTCGAACTAGGGAGCAAGTATAGACGTATCCTGACTTCAGTGGGATCAAGTTTATTTTTTGCCTTGTAGTTTGCGCATGTGAAATCAGATGCTCATTTTGAATTAGGGATGTTAGATATTGTATAACTGAATAGTTCTGTAATCACATGAAATTTTAGCCATTACACGACTATTTGATAGTCCCCAAGGGCAGGGCTGGCAGCCAGTGCACTCCTGACCCAACTCCTGGGAAGCGCCCAGCCACCCCTGTTGATGCCCCTGTATAAGAGGCAGCAGCGCGGGGTGCCAGGTGGGAGCTGGTCCGCAAGGGGAGCCAGTTTAAAAACAGCTCCCCGCACAGACTGGCTACCTGCCACCCTGGGTCCCAGCTCCCTACAGACAGAGGCAGCAGCGCTGGGGTTGGGGGCAGGGGAGGCTGCTGCGAACAGCCTCTGTCCATGGTGGGCACAGGCTCACGGCAGACAGAGGCTCCTCCTCTGATAGAGGCAGCAGCGCGGGGGGCAGAGGAGTAGGGTGTGCATGGAGCTGATGCTGAGGGGAACCGGTTTTTAAGGAGGCTCTGTAGGAGGCAGTAAGGTGGGTCAGGTGCCTCTGCAGGAGCCGATACATGTGGGGAGCTGGCTTGAAAGTCAGCTTCCTGCACGTATTGACTCCAGCCTACCCTCAGCACTGCTGCCTCTCTATCAGAGGCAGCAGCATGGGGGTCAGGTGGGAGAGGGGGGCAGGGATATCTAGTGCTCATGTGGAGCTAGCTGGTGTCACGTTATTGGATTTTAAAGTGAACAGATAGATCACTGTTGCACCCATGGGTGGTGTTTGCCCCCAGTTCTGTACAAAGTGGGCCATGTGAGGTGTCAAATGAAAGCTTATGCTCTACTGATTCTATGTATGCTGTTCATGTACTTGTATGATGTTTGTATGTGAAGTTATGAATATGGGCTCTGTACTTGTACAGTATATGTTCTCTGTCTGGGTGGGAGTAATGGGCCTGGACTATTGTGAGGAAGGATTGTTCAGTGAATAGCTGGGCTAACTAGCCCTGCTTCATGGACAGTGGCTCTCTGAGTGGCCAACACACACCTGAGGAATGGGTCTGGAAGTCTACAAACCAGCCAGTACCTCATGGCTACTTGCATGTGAAACACAAACAGGTCACTAGATCACGTGACCAGCTCCAATTTGGGAGACACCAGGAATATAAAAATCCCATGAGGGCGTCTCCATCTGGTCTTCAATCTTGCTCCTGATTCCAGGTGCATCCTTGCTAGGGACAGAGAGCCGGGAAGGATTGCTGACCCATCCTGACACAGGATGTACACCAGAGACTTTTAAGCTAGCAGTTTATAACATCTCTGCTAAGAACCTGCATCAACAATTTGGCGATTGATGTATGTAAAGTATTCTCTTTAACAATCTTACTCTCTACCTTTTCTTTCTTTTATTAATAAACCTTTAGATGTTAGATTCTAAAGGATTGGCCCAGCCTGATCTTGTGGGTAGGATTTAAATTGTAAATTGTCCTGGGACTGTGGCTGGTTTTTTGGGACCGGGAGGATCTGTTTGGAGATGGTGAGATCGGGTTTTATAACCTGTGTAAGGTCCGGGGCTGACTGTGGCACAGGGAAAGCTGGGGTGCCTGAGGGGTTTTGCTCATAAGGCTTCCTGCTGGCCAGATTGGCAGCTGAAGTGCTCTGTGGGACTGGTTTGTGGCCTATTTGGGAAAGGTCTCCAGTCAAGGGCTGTAAGTAGCCCTGGTTTTGAGCAACTCACCCTGAACTGATGCTCTCAGCGGTACCCAGACCTGGCCCAATGTGTCACAGCTGGTTTTTAAGCTAGCTCTTCCTGGCCACCTGTTTGCACTCCCCCCCCCCCCCTTGCTGCCTCTGATACAAAGGCAGCGGGGGAGGAGGGATGCGTGTAGTCAACAAGATTAATCAATAAGCCTAGGCTTGTCAGTTAATTGTGTAGTTGTCTACACAATGACATCCCTAGTTTGAATTTGATCCAGGTGGTAGAGAGCTAAAATTGTTACTGTGAAATAGTGATGATGTTTATCAAGTTCCTAGTGGGAACGTGTCCATATTACAAAAGATAACATGATAAATAGCACCAGTTGGTGTCCTTGTTTATAAAGAAGCCAAGGATTGAATGTAAACGGAAGTTTGCTTTCACTTCTAGCAATGGTCATTCCAGATTAGGACTCAGGCATATGGAGCACTATGGGGAATCTTGTAGTGGTATTGCCTGTGCTGGACAAATTCTGTGAAAAGAGAGGATTTCAGCCTCAAGGACTGTGAAGAGGATGTCTTCCACAAGCACCCAAATTCACTTACGGGGGAAAAAGGCCCTTGAAACCTTGTGCTATCTGGTTGGAGGAAGATACTGGTTCTGTGTATCTGACCTTGGACAAATTGCTGAATCTCTGTACTCTATCTTAAATCATGAGTAAAAAGGGCATAATGCTAGAGTAAACCATCCTAGAAGTGCCTTTGCATACTGAAAGCATGCTAAAATGTCAGGTGAAAGGGCAATTACCTTATTAAGTTATAGTGTCTAATGAATAACAAGGGACAAAAACTAATGACACGTAGCACTGGAAAAACAAGAATCATGCCATTTTAATGTTCAACAGTTTTCTCTAATCCTGATGGCTCACATCATCTGAAACTTTAAATCACATCCTTTTTATAACATCTTCCAACCACCTTTATTTGTCTCCTAATTTTATAGGCTGATGTTTTAAGAACTGCTGATTTAATAAGCAATTCTTGTTTTCATGTTCAAACACAGAAAAAATTGCCCAGTGAAATTAAGAGGAGAAAATGTTAGGCTATGAGGGAAGAGAAAGGTTTCCAAGTCTACTTACCAGTATTAGAATGTTGTAGGGGAGACACTTCACAAATCCACAGGGGGGATCCGGTGGCTTGGCGGGCTAGATTGAGCTCACGAAAGCCTGCCCTAGTTGAATTTGGAAATTGGACCTGCTTATTGCCACAGCACCATGGGATTCTGATAGCCTCTCAGGTTGAGAATCACAGCTGAAGTATAAATCTTAATTTTTCGTTGTCTACAGTAATATGAATGAAAGAATCGAATAAAATAAGTGATACTCAAATTTTAAGTCTAAAGTCATAACTTGTGCAGATCCTAGACAATTGATTGTAAAATGAATATTTTGTTCCCTCAGTTCCAGTGTGTCTGCACCAGTTGAGCAGGACTGTTCACTTGCATCCAGTAACACAATTTATAGTAGTATCTGCTATCCCTTAAGGTGATTGTCACCCAGAGCTGGAAGAAAGAATAATGTGGTTTTCTTCCCATAATAGGCAGTAGAAAGAAGAAAGGCGGGTGATTATTTATCAGCCTCTAATAGAAAGTGGTAGGTTTGTCTACTGTGTTTTTACTTGTAAGGTGGCATGCTGGCCAGTAAGCCAACCAGTCTACCTCTGTAAACTATATATGTACCCACCCTCAGTAGAAAGGTTGTATAGAAATGCAGACATGTTCTAATACTCTTATGCCTGTGTAAAAGTACTAGTCAGTCTTTCTAGTGAGTCAATTTGAGGATTACTTTAAAATATTTGTAAATGCTAGGAAATGTGTCTGAGCAAAGTTGTCGTGCCTTATGTATTAAAGAAGTACAATCCTACATGTTAGATTTGATTTAACTACATCTAAAATAAAGCATTTCTGTCTAGTTTCTTAGAGCATGACATTTTTGGCTAATCTCCTTTTGATCATGCTTCATTTTCAATAATAATACTTTGAAAACGTTGGGGGAAAAAAAGCTTTATTTATTTGTACACTGTGCTTTTAAAACATCACCTAATCCATGAGACTTCATCAGCTTGGATTCAGACAATCAATGGCAGGTGTAAGGGAATGGAAAACAGGAAAATCCAATTTACATCCCTGGAGTGCAGTATACTTATTTCCTATTTGGCCCGCCATTTGGAGAATCTGCCACTTCTGAATTTTATGTCCTTTCCCTCAGCATACCCATTTTTTTTCTTCACATCATAAAAACATAACTGACTCTGGCTATAGGTAAGCTTTCAAAATCTTTCTTACAAATGAAGTGGAAGTTCTTTTCAGTGTACACTAATTTATCTTAAAGGCTTAGAGAGCACATTATTCATCTCTTCTGTCGTGCTGTTTGGAATTGCCCACAACCATCAGGGCATACCTTAGGGCAGACTGTAAAAAAAGGGCAAACACCCAAAACTGTTGGGGTGTTCTATAATTAGCTTTTATCAAGCCAGTAACTAGAGTGTACTTCTGAAACTCTATAACAAGAGTCACAGACTATCCCCTTAGACTTTTCTGTCTCTCTTGCCACCCAGACCAACTGAATTTAATTATAAATGGTCACTTATACCTAAAACCATACCACATTCAGATTGCTTCCAGTCTCAAGAGACCAATCGCTTAGGCTCAGATTGGTTGGTAACCGAGATTTTATACCAAAAAGATCTCCAGCCAACCATGTAATAAATCTCAAGGTTTATTAACTAGGAAAAAAGAAATGAGATATTTGCAGGTTAAAGCAAGCAAACAAATACATACCAATGAGTTACCCTGTAAATCCAAAGAGTGACAGAGTTATAGAGATCTGTCAATGCAAAGTGTCTTTCAGGGTGGACCTAGGAGGCAGCCCCTAGGAATCTTTGGCTTCACTTCAGAATCTCTGACCCTTCAGAGTTTGAACAGCTAAAAAAGTTGGAAAAATTTCCTGTGGGTTTGTTTTATTTCCTTCCTTCAGCTTCCAAGCCCACAGGATTTCCTAGCATTTCCCAGTTGTGATAAGACCATTATCCAATTCGGGATGTAAGTGACTAGTCAACTAGTAGACAAGCCAAATGCTTATTGAATAGTTGAGTAGTGACTCAGCTAGTCACTTCTCCCCCACTTGCTGCCTCTATCAGAGAGAGGCAGTAAGGGGGGAGCAGAAGCTGGTACTGGGGAAACCTATAGGGCTCTTATACATTTCAAAAGCAGAAGCGCAGCAGGGAGCACGGGGTGAGGAGGGACACAAGCAGTCCCTGCTCGCCCCGTGCTCTCTGTAGTGCCCCCCCTTGCTGCATCTATGAGAGGCAGCAAGTGGGGGTCAGGAGCAGGTGCTGGGGGGGAGTCAGCTTAAAAGCCGGTTTCCCCCAGCATCGTCTACGGATGCCGCCTGCCCCCCCGCCCCCCCCCCACTGTCTCTATCAGTGAAGCAGCACCTGTCCGCAAGGTCCCAGCAGGGGGCTGGGCCCTCTGTATACAGGGGCTATTGCTGCCAAGCAACCCCTGTTCACTGCCAGCCTTGGCTGCTGTGAACAGAGGCTTGTGCCAGAGCAGTCTGTGTTCACAGCAGCCAGGGCTGAACACCACAAATAGGCTACTCCAGCACCAGCCCCTGTTTGCGGCAGACAGGGCTGTCTGCAAACAGGGGCTACTGGACTCAGTGTGAGCCGGGATCAAGCATTCCCAGCTCACGCTGATTGCTGCACCTCTGCATTTTAAATGTAGTAAGAGCCCAGCGGCTCTTACTACATTTAAAATGCAGAGTGCAGCGTGGGTTGCTCCGGAGCTGGCACGAGCCAGGACTGCTCAGTCCCGGCTCGAGTCGGCTCCTGGTGCTACCCCCGCTGCAGCTCTGCAGAGCGGCACTTATTGACTAATCGTATAGTCGATACAAATTGTATCGACTATACAATTAGCCAGATAATCGCATTTTAACATCCTTATAACCAGTCCTTTCTATTGCACTAATCCTTAATGTTCCATGTGATTTTGATAGTCCTTCTGGATGAGCTGGAGTGACAGGGAGCAATGATTCCTGGGCCTGAGTTCATAAGTTCAGAGCAAACATTTTCACAGTTACCAAGTAAAACTTACATATTTTCTTACAGCATAAAATACAGACATAGAAGTGAGATTAACACATGCAGTAGTTTACAAACATGAGTCTGAACACTAAATACGTTCTTATAAGACTAATGCCTGCTTTGAGCAAAACTAATATACAGGTGACCTGTGGGGTTTCCAGCTATGAGGTTGTCTGTTCTTCTCTAGGTCCGGCAACCTGAGTAAGAGCTGGCATCTGGCCTGCTAGCATACAATATTCTCTCTATTTCATTACATCCCCAAACTGCTTTCTTTCTCCAATAAAAGAAGCTACATGGCTGTGCCCCCTGCTCGCTCTGCTCACCAACCCCCCACCCACCCTTGCCTGCCAGGCAGCCAACTAAGGGTTTCTACCTAGAAACATTTATGCATGTGCTTGACTTTGGAACACTTACACATGTGCACAACCATTGGAGTACCTTGCCAAGTGTTTCAGTGGTTTCATCATCACTCAAAATTTTAAAATCAAGATTGGGTGATATTGCTATGTTGTAATTCAAACAGGAATTTAATTCAGGGAAGTCCTGTAATCTGTATCATGCAGGAGATCAGACTAGATTTTCATGTTGGTTTCTTCTGTCTTTATAAACACTGAATCTAGTAGTATAATGTATTGATATAACTGTGCTAATGACCTATCTCAGTACGGCAACTTATGTGAATATAGTGAAGCAAAAACATAAGTGTTTGCAGGCACAGAGCCAAAAATTAGACTGTCATGCCATAAAGAGTGAGGAAAGGAGTGGGATACGGTAACCAATATTACTTATGTGAAAGAGCATGTGTATTGTTTTGTGATAACAAAGATCCTATTTTTTTTTTCATTTTTAAATGGACAAACACAGAAGTGAGTATCATCTGAAGAATGTTATTCCCTTCTGGCATTCTCTTCATCCTCTCTTTCAAGTTTCAACATCCTAAGCAGATTAGTTTCTCTGTAGGCAGTAATGGCAGGCCAGGGTTTGTACTAGCTCTGAAAACAGCAACTAAAGAGGATCTGACAGCTCTGCCTATGCTGGCATTGAGCCATAGCATGAGATAGTGCCAGGTCCCACACCTAATGCTTCTGCTGAAGCCTGCACCTGTGCTGGTGTTGATACTGATTGATTTCCTGTATTGTTGGAGTACTCCAGGATTCTGTCTTGAAAAAGCATTGCCATTTATCCTAAACCTTGAAATCAACAAGACTGCATAAGTGTTTGTACAGGCTTTTGTGTATTCACAGTAAAATCAGACAGTTCCTACTGGTTGACAATAATTTCTAAAAGGAACGCCAATGAACAGGTGTTTGTGTAAGTGTACTGAATTATATTCAGTATAGATGTTGATTGGACTATAATATAGACACATGCATGCACGCACACATAATATAGCCTTATTGATACTAATGTATTTAGCAGAGAAAGAAGACAGTGGTAAGAGTGACATAGGTTTTCTTTGGCATAAGTTTGGAATGTTTTTATTATTCACAAATATCAGAGTCACAAGAGAATGCTGTGAGTGATTCTGAGCAAATACGGTTATAATCTTCATACCACACCATGCCATCATGAATTATGCGCATGATGTTTCTTTTTCAGAAAGGGTGTTACGTTATTTACTAAAAGTGTATGCTACTGAGAGTTACTAAAACACACTTGGTACTGATTTTATATACCTTCACTTGCAAAATGTCTTTGTATCGCAAATTTAACCACACAAGAATAGGAAGCAGAGGAAAATTGTAACAAACCTTTCATAACCACCTACAAGAACTTTTTACGATAAGGTAGTGACTTTAAAGAAGCTAGTTCATCATCTACAAAGGCTATAAACAAAGGTATATTGTTGCAAAGAGTGAAATCATTCCATTCTAATTATATTTTCATAGCCATGATGGATCGTCAAACCTTTTATTGGCTCTTTTTGTGCAGAAATTCAACATTTTGGAAGAAAAGGGAGAGAAAGTATTGTGACAAGTTGTTTTGGGACAACATCATGATATTGGCCCTGTATTTTGATGATTGTGCATACGCTTATATAGGGGGTAGGAAGAAGGGGCACAATCAGACGATCGAGGTAATGTTCAGCACTGGCTAGTTTTATAGCAACACTGTTTTAGCCTGCTTTCACTGTGGTTACAATGTTAAATGCTTGTTTAATGAAGTATGCCATCTTAAAATTAATCAGAGAAAGCAACTTTAAATTAATGCAAAACTATTTTCATGCTAGCAGCAAAAGTAATATCTTTTACTATTTCGTTGCATTGCACAGCTTATAGACAAGTGTGAAAGGGACATAGTTTGAATAATGGAATATCACACTGCTTCCCTGTGGTTGCTCATGGAGGGGCGATCTAGTTTGATAATTCCTTACGTGTTATTTGAAAATCCTACCCCTTAATTTTTTAGGCATATTTAAGGGATTGTGGCTCTTATGCAGCCCTATAGGCAGCAGCAAAACAGAACTACCCACAGAAATAGTAGAATTTGTTCAATTAATGGAAAATTATATGGATGCTGTTGGATGGTAATATTTTGTAATGTATGTAATGTTTGGAGTGCATATGATGTTTGTACTTAGCTACAGCATTTATCTTTCCGCTGTTAGGTTACATTCAGTTGACTTGTTTTAATGTACAGTTGGCTCACATAAAATAGACTATTGCCCTGAGTTTTACACCTTTCTAGGTGGAATGAATAAAATGAGGTCCAATCAAAGAGCATCAGCTCCTCTTAGAGCATAGTTTTAGTGTTTGCAGTTCTTGCTAAATTCCCCCTGAGCCTTTTTAGAGACAGCAAGGCTCAGGTTTCTCCCCTAGGTAATGACCTTTTTGTAATTTAGCCTTTCCTGAGAATTTCCAAACATACTGCTTTCACTTAGCTGGATCCTTTTACTCCCCAGTAGAGTCAGACATTTATGTAAATGTCAGGTTCTCAATGCAGACTTTTGACCCAAGCCACTTTGTGTGTTTGGAGGTGGGGAGAATGGATTGCTAAGGATCGGCCCCATAGCTTAAAAGAGAGAACTTTAATACTGGAATCAGCTATAAAGAGAGGCTTTTTTAGGAGAGAGTAAAAATACAAAAAGGAAATTATTTTGCTAGTTATGATGACCTAAATATTCAAAAATAACTACTGATTTTTGGAGTGTCTGCTTTGGATGCCAAACTTTAGACAACTTGAAGGGGCCAGATGTTCAAAGGTGAGACACACAGAGCCAATTTTAGGTTAACCCAGTAATCTTAATTCTGGCATTTACAAGTTTTGAGTGCTTTACTGTACAACATAAATTTGATTATATGTACTTTGATGTATGTATTTCGATATATAGTGTGCAATTTGTCTGCATGCTTACAGGATATTTTTACCAGGTTCTAATTCCTGCTAGCAACTGCAGAATTGTTCATATTGTTTTTGTATTCCTTTTTTATCTTGCTTTATTCTGCTTTATCCTCATTTTGTAGATTTAGTGTGTAATAAAAATGCAATAATGTACATAGTTGCATGAGTTGCACACTGTTGGAAAAAATCATTTAAAATTATGGGCCATTGAGCAGCAAATGAATTAATAGCATATGGAGGTAATGCTTATAGTAAGGCTATGGACAAAATTCTACCCTAGCTCAGCAATGGAGTGTTTAGATGGAGAGGAGCAGTATTAGCCAAGTCAAGTCTCCAGAAGTCATCATGCCATGCAGAACAGGGTGTCTCAGGAGGGCTTGGTTAAAAACACAACATACAATAGTTCTTATTGTTTCTCAAAAAATGAAAACCATGCACACTCTTTCTCCACATCCAGTATTTGCTGTTGAATGCAGAGTGCATGAAGGTGTGCCTTGGGGCCTGGTCATGACCCTAAACCAACTAATTATGCCTCCTTGGGTCTAAGGATACATTAGTTAGGGTATCCTTCACAATGTTCAGGAGAGTGCTTTTTACATGAAGGTATGGGAGTAGGCACTTTGCATTTTTTCTCCTTTCTGGTTTACTGAGCAACAAAAGGAAATTTACCCTTAGGGACTGTCTACACTGCAGCTAAAAACCCATGTCTGACGTGGGCCAGTTGATTTGGGTTTGTGGGGCCATTTAATTGCAGTGCATACATTTGGGCTTAGGCTGGAGCACTGCAATTAAACAATGTCAGCTGGCATAGGCCAGCCATGGGTTTTTAACTGCAGCATAGGCAAACCTATATACATTCTGGAAGATGCAGATCTCCATGGACCTACTCCAACTGCTGTGAATTTTAATAGGGGTTGATGATGCTTGTGGGTTTACTAGATCAGTCCAATTAGTATGCTGATTTGCAATAAGTTTATGGAGCATGGGGGAAATCCAGGAAAACTGAAATAAAACTACATTTTTTGCAAATATTTTAAAAGGATAATTATAGACCTGTCACCCTGATACTGATCGTGAGCAAGATGGTGAAGTCAAGATGATACTTGGTTAATAAAGAATTAAAAGAGGGTCTCTTCAATCTAACAGAGAGGTACACTTTGAAACTCTCTAAACTGGGACTCTCTGGTCCTGGAACATCCATGACAGGACCACGGGTCTTCCATGACTAGGGTACTGGTAGAGGCCTGGGGGCTGGCAGGGCAGTGGACTGCCAGCATCGAACTGCCAGTGGGGCCAGGAGCCCAGCGTGAAGCTGTGGGGCTGCCAAGTGGGGCCAGAAGGTGGGTGCATGGCCGCAAGGCTGCCTTGAGGGGCCGGGAAGCCTAGGCAGGGTGGGAGAAACTGTCCAGTGACCAGGCCGTGGCTGGGGGGAAGCAATGGCGGGGGAGGGGGGCAGAAATGACCTCTCCGGGTCTAACAAAAACCATCAGCAGGGACCAGTCAGGTCCTGATGGTGCCAGACCAGGGTGGTCCTACCTGCATAACACAATCCAATGGTTGGAAGTTGAAGCTAGTCCAATTGAAACTGGAAATAAGGTGTATGTGTTATATTATGAGAGTGATCACCCACTGGAATAGCTTAACAAGGTTTCTGGTGGATTCTCCATCATCAGCAATATTTTAATTTTTTTTGTTCCTAAAAAAAAGCTTTAGGAATGGTTTTAGAGAAGTATCCAGGAGATCAGGTTAGATTGTGACTATAGTCCCTCCTGGCTTTGGAATATCTGAATCTCTTGTTTCTAGTAAAGTGTATCTGTACTGTATAATGGTGTTATAGATTTATTTATTACAGTATTGTCTTGTCTCGGTTACCTTGAATATTATCAGTCTCTACTTTTGTTGTTTTACATTACTAAATCTGTGTTGGTTCCATAATTCACATCAGCAATAGCAATACCATATATGTGGTCCAGATAATAATGAATCCAATTCCCTTTCCTCCATTATTTGTCCTAAGATTAAATTTCCTTTTAGCTGTAATATTCTTTGATATAAAGATTTTTAGGAGTTTTTTTAAAGTTAGAACTTGACAGTTTACCACAGCCAAGCACAATATTTGCTTCCTTATGTCAGAATATTTGTTTCAACCAGGTGGAATCCTCAGACAAATTTATGATCAGTTGCTGTTGTTGCAAGGTGAGCTGTGATGAGGATAGTATGCCGTCTGCATCTGAAGAAGATGGGCCACAGAAAACCCCTCCTATCATATGGAAATCATTGGAACATAATTCTCTGCAATACAGTGAGTTTTGTATACCCCTTTCTCATTAGGAGAGAAAGTCATATTTATTTCATATACTCTTGTGGAACATTATTACAAAAATCCTGTTGTGGGTCAATGTTTGTAATCTTGTTGCTGTCCAGATATTCTGAAGAAAAGATGTGTCTGGGATGAGGAGCTTTTTGTCTGCACAGAGAGATCATCTTGGGTGATCATATATAGTATTTATACTTATGTGTTTGAGATTAATTCTAGGACTGATGCTGCTTCTTCAAAGGGTATCTCTTGTCAGTTTTTTATAAGAGAAAATGCTAAATTTTAACAGCACTGGCTCTGTCCAGGTAATTTTATCTGCTTTATATTTTAGCCTTCCGTTAATTGGATTGGAGAAAAGGTTATGGTGGCTTAAAAAAATCACAAACATTCTCTCCCCCTAGTCCCTGCATCTTTTAAAAACATAAAATAACAGCCTGCTGTGCCTCAGTTTCCAGTGTACCAGAAATCCCATATGTACTTTCTCTTGTGGCTGGAATGCAAAAGTGATACAACTTTCTTCTCCATCAGACTACTTTCCCAAATTTATTTGCTGGCCACACAGCTTCCTGTGCTCAGAAGTCACTTCAGGACTGTTTTATCTGGAGGCGATTGACTCAGATTTATGCATGGGTGAATTCATACATGTAATTCTCATTAGTATTAATGGGCAGTATAAACTACCCATGTGACTTCCTCCTCGATGACATGTCCATGCCTTCTATCATTTGAACTGAAATGCTCTGAATCTTACTTATCTGAATTACAGCCTGTTCCTGCAAACAGTTACTTCTGCAAGGAGCTGTGTTCACTTGAATAAAAGCAGTGGTACTATACACAGTCCTGTGCGGATACAGCATTTGTATCTACATCTGATGCGCCATCTGCCAATATAGTCCATGGATATAGATATCCACAGAGCAGGGCTCTAACTATATATGCAGGAGATTGCAGATTCATACCCTTAGGCTAGAGTTCTGAGACAAGAGACTTCGGGTAAAATCCTAGCCCCATTAACACAAGTGGTAAAACTCCCATTAAATTCATTAGAGCCAGAGTTTCACCCTTCATCGTCCTCTGTGGTACAGAGCATCATGTACATTTTATAAATAAATAAAACTCTATCTTGCATTAATAAGAATATAGAGCCAATGCAATACTACATGGGAGAATGCTGTATTCAAGTAAGATGCAGAAAAAATCGTCCCCCTGATTAATTCAAGAAATATTCTTAGTTTAAAAAGTTCAGAAGTCGCATTTACAAATAGATAGTTTGACTAGTGAGTGCCTAACAGCCTACATTTTCATAGATATTTGGGCATCAGATATTGTGGCTAGAGGCTTTATGGGAATTTGAAAAGGGCCCCGGCAAGTTAGGCATCTAACTCCCATTTGGTTAGGCATTGTAGTTAATAAAATTGCAAGATGTACAAATAATACTTCAGCTCCAACAATTTGTAAGAAATGTGTTCTGGATAAAATCTGTGGGAGAAGATTTGCCAGGTCCTGTCTGGTAGTGTTGATGATTTCAAGTGTACTTTTGATACTTGTGTTATATTTTACTGTCTAAATCATTTTTAAAATGATCTAATAATCTGTAATTTTGCTCCCTGAGCATAGACAATAGTTTAAAAGATTTTTTTGATAAAACTTAAACTGATGTCTGTTGTCTTTGTAATCAGGTCGATTGTCTTTCATTTGTTTAGGTAAGCCTTTAGAAAGTTCTGGAAAATCCCTAAGTGGTTACCAGTGGGTTTCAGGCATTGCTGCCCGCTTCCTTCAGTTAGAAGAAAGAAGTATTCAAGAAGCAGCTCAGGAGGCCTTCTCTTCCCTCCAAGGTAGTTTATTAATCCAAGCTGTTATTTATCATAAAAAGGGTTGTTGTTTTTTAAATATAGTGAAAAAGTAAGGAGCTGAAATATTTTTATATTTCAATAACTTTAAATTCTATGATTGTAAACTTACCATTTGAGGCTTGCTTTGGGCTGGCATCATGCTGTGAAGACTGCTAACTTTAATATTTACTGTTGAAATATGCACAGAGTTTGAAGACTCTAAAAAGTAAAGATGGGGGATAAACTCAGTATATCAGAATTATTTCCAAAATATTCTTAACAGCTTTGTGGAAGATAACTCTATCATTTTATATAAAGGAATATATGTATTATATACATCTATCTCTTTTCAGATACGGTGTTTTCCATAGCCTGTCTGTGCACGTATGTTGTAGGAGATGCTGGCTGCGTGGTGAAGCTTTTGTTAACATAATAATTTTAAATTAAGTTTTCTAGAAAGCTGTTGCTCTTGTACATTTTGGCATCTAGGATTAGGTCAGGAGCAGTAAATCTCATTTATGTACTTAATGCAAAGGGAAAATTGCTGTCTTGGGAATCGTGGAAGCCACATTCCTTGCTATCACACTCTTACAAGATATTGACATATAAAACAAAATGTTCCCATTTTGTTTATCAGGTTTTTTTGCATTTTAAACTTTAAATAAATAATGTTTATGCGGGCTTCTTTTTCATTCATAAAAATGAAATTCATTCTTAGTGACTGCTTGGGTAGGCTTGTATTCTTGTTCACGAATTCTTGTGATATATTAGCCCATAAAATCTTTACATTTGGCTTGTGCAGCTGAGTTCATGACTGAATACAGAATGATAAAGAAGCTTTAGCATTTTTAGAAAGCACAGAAATCATACTTTCTAGATGGGTTTTCAGCTAGTTTTTAACAGCCTGAAAATCAGCAAAGAGGGTGTAATCAAACTTGTAGTTAAAGGCGCTAGTGTTTCGTGTAAATCTTTTGGGTATAATCTGTAAATTGAAGCAAAGGGGCTCTATAACATTTTCTTTGGTTCTCATTTTATTTGTGTGGCTATCTGCCAATCTAAACATTATATATTTTTGCCTTACCATCCATCAGAAGTTTTTTTAAAAACCCTACTTATTGTGTCATTGGCTAGTTGAGTAGCCTATTGCTTTCAGCATGTATTTACTGTATTAGCTGTATTGTTTTCCATTTCTGGCAAAATAGTAGTTTTTTGATCCTTGGTAGTAAATGTCAATGCTCATGTTTCCTGTGGGGTTTTTGCCTTTTTGTGTGGAGGGTGGGGAAAGCTGAGTGAATTATGATCCTGTCATCTGAAGAAACCACGATATGTTTCTTTGCCAAATTTTTCTGAGGGCTAAAGTGATCATCTGCAGGTATTGCATGAGCCTTTTCCTGAACTCTTCCTAGCAATGTACTCAGGACTTCAGCCTGTTCTCTGTCATGCTGGGAAAATGGAGCACACACAAGTCCTTTTAACTTATTCCTTGCAAGGTTAATTGATTTAATCACTTCTAAAGAAGATGAGTTTTGCCAGAAGGATTTAGAAATGGAAATTTACTACTGGACTTCATGAAACATATGATACCCTTAGCCATAAAATCAAAAACAGAAGAGGGAATCTAGTACTGTATTTTTTCCATTTATTTACTTTTCTAAGCTATATTTTTTATTCAGACTTTTCCTTCAGTAAAGTTTTTAGAAGGAGATAAAAATTACAGCACTAAATGTTCTCCATAGAGGGCCAGTTCATGAGCTATAATAAACTGGCATTTTTCCATAGGCATCAATGATCTGACCTGGAGTTGGATGTATCACAGTTACACAGCATCAGGGGGGCCCAGCTCCATACTCCTGGAAGCAGCAGGGCTTGAATCATAGAATAGGCTTGCAGGGCAGCCAGCCCTCAGCACCTCCTAGAGTGTACCTTGGCTCCCCCACTAGCCCTTAGTGCTGCCCCGAATGTGCTGTGTGGTGCTCCCTCAGTAATTTTAAGTGCTTGGGAGCCCCAGGCCCTTTTGAATAGCTGGGACCCAGGGCAACTGCCCCCTTTGCCCCTTCCTTCCACCACCCTCCTCTCCCCCCACTTGTGGGCCTGCACAGAACGGACAATACTGATGTTATTCTCTTGTTCATTTTCACAATAAGCACCCGACTCTGGTCGTACGTCTACACTTGCTCCCTAGTTCGAGCTAGGGATGCAAATGTAGCCAACCGAAATTGCTAATGAAGCAGGGATTTAAATATCCTGCACTTCATTAGCATAATCTCGCCCGCACGTTATTCCGCTCAACAGCTGATTCGAACCTGGAAGTGCGCTCCGGGATGTGTTAGTTCGAATCAAACCCCTTGGTTCGAACTAACGTTACTCCTCATTTTTTTATTCGAACTAACATGTCCCAGAGCGCACTTCCTGATTCGAATCAGCTGTTGAGCGGAATAACGCACGGGCGAGATTATGCTAATGAAGCATGGGATATTTAAATCCCCGCTTCATTAGCAATTTCGGTCAGCTACATTTGCATCCCTAGATCGAACTAGGGAGCAAGTGTAGACGTACCCGTTATCCATTAATAAATAAATGTAAGCAGTATAGTTGTAGGTGTGTTGGTCTCAGGACATTAGAGAGACAAGATAAATGAGGATGTGTCTTTTGTTAGACTAACTTCAGTTGGTGAGAGTTCTTCTTCAGAAGTTCGAAAGCTTATCTCTCTCACCAAGAGAAGTTGGTCCAATAAAAGATATTGTTACCCACATTGTGTGTCAGAAATAAATAGCATGCTGGCCAATAGTACTTTCACTTCAAAAGCAGTTCTGTATTAATGGGTGTGTCTAGACTACAGGGTTTTGTCAACAAAAGTGGACTTTTGTTGACAAAACTATACCTGCGTCTACACTGCCACTGAGTTCTGTTGACATAATGTTTTGTCGACGGCTGTAAACCTCATTCTATGAGGAATAACGCCTTTTGTCAACAGAGTTCTGTCGACAGAAGGCGTTATTGCATCTACACTGTCCTTTGCGTCTACACTGTCATGTCGACAAAGCGGCTTGCTTTGTCGACAGAACTGGATGTAGTCTAGACTCTCTGTCGACAGAAGCTTTGTCAACAGTATCTGTCAACAAAACTACTGTCGACAAAAGTCTGTAGTCTAGACCATACCTGACCAAATCCCACAGACTCCTAGATGGCAGCAAAAGGCCCAAACCTAAGTAAAAATAACATGTACTACTTTTGTGAATCCTGGACATACGCGCTCTGGAGGATAGCTCTATGAGTGAATGAATGGAGGGTTTGTAGGTGGGTCAAGAAAATGGTGTGTAGACGTATAGCTGGAATGTGGTTGACTTCTAAGTAGGTGCATAGGTGGAAAACAGCTTCACCAATTGTGCCTTTCTATTGGACATAGTCCTTTAAGGGGCCAGAGTGTCCTGCCTCCATGTTGGGAGAAAGATTCCATCTCCCCATACCTCCCAGCATGCATTGTTCTTGTTGCAGGGCAGAGCAGTATTCCACCTTTAAAATCTTTTTTAAGTGAATCTTTTTTGTAACAAAGTTGAAAATTATTAACATTCAGAAATAAATTTCCTTTCCTTTCAACTTTGTTAAATACAGTTATACATCAACCAAATTAGTTTTTCAGTTTAGCCTAGTATTTCCTTCCAAAAAATATGTTTCAGATCACACATATTAAACTGTAACTTGAGGAGAAAAAAATAATGCTTCGCTAAAACGTTCCACTGACTGGAGGTTTGAAGAGTGCACTTATTTACTAGCTGACTGAAGAAGAATTCTGTGTAAGCTCGAATTCTTGTTTTTAAATATATTTAAAAGAATTGAGATTTTATTTGAAAGCTATTTGCTTTCACTTTAGCTTCACTCAGCAGATTATCTTTATGCTCTCATCCTGCTTGCTAATTAGAAGGAAAATATATATGTCCAATCTGTGACTTTAAAAGGCAATATAGCTAAAACTATCATGAAGGGAGGCTTATGTAGCAGTTAACTCATTTCACATGGGACCCTATTACTGTATATGTTCTACATTCTTTCATACTTTTCAGAGAAATCTTTATACTTAATTTGGCTTCTGTAGCTCATGAAACTTGAATGCAGAATATGAGGACCACATAGTAAGTGTCCCACAAATTTTAATAAGGCACTCAGAATGGAAATGTGTGTTCTAAATTATATCTTCTTAACTCCCTTAACTTTATTCTTCTTCCTCTATACAATCAGCTCTTGTTGAGTCCATTTTCTTGCCTGCACCCCTTTATCCTCAACCCATTTACCGATTTTCTGTCACCAAATATGTGTTTTCTCTCTTTACCCCTCTGCATATCATCCCTAGCTCCTTCAGTCTCTCCATCCATTTATACCCCTTTACTTGTATTGAAAATTCCATTGCTTGATCTCCACAAAGTGCTTGGTAAATTGGTAGGAATTATGGTATATTCTGTTATCCATTAGTTCTGTGTTTGTACAGTGGAATGTAGATGGCTGTATATATGTATTTTTTAGGACACAATGTACTCTCATAAGGCAAGTGTAAGTTCAGGTTTGAACTTTCAGTTATGTTTTATCTTCATATTATCAGATTAAATTAATAAAAAGGCACTTACTAAAAATAAGGCTATGTCATCAAAGATTATTGTAAGGGGAAAAGTAAGGTATAACTAAAGCTTTCAGTCATGTTAACTAAGTGTATTATCTTTTCTTTTTTGTACAAACAGAAGATATGTCTGGTATCTTTCTATGTGTATTTAAAATGTCTTAACTTTAACAGCTATGTTATTTTTTTCTGGCAGCTAATATGAATACAAAGGGATTGGAATTGAAAGATATTATTTTGGTCCATCTGTATATGAAGAACATGAAAGATTTTGCTGTTATAAATTCAGCTTATATGACAATATTTGATTTATGTCCACCAGCAAGGTAGGATCAGACTATTGCTACAGTATATTTATGATACACTATTATATACTGTATTACTACTGCTATATTTATGAAGCTTTTGTACTTTTTTTGTGTCTTACATATTCAGAAGTAGTGTTTTGTTCACCTTTTTCTAGGAAGCATGCTGGTTTTGATCATTTTTTTTTTATTGCCTTCATGGAACAGTTGCTAATAGTATAGCATAAGCATATATACTGCTTAATTAAAAGCATGTGTGTGGCAAGGAGATGGTGTTCTGAGTACTGTGAGCCTAACTACTTTTTTTGGCAGAGACCAAGCATATCCCTTTTAGTATATGTCTAGTGTCTATCAGACTAGACCTCCACACTTGCTGCCAAACCCAGGTCTATGGGAATAAGCCAGTCAGTCTAGGCCTGCAAGTTCATCCACAGTTCCAATTTTGTACTGCTCTTAACTTCTAGTTTATGTAGTAGTTTTCTGTTGGAAACTGGACCAGTATAGTAAATGCTTAAGTTACTGAAAACCTTACTCCAGTTTTTTGAAAGTTGTGTCAAATCTAGCACATTCCACTCCAAAGAACTGTCTTTTTGTTTTGAATTGTGTTTTTGTTAGAAGAGTACATGATGGGGGGAAGCAGTGGATGTGATATAGCTCAACTTTAGCAAGACTTCTGATACTCTCACATGACCTTATAAACAAACTAGGGAAATGCAGCCTAGATTAACCTACTATTAAGGGAGGTGCACAACTGTTTGAGAATTATACGCAATGAATTTATCTATGGTAAACAATCAAGCTGGAAGGGTGTATTGAGTGTGGTGCTGCGGGCCTCTGTCCTGGGTCTGATTCTAGTCTATCTCATCAATGATTTTGATAATGGCATAGAGAGTATACTTATAACATTTACAGATCATTCTGGATTTGCAAGAGCTTTGGAGGACCAGATTTTAAATCAAAATTATCTTGACAAATTGGATAAATGATCTAAAATAAACAGGATAAAATTCAGTAAGGACAAATGAGAAGTACTCCACTTAGGAAGAAATAATAAATTGCACAGACAAAAACTAGGAGATGATTACCTAAGAAGGAGCACAGCAGAAGGATCTGGGGGTTATGGTGAAGCACAATCTAAATAAGAATCCACAATGTAATACTGTTGCAAAAAAAAGCAACAAATATCATTCTGGATTATATTAGTAGGAGAGTTGTAAGGCATATTCAAGAAGTATTTTTTCCACTTTACTCAGCAGTAATAAGCCATCAAGTAGATTTTGAATTCAGGATACCACACTTCAGGAAAGATGGGGACAAATTAAAGAAAGTCCAGAGGAGAGTTTCCAAAATTATTAAAGGTCTAGAAATCATGACCCACAGGAAGAAATGAAAAATTTTGGTTTGAGTCTGAAGAAAAGAGAGGACCTGACCATAGTCTTTGAGTACCTAAAAGGTTGTTATGAAGAGGATGGTGATGTCTAGTTCTGCTTGACCACCTAGGACAGAATAAGGAGTAATGGGCTTAAATTGCAGCAAGGGAGATTTAAGTTAGACTCTGGGAAAAAGTTCCTAACATACAAGAGTAGTTAGCACTGAAACAAATTACCTAGTGAGGTTGTGGAATCTCTTCTCATTGGAGGTTTTTAAGAACTATTTAGATGAACACTTGTCTGGGATGGTCAGTAATACTGAGTCCTGCTTCAATGCAGAGGACTGGAGTAGATGACCTATTGAGGTCTCTTCCAGGTCCACATTTCTATGATTCTATGACTTCCAGAGTGAGAACTGGAAAGAATCCACAGGCCTTCGCAACTGAAATTCTGCTAGGTTGCCTGACAGCTTTTCCTTTAATTAATTAATCCTATCAACAGTTTGTGTGATCTCCTTATAATTGAAAACTTTAACTTCAGGTCAGTTAAAGTAAAGTTTAGTTTTTGTTCATATTTATAAAAAAGGGTAAAAACATCTGCATAAATGGAGCAAGATTTGAGATTATAATAATTCAATTAGTGAAAATGTCATCCATAATTACAGATTTTTTGTTATTCATAGAGAAGGTAGATGTGTGACAGTAAATTATTATAACAAAGCCAGATGTGATATGGAGAAGTAATACCTTTTTGACTCAAAATAGTCTTTGCATCAAAAATACTCTAGTCCATATTCCAGGTTTGAGTGAATAAAACAATGAAAGATCTGTGTAATAATATTCCCTACAGTACACTTTCCTTTAATTCAGCGTTAAATGGGTCTGGTGATGGGGATACCATCACTTCATTTAGGAAACTATTACTATACCTAAAAGCTGTGGTTGACAAGTAGGTTTTTCTAATATCCAGCCTAAATTATCATTTTAAAAAAAAATTACATCCCATTTCTCCTAATTTTGCCCACCTGGACAGCTATAAACATGTCCACTTGTTCATTAGCTTTTACACTTTTCTGGACCCTCTCCATCCAGACTGTCAATATCTTTTGGAGTTAACTTCCTAGAAGTTAAAGCAGTAATCCAGGTTCAGTAATGGCATGGGGATAGGGAGAGGAACTGTATCCTCAGTGTTCTGTTGTGTAATGCCTGTGTGTATGATGTCACATATTGTATTGATCTTTTTATTGGCTGCTACACTTCATTGCTAACTCTTGTCTACTGTTCTGGCCATTGTCACCACTACATGTTTTTCATCATTGTTGCTTTCCAAATTTTTTCCTCCTATTAAACATCTGCATTTGGGTTTATAATTTCCCACAACAAGCATACTTGCATTTTCATCATTCCTAATTTGCTATTCTCTGTGAATTTATTGTCATAATGCATACATTCTCTTCCAGGTCATTAATGGAAATATAAATATGTAAAGTTAAAGGCCTCGACGACTGACAAACTGTTTTTTTGTTTTTTTTAGTGCTGAATAAAATCTTTTATAGGAAGCAAGTTCTTTGCTTTTTCCCATTGTGCAACAGTGAGGGCTTTATTACTTATTCAAGTTCATAAGATATATTTTCCACTGCTTAGTAATAGCTCTACTAGTAATTGGATCCGTGGTGTACTCATTGCTTTGAAGGCTTCCCTAAGATAAATATCCATGGATCCTTATTAATGTCATGCCCCATAATTTACAATTCTTCCTGTATTTTATCCCAATATACAATCAGTGGATAAGAGGTCCAAAAATAATGGAATTAAGTTGCAAGCTTGCATTTGCTACAGAGTGAATAAGATTTATACAATAGGTAGTAGGAATTATCCAACATAACAGCACTATAGTAAAGATAAAATATAATCTTCTATTTAAGCATCATTGCTTTACTATCAGTCTGAATACTATTGAGTTTGCATTAATCAGAACTATTTGATTTGATTTTTTTGTGCACTCTTTTATTCTTTGTCTATTTCTGGTGTATTTCAAGCAACCATTGAGTGGATACTGTTAGAAAAATTGAAAATAATATAATCATAGATATATGAATGTAAGAGCAAGGAGGGAGGAAGAATGGAAAAGGATAAAAAGTTATAGCCCTATAGAGAGGGATTGTTTTATGTGAAACATATTACCATTTAAAGCAAAAATGCTCAGTGTTTTCCTTTTTAAAACTGCTTGCCAATTTTAATGAAATTTTATAAACAAACTAATGGAAACTGCAAATACATAGGAGATAATGTCAGGATTGGGACATTGGCCTGTGACAAACGTCAGTGCAAATATTGTGTCAAAATAAGTGTATAGACAACATTGCTGTGACAAAATGCTGTTCCACTGGCACGGTTTATATTGCATCTAACGCAAATAAAGTTAATCCTTTTCAAATGTCATTATTAGTATTTTCTCTGTAACCAAAGGATGGAGATATGCCAGAATTTTTCACTTGACCTTTATTTAAAAAATGTATTTTCTGCCTAAGACATAATAACTGAAAGAGTATATTATTTGAAAAAAGGCTTTCCATATATTTATTGTATTGAATTTCTAAATGATTAGCTACTAATATTGCTAATTATATTTAATGTTCTGGAAACCTTCTCTAAATGATTGGTCATTAGTGGTTTTATCTGATTGATGAGAGACACTTGTAGAGTTATCCCAATGAAGATATGTGTTTGCAGTGTACTCCAGTTTCAAAAGCAGTCGGGAACTAAAAAGCTTGGAAATAAAGGTTTTCTGTCTACTCATCCTTTGTTGTCCTGGATCTGGTGTTGTATATCATTATTTTTTCCTTTGGAGACATGGAGGCATCAAAGGGGATTCATTTTACAATCTTTAGGACAGAGGTTTCAAACTCATGGCTGGCCGGCCATCTGTGGCCCGAGCAGTTCCACAGTCTGGCCTGTACACAGCTGCTGGCATGTGAGTTCTTGCAGCCCGGGGCTGGGGGGGGGGGTGTCCATATCCTTCCCCCAAGTCCAGACCCTGCTTTGCTCCTTCCCTGCCTCTTCCCACCCCTTCTCTGCCCTCCCCACCTTTAAGCCTCCTCCCCCAAGGGCACAGATTCAGGGATTACCAGGAGGCCTGGTGTGGGGTGGCAGCAGGGGTCAGTCCCCCTGCACTCACCATGATGGCAGGAGCTGTGGGGAAGCAGAGTAGTCTCGATGCAGTAGTCTCTGACCAGTCCAGCTCAGTCGCTCTACTTTACCACCATGGGAAATGGAGCTCCCCAGCCCTAGCCCAGGCTGGCTTGGGACATGGCGGTGGAGTTAAACAGACTCCTGTGTAACTCTGCTTTCCTGGGGCTCCCACCACAATGATGAGTACTGAAGGGGTTAATGCCTGCTGTCAGCCCCAGCCCTCCCAGGGCCCCATGGTCTCACCTGAGTATGAAGGACCATTCTGTCCACAGAATGATTCAGGTGGTTTCATGGGGCCCAGGGAGGCCATTCGAACCATCCTATGGATAGCGTGGTTCTGCACATACTGCCTCTCTCAGGGCCTCCCAGGGAGAAGAGAAGGGGTCCTTAAATTGCCCAGGGGCGGCAGACAGGCTGGGAGGCGTGTGAGGGCAGATGCACAGAGACACGCACCCTCCCCGCAGAGCCTTGTCAGAGAGGGGTGCCCACTGGGAGGATTTGAGGACTGTCACTGGCCCTAATATAAATTGAGTTTCAGACCCCTGCTTTAGGAGAATATACAATAGTATAGCATGGTTTTTTAGGCACCTCTGTCTTTGCTGACCTATGTGGAATCAGATTCATCGAAGACTTTCTCTCAATTTATTAAAAAAATATTTATCGTCCTACTCAAACAACAGTGATCTGAGCCAGCACAATGCGGAAATAGCTGCTGTGAAATTTTAAATCTATGAATAGCGAACTATGCATGATGTGACAATTTAGACTTATATTGCATATCAAGGTCCCGACTCAGGTAGCAGAAGAGCACTGGGATCTCTGATAAGCTCAGAATTACCCAGCCATGTAAATTGATTATGAAATAATTTAATTACTTAGTGTGGTTCATAAAATAAGATAGGAATGGGCAGTGCCAGAAGAGGCTAACACACTTCCTTAAAGGGAGTGAGGAGAGGCTTCTAAGAGATGCTGCAGCCATCCAGAGTTACTAATCCACACAAACATGGAGTTTTCTTTCTGCATGGCCTAAGAGGAGAATGCGGCAGGTTCTATTCCCTACTGTCAGCTCATAAAGCTGCACAAGAGCAGATCACCACTTCAGTATATTTTAAGTATAGTACCTCCTCCTACTTCATCCTCATCTGCAGCTTATGCTACTGCATGTCTTTTACTCCCTCTTTTGAAGAATAGCTAGCCATATAATCTCCCATCCTTTCATACAAAGCTTATAAAAGAACAGGAAAAAAGTTACGAGCTAGGAGAATGCAGAAAAATCACTTTCTGAGATTATTTATGTAGCACAAGCAGACTTGTGCTGCATTTTGGTCAAAAGAAAAATTATGCACACATTTGCGTGGCTGCATAATTGCATTATGCACAGTGACCTGGCTATGTAACATGCTAGGAGCACAGACCCAAGGGTATAGAGCTATAATAAATTTGCAAAATTGTCTTGAAAATTTAGCAGCCCAAGCAGAAAATCTACTTACCCATCCTTATGATGATGATAATGGTGGGGTGGTAGGCAGAGAGAGGAAATATTTTACTTGCCTGCATTGAAAAAAAGTCACTTCTCCAGAATAGAATTTTACAAAACTGTATTTTAAGATAACTACCTGAGAATAAGCATTTACAACTCATTTTCTCTTGGAATTTCTGCTGAGAGTTATATGTAACCCTTTTATGTGTGGGCTGCCAACTTAATTGTTCTTCAATAGATATAGGCTTTGAGATACTGGTCTCTTATTTCTTTTTAGTGGTTTGTTTATATATACATACAAACAAACACACACCCTCTCTTATATGTTATGTAATTGAAATGAAAATATAGTAAATATGGTATTATACACTATATCCGTTTATATATAAAATTAAAAAGCAGAGGAAGACACTAACATATTAGTTTACAAACTTGTTATTAAAAAATAAAATACAGAATTTTCTGTTACTAGTGGTAAATGTTTCAATTATTTTATAGCTGTTTTTTATTTGTAATGTGATTTTTGCATTGGCTAGTACATGTTTCCCCATGTATTATTAAATAATACATATTGCCGTAACAAATAGGTGAGGAAAAAAAGGAACCTAAAAAATTCACTATTAAAATTTTGAAGACAGTACTCACAGGTCAGAAAGCTGGATGTGGTTTTCCATTAGAAATTATCCCTTTCTTATTAATTGGCTGAGCAAAAGGCAATATGATGAAATTGTTGAAGATGAATATGGTGCTGCTCTCTTGGCTCTTGACTGGAGGGTGGTTGACCAGCCATGGTAGTTACAAATATGGTTGGAGACCTGAAGGGGTAGTGATTTCATTATTTTGCAATAATGGCGAGCTGGAGGACTTTTTACTCAACTCCTGTAACCCTCATTTTATGAGGAGTAAGGGAAGTTGAAGGAATAGTGTTCTTCCTTAGACTTTCTGCTGTGTAGACAGCGCCAAAAGCTGGATTAAACTATTTCGACTTCAACTACACAATTAATGTAGCTCAATTTGTGTAGCTTAATTCAGCTTTTGCCTTGCTGTGTAAACATACCCTTAGATATGGAGAACGGGTCTCATATACATAGTGTTAATAAGGACACATGTATAAAGTAATTGAACGAGTAACACCAGCCTTCATTCGGTGACATCTATTTCTCTCCATCAATGAAAACTGACTCACTGCAAGACCTGCAATTGACCACCATCTCACTGAGGTGTCAGCAGAATATCAATGATACCGTAGCTTTGTCATAAATTTCCAACCAAAGTCTTTAACATAGTAACCACAGAAAAGTGGTAACAGTGTATTGGTAAGGGTGGGGTAAATAACATCAGTAGTTCACTGTGAGATTGGGAAGGTGTCTCTAGAGGGGCTCTGCAGGAGAAAGGCCATGAGTCTAGGTGTTACCATTTTCTTCAATAAGTTGGCTAATGGAGTGGGGTGTATATTTATAAGATTTGCAAATGACACTAAGCTAAGTGGCACTGCAAGCACATTAGAAGATAGGATTAGAGCTCAAAGTGGGCTGACAATTGAAAAATCAGATTCACAACTGGAAGGACAAATCAAATTCACAACTGCTAAATGGAGAACAACTGGCTAAGCGATAGAACCGTTCAAAAGGATCTGGGGGTTATAGTGGATCAAAATTGAATATGAGTCAACAATGTGAATCAGTTGTAAAAAAAAAAGGCTAATACCATTCTAGTGTGTATTCATAGGGGTGTCATGTCAGATAAGGGACGTAATGGTCTACTTTTATCTGGTACTCTTGCAGTCTCAACTGCAGTACTGTGTCCAGTTCCAGGTGCCACTCATTAGGAAGGCTATAGATAATTTGGAAAGAGTCCAGAGAAGAGCAAAAAAAATGAATAAAATGAATAAATAATAATAAAAGGTTTAGAAAATTTGACCTTGTAGGAAAGATTTTAAAAAATCTAGGTATTTTTAGTCTTGAGAAAAGAAGACTAAGAGGGGATCTGATAACAGTCTTCAAATATGTTAAGGCCTCTTATGTAGTGGAAGGACAAGAAGTAATGAGCTTATTCTACAGCAAGGGAGATTTAGGTTAGATATTAGGGGAGGGGGAAGCTTTCTAAGAATAACTGATTTCAGGAATAGGATTCGAAGGGGGTTTGTGGATCCCCTATCATTGCCTTACTGTAGGAGGCTGGATTTTATGATCACTCAGTCATAGAATCGCAGAACACTAGAACTGGAAGGCACCTCGAAAAGTCATCGAGTCCAGTTCCCTGTCCTCACGGCAGGACCAAGCATCATCTAGATCATCTCTGACAAGTGTCTGTCTAATCTGTTCTTAAATATCTCCAATGATGGAGATTCCACAATCTCCCTAGGCAATTTATTCCAGTGTTTATAGACTTCCTGTCTATAGTGACAGACAGGAAGTTTTTCCTGATGTCCAACCTAAACCTCCCTTGCTACAATTTAAGCCCATTGCTTCTTGTCCAATACTCAGAGGCCAAGGAGAACAATTTTCTCCTTATAACACCCTTTTACATACTTGAAAACCTCTATCATGTCCCCTCTCAGTCTTCTCTTTTCTAAACTAAACAAGCCCAGTTCTTTCAGTCTTCCTTCATAGGTAATGTTTTCTAGACCTTTAAGCATTTTTGTTGCTCTTCTCTGACCCTTCTCCAATTTCTCCACATTTTTCTTGAAATGTGGTGCCCAGAACTAGACACAAAACTCCAGTTGAGGCCTAAACAGCACAGAGTAGAGTAGAAGAATGACTTCTCGTAACACTCCTGTTAATGTATCCCATAATCATGTTTGCTTTTTTTGCAATAGTGTCACACTGTTGACTTATATTTAGCTTGTCATCTACTATGACCCCTAAATCCCTTTCAGCAGTACTTCTTCCTAGACAATCACTTCCCATTCTGTATGTATGAAACTGATCCTTCTTACGTGGAGTACTTTGCATTTCTCCTTATTAAACTTCATCCTGTTTACCTCAGCCCATTTTTCTAATTTGTCCAGATCATTTTGAATTTTGACCGTATCCTCCAAAACACTTGCAACCCCTCCCAGCATGGTATCATCTGCAGACTTAATAATCGTACTCTCTATGCCATCATCTAAATCATTGATGAATATATTGAACAGAACCGGCTCCAAAACGGACCTCTGCGGAACCCCACTTATGTCCTTCCAGCATGATTGTGAACCATTAATAACTACTCTCTGAGAATGGTTATCCAGCCAGTTATGCACCCACCTCATAGTAACCTCTGTAGGTTATATTTCCCTAGTTTATTGATAAGAAGGTCATGCAAGACGGTGTCAAATGCCTTACTAAAGTTTAAGTATACCACATACACCTCTTCTCCCTTATTCACAAGACTTGTTATCCTATCAAAGACAGCTATCAGATTGGTTTGACATAATTTGTTCTTTACAAATCCATGCTGGCTGTTACCTATCACCTTATTCCAGATGTTTGCAGATGAATTCCTTAATTACTTGTTCCATTATCTTCCCTGGTACAGAAGTTAAACTGACTGGTCTGTAGTTTCCTGGGTTGTTCTTATTTTCCTTTTTATAGACGGGCACTATAGATGCAGTTTTCTGGCATCTCTCCTGTTTTCCATGACTTTTCAAAGATGATAGCTAAAGGCTGAGATACCTCCTCTATCTGTTCCTTGAGTATTCTAGGATGCATTTCATTAGGCGCTGGTGACTTGCAGACTTTTCTAAGTAATTTTTAAATTGTTCTTTTATTTTAACTTCTAAACCTACCCCATGTCCACTAGCAGTCACTATGTTAGGCATTCCTTCATCATCAAGACTTCTTGGTGAAGACCGAAACAAAGAAGTCATTAAGCACCTCTGCCATTTCCAAGTTTCCTCTTATTGTTTCTTCCTCCTTGCTGAGCGATGGGGCTATCCTGTCCTTGGTCATTCTCTTGCTCCTAATATACATGGAGAACATCTTCTTGTTACCCTTTATGCCTCTAGCTAGATTTAGCTTGTTTGGTGCCTTGCCTTTCTAATCTTGCCCCTGCATACCTGTGATGTTTGCTTATATTCATCCTTTGCTATTTGACATAGATTACTCTTTTTATACAACTCCATTTTGATTTTTAGATCATGTAAGATCTCCCAGTTGCTCGAAGGTGGTCTCTTGCCATACTTTTTATTTTTCCTACTTAGTGGAATAGTTTGCTCTTGGGCCCTTAATAACGTCCCGTTAAAAAGCTACCAACTCTCTTCTGTTGTTTTTCCTCCAAGTCTTGCTTCCCATGGGACCTTACCTACCAGCTCTCTGAGTTTACTAAAATCTGCTTTCCTGAAATCCATTGTCGCTATTTTGCTGTTCTCCCTTCTACCATTCCTTAGAATCATGAAATCTATGATTTCATGATCCCTTTCTCCCAACCTGCCTCCCAAGCTCCCAAGGTTCTTTCCAGCCTTGTATTTCTATGATTCAAAAGATACTCATATAATCTTTCATGATTTGTGTTTTCAGAGTGTGTGTGGAAGCCCCACTTGTTGATGGAGTACTCTTTTCGATGGATTGCCTTGCACATAAGTGTGATGTTACAGTTGGTGATGTACACAGTTATCAAAAACAGATCATGCATGTGCAGAGCATTTCTCACTGGGCACCTGCTAACATAGGACCTTATAGTCAGTCCATCAAGGTAAGCAATCCTTGTTACTATTTATGAATTTTTTACTAGTTAAGAAATTTATCTGCTCTTTTCTTTTCATTGATTTTAATCTGTACCGAATGGAAAAAAACCAAAACATAGGCATTTTTGTAATACAGGTTGGACCTCTGTGATCTGGCACCCGAAGGACCTGACCAGTCCCAGAAGAGGCAGTTTGTAAGATAAGGGGAAGTCATATTTGGCATCCCTCTAGTGGCTCCCCCAGCCCTGGACTGGCCGCTGATCTCCTGGCAGGCTCCCCCTGCCTCTCCCCGCTCCTCCCTGATGCTAGCTCTACTTCCCTGCCAGTCCCTCCCTCTTCCTTGCTAAGTTGGGTAGCCCAGCTCCCTGTGCGCTGGTCTCCTGCATGTGTTGGGCAGCCCTGTTTTGGAGCACTGAGCTCCTAGAAGCATCAGGCATCCCCATTGCAGCATGCTGGGCTCCTGGCCCCACCCGCTGCAGTGCGCCAGGCTCCTGGCCCCATCGGGCAGCCCTGCTGGTTTGTACCTAGTAGCCCAGATGCGGCACACTGGGCAGCCCAGCTGTGGGGAGCCCAGCTCTTAGCCTTCCATTGGGACTCTCTGGTCCTGGAATATCCATGGTCCTGCTGGACCACAGATGTTGCCAAACCAGCGTTAACAGAGGTTCAACTTGTATGTTTTAAAAAATACTACAAAAATTAAAAAATATGGGTATATAAATTTAAAGTTTTAAAATGTTTGTGAATGACCACTGTCAGGCAGTGCTAAGAACAATTTATATTACGGTGTCCGTCTCCGCAAAAACAATATTTTGAGGTTATGCACTATAATTATAAAAGTAAATAATTATAGTGCATATACATTTCCATATGTGTTCTGAAATTTAACAAATAAGTGAAAACATTTCAGGGTATTTTAAATTTCTTTATGTTCAAATCAACACTTAAACATATGTAAGTGAATTTTCTTACAAAGCTCTAGATATTAGTATTGCACTACAAAAAAGCAAATCAAGACTGATGAAATACTCAGATATTAGAAATTCCATCAACTATTCAATTAGTTAATAGAGGGGTGCTAGCTATCCCGCTGCGCCTCAGCCTTTGAAATGTACAAGAGCTGCCTATGGCTCTTGTATATTTCAAAGGAAGAGTCGCAGCAGTTGGGATGCCTCTGCTTCCCCTGCCCGCCCCCCCTCCCCAGGAGACGGTGCTGGGAGAAACTGCTTTTAAGCCAGCTCCCCCCAGCACCAGCTCCTGCTCCCTTTTCCTGCTTCCTCTTTCTGATAGAGGCAGCAAGGGGGAAGTGGCTAGTCGAGTCACTACTAAACTACCCAATAAGCATATGCTTATCAGGTAGTTGACTAGTCACTTACATCCATATTTTGTGCATATTTCTACTTTTTTGTAAAATTCCTTTTTGGCCTCTGGCTAGTCTTTCTATCTTTCCTTAACATCAGGATATTTTGTGTGATGCCTTTAAGAGTGCCTCTCTGAGAAATTTCCAGCTCTACCAAACTATTTTTTTTTCCATACTGTGGGTCTGCATTACAGAATTACTTGGTATAACTATGTCACTCAGAGGCCTGGACTATTCACACCCATGAGCAATGTAATTATACCAACTAAGCACTTAGTGTAGCTTTTCCTGCCAACATAACTAATTCTCCTCCCAGAGATGCAAGTATAAAGCTGATTGCAGAGCTCTCTTAGCCAGAGCCACTGCAGTGGCGCAGCCATATTGTTGCATATGCACCAATGCACATTTCTAGTGTAAATTTTCTCCCTATAGACCTTACCTACCGGTAAGTCCATTGCCCTTATTCTCTGGCTCTCACTCCTTTCTTTCCTTACAATCAGTATGTCTGATCATTTTATGATCACCAGGTTTTATCTGTGCCAAAGATGCCTAATCACCCACCTTCTTATTTGGTAGTCTATGACATCTCTCTAAGAAGGAACCACAGGGTTTAATGAGGTTGCCCCTCTATTTTTCACCTTTTATTTTACCAAGAGACTTTCATCAGGTCTACCTTTCACCTCCTTCCGGATCTCAAAATAAGTGTATATATTCTTGATATATAATGAAATACCACCTCTCTTTTTACTGTGCCTGTACTTCCTGAAGAAATTACATCCCTCTGTACCAATATTAGAGTCTTGACATTTATCACAGTGTGTGTGTATATGTGTGATATTAGATGTTTATTGTGATTCTTGCTTATGTACCTGTAGAGTTGAACTTATTTGTGGGCTGGAAACATTAAGCAAACATTTTATTAAAAGTGAGTGAATATTCCCTCATAAGCAGTTTTAACTTGTATGTGCTATTGTTGGCTAGGATGTTGGTGAGCATTCCCATCATAATTTCATGTGGTTTGGGTTGGGAGCTCTATTCTCCTGACATCAGGCTACCAAATCCATTTTTTTCTTGTGATTCCCTCAAGATTTGAACCCTATCCCATAAGTACACTGCTTTTTTATAATACACCGTGCCACTTTCCTTCCTCGTGATTTTTTTAAAATATCCTTTGGATCAATCACAATTTATGATTTCACTTAGTTTATCTGTTCTATTGGTCAGTAAATAGATAATTCTGTAGTGGATAGTAAACTATCCAATTAAAAATATGAGATCTAACAGTCTGTGATCATCAGCAGATATTATCCAAACATCTTTACCAAATGGAGATATTCTATTGCTCTCTGCACATCAGTGCTTCTGTGAAATCTGATTCAGGTGGCTATTCAGCTTGAAATATGAAAGAAAACATTTCAGGGTATTTTAAATTTCTTTATGTTCAAAGACAGAAGAAAGTTCACACTTTTTCTTAGGAAATCAATACTTAAACATATGTAAGTGAATTTTCTTACAAAGCTCTAGATATTAGTATTGCACTACAAAAAAGCAAATCAAGACTGATGAAATACTCAGTATTTCTAAAACTTACATTTAATATAAAGTGAATGGGACATGGTATGTTACTTATCAAATATGAAAGAGTAACCCAGGCATCCTCCTCCCAAACTGCTAGTGCCTTCCTGAGTATGAGGGAAAGGTTTTATCTTTCACCTTGCAAAAGAGATTTGTATGCATTCTCCACTCCACTGCCTATAGAACAGAAATAAGATCTGGCCCAAACTATGTTGTTACTAGTAGGGGACTCTATCACTTACATAATATTTTATTTGATATATAGTAATTCTTCTGAATTGCACATAAGCCTATTATTATACTGCTGCAACAATGTTTTGTTTTATTTGATGCTAGTTGCATTCAGTATGTAGAGTGACGACTTAATTAAGATAGCAGATGGACTCACCCTGGAAGGACACAGAGGATGGTTATCACGTGTAACACATAATTTCTCTTTGTTTACCTGCTTACTGAAGATTCATTTGTGAGGAGCAAAAAGTTGATTTGGTAGACATTTTCTTCATTCTATTTTAAACTCTGTGGACCATGCCTTCGCTGGCCGTGCCTGGTTTATTCAAAGGTGAAAATGCAAAGAACCATACATTCATTTTGCACTCATGCTCGGGCAATCATATTCTAACTGTAGTGCACAGTCAGAGTGAATATCCTAGACCTGGCACAATTTGCACTTGTGCGATCTCTTACTTTTATGAATGGGCATTCATTTTCATCCTCAGCAATCTCTGCAGCATCTGATGGCAAACCATAGAATACTGTTGCCTTAAAAAAAACCCAGCAAAGTCCAAAGCAATATGTTAAAATTATTCGAGTTCTTCGTGGAGAGATGCACCCAAAGGGTAGAGATAGGAAACTGCACCTCCTTGAATAGATCCCTCATTTGTGAAGTCCCAAAAGAATGAACTTTTCTCTGGTCCTTTTCAAAATCGACATGAGACCACTAGCTGAAATGACATCATGACATGGACTCAGTGCCAGCTACATGCAAATGCTGTGCTTATCTTTTATTTCATATAACCATACCACTACCACTGAGTAAGATCAGTGCAGGGATGAAGAATAGCTGGTTGGAGCAAACTGCAAGCAAAACAGAGGTGATGCTGGTTTGCAGGGACTAGCACTTTGCAAAATGTGCAGTCATGGGCAATCTCCTTTGGTTGATGGTACAGCACCATAGTTGGGCAGTTCAATCTGTAGCTTAGATCTGTCCATAATGGTAAGCTCTCACTTAGCAGCATTCACTAGTAATGTTTTCTGCCATTTTTTGGTTGGGTAGCAGACCCAACCCAACTCATCCTAGCATAGGTTATATTATGTCTTTATCACCTCCCATCTGAACAGTAGTGCAATATAAAGGGGACACAAAGACATCAGCCTTTAGGAAGCACCAACTAGTATAGAATACTCCTTAGCAATACTGACTACCATTTTATAAGTATAGTAACAGGGATGGCCTGGAAAGATAAAAATCCTTTGTGCATTATCCTAGAATGTTGATATTTTGATCAATCTTGCATGTTTGAAGAACAGAAATTTATGGATCTTTTAATAGTAAAGGACTAATGCCTTCTATGTTTTGAGACTTTCTTGGTTCTAATTTGATTTTAACAAGTACAAATAAGTAGGTGATCTTAATGTTTCCTGGTGAACTTTTGTTTACATTACAAAACCACCACACATTTTTGCATAAAATTGTCATGCTTCTCTGAGTAGACCCAACACTGTAATAGCAAGGATATGGCAGTCAAGATTGATGTGCATTGACATAAATACTGTACTGGCAACTGAAAAGTAGAGGTAGTCCATGCAAATTACAGGTATTCACTCTACAGGCTCAACAAATCACTCAGAAGAGCATCAGTTTAATTCTGTAGAAACCTTGCAGGATCCTGCCAACTGAAGCATGAGAAAAAAATGGAAAAAATTAGAAATATACATAAGAGCGTCCTTCTGACCTCAGGCTGCCAGAAGGAAAACAACACTTGCAGAATGTAGTTAGGATCTGAATTTCATTCAAAATATTTATAGCAAAATCAGAAGTAATTCTCTCGCTTGAAATTACATGCTTTACAATCGACTCCAAAGCTTCTGCTCATACTATGTAGGATATAATATGTGCTAGGATATAAAGTAGCTGATACAGCCATTTATAAGAACAAAATTGTTTGTGATAACTTAACATGTTTTTCTCGGCTCATGTCTTTTATTGGTACAAAAGCCTCTGTCCATCTGGGTGTTCATTTGTCAGTAACTTCAGTATAACACATATATCTATGTTAGGGGTGGGCAATAATTTTTTATGGGGGGGCCACACCAAGATTTTGGAAAGTGTTGGAGGGCTGCACTCTTCCATGATATTAATGGAGGCGATGCAGGGTCTGGGATGGAGGCTGGGTGCAGAAAGAAGGTTGGGGTAAGGGGTTGGGGTGCAGGAGGGAGAATGAAGTCTGGGAGGGATTTTGGGTGAAGGAGGCAGTTGTGACCTAGCACAGGGGATTGGGGTGCAGGGGTTTGAGATGTGATCTAGGGTAGGAGGGGATTGTGATCTGGAGCAGGAGATTGGGGTACCAGAGCTGGGAGGGGGTATGGATACAAAAGAGGGACAGAGGGTTTGAGTATGTTGATTGGCGGGGCCGAGGGTTGGGGAAGGGAGGAACTGGAGTGCCAGAGGCAGGATCTGGCTGGGAGTCTTACCAGCCAGCAGCCAAACCAGCCTGTCTGCCTGCAGAGCTAAGGCTTGCAGAGCTTAAAATGTTTCTAAGCCAGCCTGTCTGCCAACCCTGCGCCTGCACAGGCTGCAGGGCCATGTGCTTGTGTGAATAACTGAGCCGAGGAGAGGTGTCATGGTTCTTTTTGGCTGCCTGTTATTTAAAGAGGCACCTCCCATTGGCCAGTTTCTGGCAAGAAACAAGCCAATGGGATTGTGCTGGGGGTGGGGGGCAGCTCTTGAAGCTTTCCTCCCCACCCCTCCAGTTTTGAAACAGAAACAGGGCCCAACAGTTACTTTTCTGAGTGACATGCAGGGCTGCAGGGTAAGCAGGGGAGCCGGATGCGGCCCACAGGCCATATTTTGCCCAGTCCTGACTTATGCTGTAGTAATGACTATGCTTCTGGTGTTAGTAAATATGATGCAAATGTATTTAAATCCAGAATAATGTGAGATTACAAGATCTGCCTTACTTCCTATAGGCAATAAACCAATTATTAGCTAGTATTTAGCTCTGTGTTACATCTATCAAGAAAAAAAAAGTTGTATATTGCACTCAGTAGCAATGGATTGTGGTTACCTTTCAAAGGAGGGTTAAAAGGGGGCTTATTTCACCCTAACTGAAGGAGAGTGGCAAATTGCAATATTCTCTTAGAAATGGGACATTCATCTCTAGAGAAGAATAAACAACCCTAATAGCAATAGTAGGTTGTTATAATGTATGTGGACCAGCACTAGAGAGGAATGAGACACATTATTTGCAAGTGGGCTTAACATATCTTTATTATCAGAGGGAAACGGTGATATATTGGAAATGGCAACTAAACAGTATGAACCCCGACTACTTTGACCACCTTTAGAGACCTCTCTTCTCTCCTTTCCTGTCATCTCTTGCATCCACCAATCTGATACTAGGAGAGAGGGGAACTAAATTTAAAAAATGATTATGAATTCAGATATATATGTTTTATTTATTTGACTTTTCCCATGATGAATGACAGTTCTAGACAAAGAGTCAGATTCTTAGTTGGTATAGTTCCATTGACTTCAGCAGAACTTTGGCAAAGGTATACCAGCTAAGAATTTGACCTAAATCTTAACAGAATGCATGTTTAAAAGAGGTTTGTGTGCTTTATTGCTGTAGAGAAGTTATACTTAAATGTTGAACCAGTGTTTTTAAAAATAACCTTTTAGCAATATTTATAGAATTAAAATTACTTATTTCACCTGATTAATTATTTTGTTACTATATATAAAATATTGGAGGCACCTTTCTCTTTAGATAGAGGGTTTTTTATTGCTGAATGCAGTATGTGACTCCTATTAAATCCCTATCAACTAGCCTGGAAGTTGTACACAGTTGTATCTGTTATCTGAGAGTTACACAGAATTGTCTTCCACAGAATTTTTTCTTCAGTTAACGTTATATTAGTTATGTAACACAAGACTCTGTATTGTGCATCAGTATTGAGGCAAAAGAAGTTTGTATAAAATTAGAGATCTCCTTGTAAATTAAGGCATATGGGGAAAGCACAGCATCTATTGAAAGAATGGTAGAGGGCAAACAAAATCTGGTTGAGAAAACTGGCAACAAACATCGACCACAGTATTACCAAATCATTCAACTAACATCAGAATCCAAGTTAGCATATTAACATGCACCAAACAGATATCTGGAGTAGATAACTAAGCTAAGCCATACCACCTACACCTACAGATTTGAATAAACAATACAAACAATTCATTTTTAGGGAAAGAAAGAAGCTGAAAGTGAGTCATCATCGTCTCTGTATCTCCCTTTTAGTATTGCTCTTAGATTTGTGAAGATACAAATGAGAAAATTATGGAACTGGAAAAAATAAAGTAGGACTTGTTAAAAAGCATGAGTCACAGTGACACACTGATTATGTCTACACTGCAGTTAAAAACTCATAGTTGGCCTGTACCACGTGACTCAGTCTAACTTTGTAATTGCCATGTAGGCTCTAGAGTTTGAGCTATAACCTTGGTCTTGGACCCAGAGCCAGGGCTGCAGCCTGAGCTTGAATGTCTACTCATTAAAAAGAACCTTAGCACAAGCCCTCTGATCCCAAGTGAGGTGGCATGGACCAGCTGAAGGTTTTTAATTGCAATGAAGATATTCCCTCAGGAACCCAGTGAAAGATAGTTAGTGCTGGCAACTGTTGAACAGAATAATGGGATCAGAAATTTTGGGTGAAATTTGTCATTCCATTGTAAGAATGACAAAAAATGTCAATAAGCTTCAGGGGGTAGCCGAGTTAGTTTGTACAGGATAAACTTAAAAAACAGCAAATGGTCTGGTAGCACAAAACATGTGGATGGTATCATGAGCTTTCGTGGGCACAGCCCACTTATTCAGATGACAGGAGTCTGAAGAAGTGGGCTGTGCCCATGAAAGGTTATGATACCATCTACATGTTTTGTTAGTCTGTAAAGTGCTACCAGACCATTTGTTGTTTTTTAAAAAAAGTCAGTGTCTGCCTTACTTTTTTCTTTTTGAAATTCCTTTAAAAGCAATATGTGTGATATTTAGTACTTACAAATATATGGGATTGCTGTCTGTCATAGGGTTTTATACTTCTGCCTACTTTTATTCCACATCCTCCATCCTTATCATCATGATAATCCCAGAGTTTCTAAAAGCTTTGGCCATTACCTGGAAGCGGTTCCTAGATGTAAGGCAGTATCTCAGGAGGCAGGTTGCCGGAGATGGGCAAGTCTCGGTTTGTTAATGTGTTGTAGTTTTATGTTATTGCAACTTGTGTTTGGAGAGTATGTGTGCTCCTGCAGCGGAATTCCAATCCTAGTTTGTAGTGTAGACATAGCCTTTGAGGCTATGTCCAGCATCCAGAACTGGACAGAGTACTCCAGCTGAGGCTTCAATAGTGTCAACTAAAGCAGGACAGTTACTGCCCATGTCTTGCATATGACACTCTTTTTAATTTACCTCAAAACAATATCAAACTTTTTTGCAGCTAAGTCACATTGGTGACATGTTCAATTTGTCATCTACAGCACATTGATGACATATTCAATTTGTCATCCACTTTAACCCCCATATTCTTTTTAACAGTACTTTGACCTACTAGTTATTCCCCACTGTGTATTCATATATTTTATTTTTCCTTCCTCATAGTAAATTGCACATGTTTTTATTCAATTCAAATTGTTGATTTTAGACTAATTCTCCAGTTTGTTATTGTCATTTTGGATTCTAATCCTCTCCTCCAAAGTGCCTACAATACTTCCTAACCTGCCTGCAAATTTTATAAGCATGATCTCCACTCTATTATTTAAGTTATTAAATGAAAATATTGATCTGTACCACGCCTGGGACACAT